>SJYX01015681.1:294366-335634 GCA_006410675.1 Oreotragus oreotragus
CTCTCCTCTTTCACTTTCATCAAGAGGCTTTTTAGTTCCTCTTCACTTTCTGCCATAAGGGTGATGTCATCTGCATATCTGAGGTTATTGATATTTCTCCCGGCAGTCTTGATTCCAGCTTGTGCTTCCTCCAGCCCAGTGTTTCTCATGATGTAGTCTGCATATAAGTTAAATAAGCAGGGTGACAATATACAGCCTTGACGTCTTCCTTTTCCTGTTTGGAACTAACTGAATATTTAGTGATCCACTATACACTCTAACTGCATTTCTCATATAACTCTCAACACAGGACCATGAAAATTTATAATGTCCTATAACAGAATACTCCATCTAGTCATCTCTACAAATTCTAGTCCCTATTTTGGCACTATAAAGAGATAAGAATAAGGGATTTCTTACCATTACATGTAGATACTAGAGTATTGAGGTTAATAAAATGATTTCTCTAGGCTTCTTCTATATTTTGAAATTATTAAANCATATAACTCTCAACACAGGACCATGAAAATTTATAATGTCCTATAACAGAATACTCCATCTAGTCATCTCTACAAATTCTAGTCCCTGTTTTGGCACTATAAAGAGATAAGAATAAGGGATTTCTTACCATTACATGTAGATACTAGAGTATTGAGGTTAATAAAATGATTTCTCTAGGCTTCTTCTATTTTTTGAAATTATTAAATTGCTGAAATAAAACCAGACTTAAAGGAAGTGAGCTACAATTGACCACTTTCTACACATAAGATGGACATCATTCCTGTTTTACAATTGAAGAAACCAGATTCAAAGAGATTAATTATTGAATAAGAAATACAGAGTTTAATTTTAGCATTGGACCTCTGCCTCGAGAGTGACTTCTAAACAGGCAGAACCACTGTGATGTTATTTTATTTTTCTGGTTTTTAAGAAGTCTTTTTTTCTCCACAATCCTAACAACAGCCATCATCAAAATTTTTTAACCTGTCTTTACTGTTATAGCCACATGGGAAATGTTTACTGTTTATGTTTTTAAAATTATTTGAATATATTGCTGAAAATCCTTTCAGCAAAATAAAGCTTTGGAAAAGTCTTTTAAAACCTTTAAAAGTGTTCTTGTGCATTTTCTAAGTCCATGCTAACTTTGGCTACCCTTGATTATTTAACATAATTAAAGTTTAGTCTGTATTAGGAAAAAAAGAATTTTTAAAATAGTGTTTTAAAATCTAACCATTTCATAACATCTGAAATGACTAGAACATGCTTTACCTTGGGAAACTTGGTATTTGTTGTTGTTCAGTTGTGAAGTCCTGTCCGATTCTTCACAGCCCCATGGACTGCAGCACACCAGGCTTCTCTGTCCTCCAGTGTCTCCCAGAGTTTGCTCAGACTCATGTCCTTTGAGTGGTGATGCTGTCTCACCACTTTATCCTCTGCTGCCTCATTCTCCTTTTCCCGTCAGCCTTTTCCAGTGAGTCAGTTCTTTGCATNTAACTGTTGCTTCCTGGCCTGCATACAGATTTCTCAAGAGGCAGGTTAGGTGGTCTGGTATTCCCATCTCTTTCAGAATTTTCCACAGTTTATTGTGATCCACCAGTTTAGTGATTCAAAAGATTCAGGTTATGCCTAGAAATAAAGGCATAACGTGAATGATCTAAATATAAGTCAGGACTTGCTTCAGTTAGTAGAAGTAAGTTGTGCTGTCTTTGGGTGATTAAAATGAAATTTTTAACAGTTCATCTTGGAATATATATGTATATAATGTATATCCGGAGTTTTTTTCTACCAGTCATTAACTTGAGTTTGTTATTCTGTGCCTTGACATGGTATACAGGAAAGGAATGTAAATGTTTGTGTATGAACAATAAGCAAATAATTATAGACATTTTCTTTATAATCTAGCTAGTGAGCTAAACCATACCAGACAGACGTCTTGCAGTAGATGTAGAATCCCTCAGAACCAGGAAACAGTTTCAGTGTTGTTTCCACTGCACCTACTACCATGCTTAGAGTTAAGAAAATGAATGTTTAAATGATTGAATGATAAGTAATATACTATACTGTGATACTTTTGGAAAAGAAAATGTCACTAGGGGCTGAAGTAATTAAGGTTTTATGAGACAAAGCAGACCTAAACAGTTTATTGAAAGAACAAAAAGATTTGGGATTTTCCTCCCCAGTTTTACTGAGATAGAGTTGACATGCAGCACTGTGTAAGTTTAACGTGTAAACATAATGATTTGACTTGTATATATTGTGAGATAATTACCATAAGTTTACTTGACATCCATCATCTTATATAGATACAAAAATAATGGAAAAAGGAAAAAAATGGATGGTTTTTCCTAATGATGAGAGCCCTCTGAATTTACTCTTTTAGCACTCATGTGTCATACTGCAGTGTTAACTGTCGCCACTGTGTTGTACACTATGTCCCTAGTATTCATCCTAAAACTGCATGTTTGTACCTTCTGACCAACTTCATCCAGTTACCCCTACGTCTGCCTCCCCTGCCCACCTCTAATAACCACGAGGCTGGCGGCATTTTCTATGAGCATTTTAACCCCCTTAAGGTTCCGCATATAAGTGAGGTCGTACAATATTGGTCTTTTCCCCTCTAACTTAGTTCACCTAGCATTTTGCTCTTAAGGTTGATCCATATTGTCTCAAATGGCAGGATTTCCTTGTTTTTTTTGGCTGAGTGGTGCCCACCCCGTCCACACACACCTTCTTTATCTGTTGGCTCATCAATGGACACTTGGACTGTTTCCATGTTTTGTTTATTGTAAATAATGCTGCTATGAATATGGGAGCCCATATATCCTTTTGAGATAGTGCCTTTGCTTGCTTTGGATACATACCCAAAAGCTGGATCGTATGGTAGCTGTGTTTTCAGTCTTTGAGGACCCTCCGTACTGCTTTCCCCAGTGGCTGTGCCAGTTTCCAGCGCCACCGGCAGTGTGCTGGGCTTCCCTTTTCTCCTTACTCTCCGCAGCATTTGCTGTCTCTTCTTTTTAATGCTTGCCATTCTCACAGTGTGGCAGTAATATTTGATCATGGTTTCCATTTCCATTTCTCTTATGTTTAGTGATCCTGAGCATCTTTCACGTGCCTTTGTGTATCTTCTTTGAACAAATGTCTTTTCAGGTCCTTTGCCCATTTTTATTGGGATTATGTAGGGGCTTTTTGAGATTGAATTTAATATTTTGGATAGTAACCCCTTACCAAATCTAAATGTTTTGTACTTTTTTCCTCCCAGTTCCATGGGTATCTTTTCATTTTGTTGCTTGTTTCTTTTGCTTTGCAGATTTGAGATCTTTTAAGCTGCCTAAGGTTGATGGTTTTTGTAAGGCTTTTACATGATTTTTGAAGATTGCTTAAGCTAGCAACATACTTTTGTTTATTTTTTATCTTTTGTTTGTGATTTTCCTCATCTGTAACATGAGTATGTTGGATTAAGTAATTCTGGGATCTCAAGGAGCTCCTCTAAACAAATACTAGGTCTTTTCTCTGATGCCACCTGGCTGATCACATCAAAACTCTTGATACAGGTATGGTTTTCACTTTATGCATCTGAGATGATTCATATAATAGAATGGGAGTTGTTATGGTGGAATGCTGCTGCAGCTGCTAAGTTGCTTCAGTTGTGTCCGACTCTGTGCGACCCCGTAGATGGCAGCCCACCAGGCTCCCCTGTCCCCGGAATTCTCCAGGCAAGAACACTGGAGTCGGTTGCCATTTCCTTCTCCAGTGCAGAAAAGTAAAAAGTGAAAGTGAAGTCGCTCAGTTGTGTCCGACTCTTAGCGACCCCATGGACTGCAGCCCACCAGGCTCCTCTGTCCATGGGATTTTCCAGGCAAGAGTACTAGAGTGGGTTGCCATTGCCTTCTCCCTATGGTGGAATAGTACTTTGTTAAAAAAATAATGCCTCACACTTCCATAGAACTTCATAAATCTACAAGATTCCATGTTATGCCCCTTTTGTTCCATAAAACATTAATAAATGTATATTACAGTGGGGATTGAAGAACATGTATGCATAATAGCCCTCTGACCTGTATAGTGTTAAAAGTAACTCTAAAGAAACCTCCATGAAGGCAGAAGAGGACAGTTAGACCTGTTACAGGGTCGAGTGAGGTGGGGAGAACTCAGGAAGCCCAGCGGTGGGCATTGGAGCCAGCTCAGAGCTGCTGACATGAGGGGAAAGACACCGAGGCCAGGGCCCTGTGTGAGCAGAGGCGTGGAGGCAGGAGACGATGGCTGATGGCAGAAATTTTCCTTCAGACGTGACGTGTTTTTCATATTTTAAGAACTTCAGAATTTTCCTTTCCATTTGTGATTTTAATCACATCTCCACTTGGACTCCATCTTTATAGAATGAAGCGTTCCAAATAGGCCTCGTCTGTTTCATCCCTCAAGCGATTTTAATAGTTTGTCTTTGTCCAAAGCTCCATTTTGTCCGTCTTGAGCAACAGTGACAAAAACTTTCCACAGTTTCGCAGATATGAGTGATTCATGATCGACAGGTATTATAGCCCATTCTACCACTCGGCTGCCGCTCCTTCCCAAAGTTGCAGCCGACAAAAATATTTCATGCAAACTCTTGTAGAGAGATAGGCTTTTTTTTCTTCAAGATACAAAGAAATACTTATTTTATAATTCAGGTATTTTAGTCTTACCTTAAAATCCAATGGTATGTTCTGATATTGTTCTAAAGAATCAGTTATTTAGATTCCTAGAGTTTGGATTTGTTTTCACAAGTTCGTGGGTATTTGCCATTTTAATCAGAGTAGAGAGAGTACATCGGAGTTCTCAAAGAAAAAAATGACAATCTAAAAGCTAGATACCTAAGAATGCCTCTTTGGGCAGTGTCTTGTGTAAAACTGAGGATTCAGCCAATGAGCATGGTTCAAAACTGAGACAGTCCCTAAGTGATCATGTGTTTACAGTATACCCTTTTTGTTAATTTCCTTTTAATGAGGATGACGGTAACATTTTCTATCAATATCCATAAAAATCCCCTTCAAAAGAGTGTTAATGTATTTTATAGTGTGATTGAATTTCATACTCAATTAACTTGAAAGTTTCAAAGAAGAGAACTGTTTTCACTGATATCTCAGTTGCAGTGTTACATTTCAGCTGTGACTTAGGAAAACCAAGTTGAATCCTAGTTTTCAACCTGAGCAGCACCTCAAAAATCATAGTGATTTTTGTTCTTCTTTTTAATGGACATAGTAAGCCTAGAGGAGGCAGAAATAAGACATTCAATTTGTATTTATAATTAGTGTTGAGAGACTACTAGGTATTCATGTAAGTCAACACTACCTAAAAAGGTAAACCTAGATTGGATGACTGTCTGGCATTTATTTTCTGTAATTAAAAAAAAAGAAAAATAGCAGGGCATGACCATATAAGGAAAACTTACTGGATGGAAGAAAGGTGGGTGACTACTTGGCCATGAATGAAAGAATCTTACTCCCCTCTGGCATGTTTTACACAGGCCTAGCAAACCACCTTATTAGTTCCTGCAAAAGTCCTACACATAAAATCTATTCATTTATTTATTATTAGTTACCAGTATAAATTGTTAACCTTAATTTAGCTAAGTGGTTCTATCAGTCCATTCAAAATAATTTTTCCAAGTGTTGCTATCAGATACATATTTACTTTGACAATAGCTCTATGGATAAAATGCTTGGTTTTTTGTATAGTAGGTGTTCAAGAAATTGGTTCTTATCAATAAATGGAGGCCTATCACAGCTGCTGAAGATGAGGTCCAGAAAAGTTGAATGACTTGACTAAGATTGTGTAGTGTGAGTCTCCATTTAAGTAAATAAACGTAGCACATTTCCACCAGTGTCCTGCTTTGTCTTCTGAGAAACCCCTTGTGAACCCCCTGATGACATTACTAATTTTCAGTTATCTGAGCAACCAGCACCCCTAAAATGACATCTAACTATTAAGTAATGAGATAGCAAATAAAAAAAGGTTTTTTAGGTGAGATTTAATGAAATGCAGTTAAGGCTGAATAAGACTCTGAATACTCTTGTATAGAAATCATCTCTCATTGTTCAACATGCATTATATATATTTATTCTGAAAATGTGATGTCCTAAGTGGTGTCCAGCTCTTTGCGACACCGTGGACTGCAGCACGCCAGGCTTCCCTGTCCTTCACTGTCTCCCGAAGTTTTCGCAAACTCAAGTGCGTTGAGTTGGTGATTCCATCCAACCATCTCGACCTTTGTTGACTTTTCACCTTTTGCCTTTAGTCTTTCCCAGCGCCAGGGTCTTTTCCAGTGGGTCAGCTCTTCGCATCAGGTAACCAAAGTATTGGAGCTTCAGCATCAGTCCTTCCAATGAATATTCAGGACTGATTTCCTTTAGGATTGACTGGTTTGATCTCTTTGCAGTCCAAGGGACTCTCAAGAGTCTTCTCCAGCACCACAGTTCGAAAGCATCAAGTTTTTGGTGCTGAGCTTTCTTTATGGTCCAACTCACACATCTGTACATGACTACTGGAAAAACCTTAGCTTGACTATACATTCCTTTGTCGGCAAAATAATATCTGTACTTTATAATAGGTTCATCATAGCTTTTCTTCTAAGGAGCAGATGTCTTTAAAGTTCATGGCTGCAGTCACTGTCCACAGTGGTTTTGGAGCCCAAGAAAATAAAATCTGTCACTGTTTCATTTTTCCCTCATCTATTTGCCATGAAGTGATGGGACCAGATGCCATGTTTTTTGAGTGTTGCATTTTAAGCCAGCTTGAAAACTCTCTTCTTTCACCCTCATCAAGAGGCTGTTTAGTTCCTCTTTGCTTTCTGCCATTCTAGTGGTATCATCTGCTCATCTGAGGTTGTTGCTGTTTCTCCTATCAATCTTGATTCCAACGTGTGATTCATCCAGCCTGGCATTTCTCACAATGTACTCTGCGTAGAAGTTAAATAAGCAGGTTGACAATATACAGCCTTGATGTACTCCTTTCCTGATTTGGAACCAGCCTGTTGTTCATGTCCTGTTCTAACTGTTGCTGCTTGGCTTGTGTACAGATTTCTCAGGAGGCAGGTCAGGTGGTCTGGCATTCGCATCTCTTGAAGAATTTTCCACAGTTTGTTGTTATCCACACAGTCAAAGGCTTTAGCTAGTCAGTGAAGCAAAAGTAGATGTTTTTCTGAAATTTCCTTGCTTTCTCTGTAATCCAGCAGATGTTGGCAATTTGATCTCTGGTTCCTCTGCCTTTTCTGACTCCAGCTTGTATATCTAGAAGTTCTCGGTTCATGTACTGTTGAAGCCTGCCTTGAAGAACTTTGAGCATTAGCTTGCTAGCATGTGAACTGAGTGCAATTTTATGGTAGCTTCAACATTCTGTGGCATTGTCCTTCCTTTGGATTGGAATGAAAACTGACCTTCCAGTCCTGTGGCCACTGCTGAGTTTTCCAAATTTGCTGACATATTGAGTGCAGCCATATACACTCAGTATGCAGTATACACTCAATTGAGATTTTGGGGTCCTTCCCCAAGTTACTTTGCTAATTTCAGTAAGACTCATTTTAGATTATTGAAGATGTTCTACACTGTTATACAGTTATTGTTTAAAGCAAGTTGTGAATAAAATAAAAATGCATATAAGAATGAAATATAGATATATATATAAGATTCTTTCATTGTATCATTTTCATCAAAATGGTGCTGGTATTAAAAGTAGGGCCATTTGCCTACCTTGCTTAAAGGTGTTCATTATGCCTTCCTGGTGATTTACATTTGGGAAATGTTTTCTAGGCTGTTTGACTCCTCAGGTGTTAGTATTTTGGGTGACTTAAGCCATGTTCTGTTGATAACAGTTGAAAACTTGAATGTCGCCATAAATATGCAATGAATATGGCTCCAGGTTTGTAATTTAATGTGATTTCTTCACAGTAGACACAAGAGCCAACAGCCTGAACACATCCTTACTTGGAAGCCAGCTGGTGTTTGATGAGACGCAGAAGGCTGATTGTAGCTTTGCTTGACTGCCTAAACCTGTCTTCCTTGGTGCCTGGCTGAGGGCCTCAGGCCCAAGTCATGTCATGGCAAATGAGGTCAGAGTTGATACTCAACACATTTGTTTCCTTACCTTCACAGGGCTTGTTGTTATTTAAACCGAGACTGGCAATTTTAAAATGAAAGGATGCTACTGCCAAGATCTAACATATATAGGAAAGTTCGCTTCATTTTGACAATCTGACATCTAGTAGTTTCATTTAAAACAATATTTGCTAAGGAATATAACTCTAAGGATTACAGGGGAATGTGAGAAAATCATCATCCGCCTTTAGAGCGGTTGTATTGTATTCCTCATTTAGCTCCTCTGGTAAATGAATGTCTTCTTATTGTATGTAATGATCCCAGATTATGAAAAAATACGTAAAAATAATCGATAAATTATTCTTCAGTCTTATCCTGTTTTAAAATACTGGGGAGCTAATAAGCCTTCCAGGTAATTGTGATGCAGGTGGTTTAAAGACCATATTTTGAATAATGTTTATATATTTTCTGTCTTAATATTTCTCAGAACTCTAAAAAAATCATTTTCATCATAATTCTGCCATTCAGCCATTTCTTCTTTCTTTAAGATGACTCTTACAAAAGAATCTAGGTAGACCTTATAATTGAGAATCAAGAGACCTGAACTCTGGTCTTCTGTTAACAAAATTAGGAGCCTCAATTCATGCCGTGATGACATCTGACTTTTTCTATAACATGGAATAAGGACAAACACTTTTTTTTTTGAACTTTTGCTGAGAATGTTCTCAGTCGTTATTGAAAGAATGTTGCTGACCCTAACTACAGATAAAAGCCATCTGGAATCAAGTTTGAGAGAACTGCGTGTTTTAAGATGCCTCCACTAGAGCTCTGGCATTTTCTCATAAGTGCTCTATCCCACGCTTGCTTTAGGGAACAACCATTTCCAAGGGAGATGTATATGGGCATGTCACTTTTATACGACAGCATGGTTAAGTTTGTGTTTCAGTTGGTTTCATATTTGTACGTGCATGCATGCTCAGTCGTGTTTGACTCTTTGTGACCCCGTGGACTGTAGCTCGCTAGGCTCCTCTGTCCATGGAGTTTTCCAGGCAAGAATTGCGGAGTGGGTTGCCATTTCCTCCTCCATCCTACTTGTGATCAAATACTCAGTTTATTCAACCTGAGGCTATACGGTCAGGTTGCACTGTGGTTATACAATTTGTAGAGTGGAATATAATCAGTTATCACATTCGCTTTTTTCTGCTCACAACTGTTCATAATTTTAACTCATTTTTAAGCCTTTAGTGATAGTCCAGTTAAAGTTAAATATATTAATTTCCATTAATTATAAATATTATGTTGTAGTATAAGTGAAGTTGGTAAGTTTTTTCATCCTTATCAAGAAATGATAGTATATGCCTATCTCTGAATTTTTGAAGATTCTAAAAATAGTTCGTGGTAGATATGTACAAATATAAAAAGCATATGGTTGTGGCTTAGAAACTGTAGCTCATAGAAGGATTAGGTTGAACAATGTATCATTGTTCCTAGGGTCAATTAGGCGTGTAGGTTTAGCTAGCTTGGGAACAGCCTCTAGCATGTGACTCTATAAATAACACTTGCACAACAAACATGGGCTTGATAAGTGAGCAATAAATCTGGGCTGACTGCCCGCTCTTCTGAATTTTAGAACCAATCCTGCCATCATAGTATTTCAAGGGCCTGACAGCAGTAACAATTTTTAAATGAAAACATTTTTCACATCTACTTTGTGTTATATTCCTGGTTATCCAGTTTTATTCTTATTTTTTGTTGTTTCTCAAAAGTCAGCTTTGCTTGACAAAAAGAATCCTTTGGTTTGGTCACTTGTCTTCTCATTAGATACTTAGGTTTTGTGGTCTTGCATAGACTTTTAAATACAAATTTTCTTACTTTCTTAAAGAATGGTGATGGTTTGGTGGTCCAGATTCTATAAGCATGAAAGCAAGCACACTTCTCTCATTTCATCTTTGTTTACCTTTATTGGAAATAAGTAGGAACTTCCAACAGTTCCTACAATGTCCTTGATTTATAAGCCCAAGCTGCTGCTGCTGCTGCTAAGTCACTTCAGTCGTGTCCAACTCTGTGTGACCCCATAGATGGCAGCCCACCAGGCTCCCCCATCCCTGGGATTCTCCAGACAAGAACACTGGAGTGGGTTGCCATTTCCTTCTCCAATGCATGAAAGAGAAAAGTGAAAGTGAAGTCGCTCAGTCTGTCCGACCGTTAGCGACCCCGTGGACTGCAGCCCACCAGGCTACTCCGTCCATTGGATTTTCCAGGCAAGAGTACTGGGGTGGGGTGCCATTGCCTTCCCCAATAAGCCCAAGCAACAGAAGATAAATTCATAAAGATGCATTTTATGAAAGGATCTATCTGAGCAAGTCACTATTGCCCCCCAAACCCCCTTTTTTTGTTTTGTTTTCCCCTGTTGCAACACAAGGTCTGAAAGGTGTGTTAGGAGATTAAGCATCTGTCAGATGTAATTTTTTTTAAATTTCTATTGGTTTAGTTTGTAAATTATGTTGTTAAATTCTTATGACCAATTTGTGTCATCTAATGTCACAGAATCTTGGTAAAGTTGAAAAGAACCAATTTGTTAGGTAGTTATAAGGTACAGACAATTTAGGACTACACTGCTGGGATTTTGTGAAAAAGAGGTTTTATAGTTTAGAAGAAAACTTTTTCAAAAGTAGATTATGAAAAGTGAGTAAACCATACAAATTATATAGTTAGTCTCAAGTTTATAAGTTTATGGCAGCTTCATTTTACTGATATTAGTTCTAGATTTTAACTGAGATTGCAAGTATTTTACTGGGGGCTTGCAAGGACATTGAACTCCTCTGCCATCTTTTCTCCACCTAAAATCCAGGATGTTGTAAAGCACCATTTTGTTCTAGCTGTGTGTAACGACACTGTTACACTTAACTCCTTATCTCGAAATATTGGTGTTTATTTCTCATTACTTAGAGCCTTGGGGGTGGGATTTTGTCTTTATTCTCAACATCTAACTTATTTATTTCTCACAAAAGTGCCACACCCTCCATTGCAATTGAATCCATTTAGGATTTAGGTACTTGGTGGTTAAAAAATAACCCAGTAGAATAAGCTTTAAATTCATCAGAGGAGTTATTTATGCAGAGCACTGTGTTCATTGAAATGTAGAATGGGAGGGAGAATGAGATCATTTACCCTCCAGAAATTCATGATCTGATGGAAAAGACATCTTAGGCTTAAGCTAAAAATGCTGTTTATACTTTATGGTCTCTACATGCAGTTGTTCTTATCTCTATCAATCCCATCAGCCTCTTTTAGTAAGAAATATTTCGGAAAGTGTTTATTATCATCCCGAAGTAAAATTTTTATGTAACTACATACATAATTTTTAAAAGTCAACATTATATCAAATGTATGCAATATGGAGGAGAAATAAAGTAATTTATAATCAAATAATGCAGATATTAACTTAGAGTTGCCTGTGTCAGTCGCTCAGTCATGTCCAACTCTTTGTGACCCCATGGACTGTAGCCCACCAGGGTCTTCTATCCATGGAATTCTCCAGACAAGAATACTGGAGTGGTAACCATTCCCTTCTCCAGGGAATCTTCCCAACCTAGGGATCAAACCCAGGTCTCCTGCATTGCAAGCAGATTCTTTACCAGCTGAGCCACCAGGGAAGTCCTATAAATGTTTGGGCCTTCTAATATATTCAAAGCTCTAATAAAGTACTCAGGTGCCTGCATCTGTATCTAAAATTGCCGTGAACATGGCAATTTTGAATAAAGACCAAGTGTGCCGAGTTGATAACTAAAATACCAAGGCGGCATTGCTGTGATGATGTGGTTATCCAAAAAGAATACGCTATTAACAGATTTCCAAACAAAACTAAGTATAATTAATTGCCTTGCAGAAAAATTTGGTATATAACTAAAATTGTGCAAAACGTACTTTGTATAAAATGAAGTTTTGTATAAAATTTGGATTTTTATATACATGAGTGTCTGGCATGACATTCAGAAGTGGTGGGAGACCGTCTACTGCATTATAGGAAACCTAGCATCCAGTACTCTCTCCCCATTAGATGCTTACGACTGTGATAACCAAAAATCCCCATTCCCCAGTTTCTAAATTGAGAACTGTTGCTTTAAATAAAAATGTGTCATACAGTACCAAATCAGTTTTTGAAAAGCTGCAGCACTCTGTTTTGTTTTGAATTAAGGGTAGGCATGAAGGGGTAGAAATAACTGTCACCAGCGCAGCCAGCGCTGGAGCACAGTGAGGATGCTCTTTCCTTGTGGCGTAAGTGGTGTCCTCACTGTGCTGCAATCAGCAACTGGTGGGTTTCCATGTACCCGTCTGCAGTAATGGTGCAAATTGAAGTTTGACTTTTTGCCACAGGTTATTGGTTTTGCTTTAACGGTAACATCTAAAGTATATAGCTCTTCATTTATACAAAATGTTTACCCTCCAGGCACTAGTCATCCTTAAAACACAGCGTAGGTGATCCAGTCTCAAAGTAGTGTCTAAGGCAGTGTTTCTCGAACAGATCTCCTCTGGATCTTGTTAGCCCACAGATTCTTAATCAGCAGGTTGGACAGAGCCTGAGGCTTCCTGCCAAAGTTCCGTCGGTTCTGTGGCTCGAGGCCTGCACTCTGCTTTCTTCAGTTTCTTGGCCACGCCACGTGGCGCGCAGTATCTTAGTTCCCTGGGCAGGGATGGACCTGTGCCCCCGGCCGTGGAAGCCAAGTCTCAACCACCGGCCACCAGGGCAGCCCTCAAGGTCCACGCTCTTACGGAGCAGGGCCATGAGAAGCTGTTAGGTATCCGTTCCTTGAGGTGTCCAAACTTAATCAGTATCAGTGTTAATCACTGAGATTATTTTACTAAACTGCGTTAGCTTAGTTCTCTAATACGTTCACTGATGCATAACATAAGGTTTTTAGGACAGAGATAAGAAAAGTTATCAGTATTTTTCTATCACTATAAAACTCATTTCCCATAATGTTGCTCAGTATTCCTTAAGTAAAGGTTATGTATTTAGTATTTGATAGATAAAATGTACAAGAACGAATTTGAAGAGCACCTTAGAATTTGTTGGGATGGGCTTTCCCTCATTCGTAAGAAATGTAGCATTTTCTTTGCCTTTGATTCAGGTGGATAGAGTAGACCACCTTATGACTTAAGTTAAAAAGAATTGGAGTCCTTTTTAACAATATTTCAAGATATTTGCTTATATGGATGGCATTTTTCTTTTACTTTCAAATTACTTAGCAGCTCTTCCCTCAGAGCCAGTCTGATTGTACTTGCACGGTTCCTTTTCTAGTACATTCTTATTTATCAGATAGATCTGTGCAGAGTGAACTTAGGGTCCAGAGGCATTTTGTTTTCTGCCCCAGAACCTGTGTCTGTCTACCACATCTCTTCATCACCTATCAGAGGAAAACTAAACTGGTATTCAGAGTTCTTAAAGCCCTGAATCTGTCATTCTCACTTAACCAAACTCATCTCATTCTTAAATATTCTCTTGACTTTACCTGTCTACTGTGAAGTTTTTCCTGTTTTGAACTAGCACAGAAATGAAGTCAGGAATACTTTTGATGCTTTTGAACTGTGGTGTTGGAGAAGACTCTTGAGAGTCCGTTGGACAGCAAGGAGCTCAAACCAGTCAGTCCTAAAGGAAAACAGTCCTGAATACTCATTGGAAGGACTAATTGCTGAAGCTGAAGCTCCAATACTTTGGCCACTGATGTGAAGAGCTGACTCATTTGAAAAGACCCTGATGTTGGGATAGATTGAAGGCAGGAGGAGAAGGGGACTACAGAGGATGAGATGGTTGGATGGCATCACCGACTTGATGGACATGAGTTTGAGCCTTCTCTGGGAGATGAAGGACAGGGAAGCCTGGCGTGCTGCAGTCCATGGGGTTGTAAAGAGTCAGAGATGACTGAGCAACTGAACTGACTGAAATNGAGGAGAAGGGGACTACAGAGGATGAGATGGTTGGATGGCATCACCGACTTGATGGACATGAGTTTGAGCCTTCTCTGGGAGATGAAGGACAGGGAAGCCTGGCGTGCTGCAGTCCATGGGGTTGTAAAGAGTCAGAGATGACTGAGCAACTGAACTGACTGAAATCAAGAAAAATATTTGAGAGCTTTTTGTGTACCAGGAACCACAATACTAGCTCCTTTTTTTATATGCTACTAAATTTAATCCTCAAAACCATGACAAGTAAGTAAATATATCAGTCTTATTTTAATGAAGATAAAACCATTTGATAAAATGACCTGCCTGTACAACCCCGTTTGTCATTGGCAAATTTGAGACTGGGATTTGAATCCACGTCTGCATGTTCTTACTATTCTATAGAGGAGAATTCTGAAATGAAGGATCTGGGTCTTGAGAAGGTTAGGTAGAAATTAAGTATTTTGTGGGCCAGTTGGGGAGAAGATTACCGGAGGAAGAACAGTAGTCTCAAGAAATACAGCAGATGTCTCAAAAGAAACAGATGTTTATATTAAGTATATATTGTTGTTGTTCAGTTGCTAACTTGTGTCTGACTCTGCAGCCTCATGGACTGCAAGTGAAGGGACCCGACTGATAGCCTGTTGTTGTTCAGTTGTTCAGTTGTGTCCAACTCTTTGTGACCCCATGGACTGCAGCACACCAGGCCTCCCTGTCCTTCAGTATCTTCCAGAGTTTGCTCAGACTCATGTCCATTGAGTCAGTGATGCCATCCAACCATCTCATCCTCTGTCGTCCCCTTCTCTTCCTGCCTTCAGTCTTTCCCAGCATTAGGGTCTTTTCCAGTGAGTCAGTTCTTTGCATCACGTGGCCAAAGTATTCGAGTTTCAGCATCAGTCCTTCCAGTGAATATTCAGAGTTGATTTCCTTTAGGATTAACTGGTTTGATCTCCCTGCTGTTCCAGAAATTCTCAAGAGTCTTCTCCAGCACCACAGTTTGAAAGCATCAAGTTCTTTGGCGCTCTGACTTCTTTATGGTCCAGTTCTCATATCTCTACATGACTATTGGAAAAACCATAGCTTTGACTATGTGATTTAGTGATATATCACTTTGTTGGCAGAGTGACATTTATGCTTTTTGATACTCTGTTTAGGTTTGTCTTAGCTTTTCTTCCAAGGAGTAAGCATCTTTTAATTTCAATGCTGCAGTCACTGTCCACAGTGATTTTGGAGCCCAAGGAAATAAAATCTGTCACTGTTTCCTCGTCTGTTTGCTGTGAAGTGATGGGACTGGATACCGTGATCATTTTTTTGAATGTTGAGTTTTAAGCCAGCTTTTTCATTCTCCTCTTTTACCTTCATGAATATCTGAGGCTGTTGATATTACAATCTTGGTTCCAGCTTGTGATTCATCCAGCCCAGCATTTCACATGATGTACTCTGCATATAAGTTAAATAAACAGGGTGAGAATACACAGCCTTGACCTACTCCTTTCCCAGTTTTGAACCAGTCCTTTGTTCCATGTCCAGTTCTAACTATTGCTTCTTGACCTGCATGTAGGTTTCTTAGGAGATAGGTAAGGTTGTCTGGTATTCCCATCTCTTTATGAACTTTCCACAAATTTGGGATCCACACAGTCAAAGGCTTTAGCATAGTCAATAAAGCAGAAGTAGATGTATTCCCCACAGCCAGCTCCTCCCATCAGGAAGCTTGCACAGAGCTAACCATAACGATCACATGGACCACAGCCTTGTGTAGCTCAGTGAAACTATGAGCCGTGCCACTTTGGGCCACCCAGGACAGCCGGGTCATGGTCAAGAGTTCTGACAAGACGTGGTCCACTGGAGAAGGGAGTGGCAAACCACTTCAGTATTCTTGCTTCAAGAACCCCATGAACAGTATGAAAAGCAAAAAGATATGATAGCAGAAGATGAGCCCTCCAGGCGGGTAGCTGTTCAGTATGCTACCGGGGAAGAGGGGAAAAATAGCTCCAGAGAAAATGACAAGGCCGGGTCAAAGCAGAAACGACGTTCAATTGTGATGTGTCTGGTGGTGGTGGTTTCTGTGCCATTGTGACAGTATCTGTTGAAGTAAATAATAGGACCAGTTACTTTTAGTAGATTCTGAAGAAGTCTGACCCTGCAAAGAACAATATTGCGTAGGAACCTGGAATGTTAGATCCATGGATCAAGGTAAATTTTACATGGTCAAGGAGAGGGCAAGAGTGAACTTCGACATCTTAGGAATCAGTGAACAAATGGACGGGGATGGGTGAGTTTAATTCAGATGAGCATTATGTCTACTACCATGGGCAAGAATCCCTTAGAAGAAATGGGGTAGCCCTCAGAGCCAGCAAAGAGTCTGAAATGCAGTACTTGGGTGTAATCTCAATAATGATAGAATGATCTCAGTTCATTTCCAAGGCAAACGTTCAGCATCACGGTAATCCCAAGTCTGTGCCCCAACCACTAATGCCAAAGAAGACCTTTTTAAAAGACCTTCTAGAACAAATACCAAAAAAAAAAAAAAGGTGTCCTTTTCATCATAAGGGACTGATGCAAAAGTAGGAAATCAAGAGATTCCTGGTGTAACAGGCAAGTTTGAGTACAAAATAAAGTAGGGCAAAGGCTAATAGTTTTGTCAGGAGAATATGTTGGTCCTAGCAAACATTCACAGGAGACGACTGTATTCTTTTCGTGGACATCACCAGATGATCATTTCTTAAATTAGACTAATTATGTTCTGTGTAATCGAAGATGAAGAAGCTTATATGGCTGTTGATTATATAATGTTGATAACACTTGATTTGCAAAGGGAATTTTTATAAAGCAACACATGCTTATCTAAGCCATCTTTTCATGAACCACTTCGAAAATTGGTTCACTGTTTCCTTAAAACAGTTGTTTATGTGCCATTGTGACAGTATCTGTTGAAGTAAATACTAGGGACAATTACTTTTAGTAGATTCTGCGAAATGATTTAGCAGAAGTCTTTAAAACCTGAGAAATAAGTACTTTCTCAGGAGAGTAGACCCTACATTATAACAAGAGGACAATGTCTAGAAAATTGGTTCACTGTTTCCTTAAAACAGTTGTTTATGTGCCATTGTGACAGTATCTGTTGAAGTAAATACTAGAGACAATTACTTTTAGTAGATTCTGCGAAATGATTTAGCAGAAGTCTTTAAAACCTGAGAAATAAGTACTTTCTCAGGAGAGTAGACCCTACATTATAACAAGAGGACAATGTCTAGATACGGAAGCGACTTGCAAGTTATCATACTTGTATCTTAATTTATACCAGTGCCAAGAATCTTGTTTCCAAAGTAGGAAACAAAGTAAAAAAGAGAAAAATCAGTGTCACTTCAGCTACAAACCACCAGATTAAAAGATTAGAAATGGAGGCATAATACTCCATAACCAATTTATTTCTCTCTCTTTTTTTTTTTAAATTTTTACTTTATTTTACTTTACAGTACTGTATTGGATTTGGCATATATTGACATGAATCCACCACGGGTGTACATGAACTCCCAAACATGAACCCCCCTCCCACCTCCCACCAGATGTGTATAAGAGACAGGTACTGAGTGACTGAACTGAACTGAACTGATGTCCNTACTTTACAGTACTGTATTGGATTTGGCATATATTGACATGAATCCACCACGGGTGTACATGAACTCCCAAACATGAACCCCCCTCCCACCTCCCACCCCACATCATCCCTCCGGATCATCCCTATGCACCAGCCCCAAGCATCCTGCATCACCAGTGCTATCAGTTAACCGATCACTAACCTCTCTAATGACTGTGCATTTTCTAAAAGACAACCTTGGTTCCGATTGCAGAGCTCATCTGCTTGTCCTGGAATGGTCTTTCTTCTGGGGCTGGCCTGGCTCCTCGTTGGAGCGTGTGGACTTCCCTAGTTGTGGGGCATGGGCTTGGTAGTTGTGGCTTAATTGCCCTGTGGGCTGTGGGATCTTAGTTCCCAGATCAGGGATCAACCCCACACTCCCTGCACTGGAAGGCGGATTCTTAACCACCAGACCACCAGGGAAGTCCTCTGGGATAGTCTTAATAGTTGATAAATTGAATCAGGAAGCATGTAAAAGAATTGTGATTCTCTTTGATTACATTCCCTGAAAAGATTTTATTCTGTAGAGTGTCAGATTATTATTTCAGAAAATCTTTTCCTATTTAGTGATCAGTACACTAAAGTGAAAAAGCTTCCCTGGTGGCTCAGAGGTTAAAGCGTCTGCCTCCAATGTGGGAGACCCGGGTTCAATCCCTGGGTTGGGAAGATCCCCTGGAGAAGGAAATGGCAACCCACTCCAGTATTCTTGCCTGGAGAATCCCATGGACGGAGAAGCCTACTAGGTTACAGTCCATGGGGTCGCAAAGAGTCGGACACGACTGAGCGACTTCACCTTCACCTTCACACTAAAGTGAAAAGAACACTGAGCTAGAAGCTAATTTATTTTAATCCTGGCTTTGTGTGATTGGGTGTTTGGTCTACTGGGTGGTGTTGCAGAGATTTTTACCCCCTTGTCCTTAATTATCACAAGGGTTGGAGGAGGGAAGATTGGTGATGTAGAGGTTAGTTTTAAGAAATCTAAACAACACCGACAATACTCACACAGCAGAAGATAATTCTAATAATAATTCAAAGAGTACAGATCTTAGTATCAATTCATTCCTGACTTTAAATCCCATTTCTATGGCATACTAGTCGGCTGTCCTTGGGCATATCACTTAATACACTTTAGGAAATGGTTATCTTGTTCAGCCTTTGTGAGAGACTCATAGAACAGTGGCATAGTATCATCTTTGCTGTTGAACACCATCCTGGGGAGATGGGATCTTTGGGTCTCCCCACTGTAGCTTCCAGCAGCATTTCATGTTACTACAGTTTTCCTGCTTCGAATTTGAAGATGTGACGGTAATGTTCTTCTTTATAAGGTCAGAATTCCTTAACGTTCCTTGCCCATGTTTCAGTTTCATAAGGTCTATGTCTCACAGGAGGATATAAAGTTCTTCAAATATTTCTACATATTGTAGCCTCGATTAACTTTTGTGGGATTATGCAAAAAGTCAACAGTACTAATAATTCACTTTGGATTTCTGCCCATTTGTGGTCTACATGCATTCTACTAAGTCATCCAATACGTAAGGCCAGATTCTGCAGAGTAAAGTAAAAGACAAAAGCCAATAGGAGAGTGGCTCTGTATATAGCGGAGAGATCAGACCTTGGTCTAAGTACAGCTGCTTATGTTTCTTCAGTCTAAACTTTTGAGAGGGTCACTGTTTCCCAGCTATAACTGCTCTACTGTAAGGTCATATCTTGGTCATAAATTCAGTTACCTTTCCTTTTCCAGAATAATAGCAGAAGCTAATTTATTTACATACCTTGAAGGGGCTAGAGAATTTCACACATTATTTTCCTGTAGTAGGGCTAAGCTCAGATGGTGAAGAATCCGCCTGCAATGCAGGAGACCCCGGTTCAGATTCCTGGGCTGGGAAGGTCCGCTAGAGAAGGAATAGGCTACACAAGCTTCCTTTGTGGCTCAGCTGGTAAAGAATCTGCCTGCAATGTGGGAGACCGGGGTTCGATTCCTGGGTCAGGAAGATCTGCTCTATAAGGGATAGGCTACCCACTCCAGTATTCTTGGGCTTCCCTTGTGGCTCAGCTGGTAAACAATCCGCCTGCAAAGCAAGATGCCTGGGTTCAAGCCCTGGGTCGGGAAGATCCCCTGGAGAAGGGAAAGGCTACCTCCTCCAGTATTCTGTCCTGGAGAAGTCCATGGACTATACAGTCCATGGAGTCACAACGAGTCAGACACGACTGAGTGACTTTTACTTTCACAGTAGCTTTAGCAGCTAGACTATTCCTAGGACAAGGTAAACTAAATTTTAAATTATTTTCTATGTTATATATAACTACTCATACATTTAACTCTGAAAGTAACTGTTTTATGAGTTTTTCTTAATTTTGTCTCCATGGTTTGTATATTTTGGTTCTGTTATTTATAACTTGACAATTTTTAGAATCTTCAGTTTAAGTGAAAATTGTTTTCAACCCTTTCTCAGATGCGTGTTTATGTGAACTCTTACTTACCTACATTCTTAAATAGTGCACACTGCTTTAATATTGACGCCATTTGCATGTTCACTGAGCCCTGCGGTATACCAGGCACTCTCCCAGGCGCACTTTGTTCAGGAAGTTTATATTCCAGTAGTAATAGAGATTGTGTCTCTTAATATTTTGTCATCTTTTATTAAGTCTTCAATACCATGCCATTATATTCCCTCTTCAGCATTTATGCAGTATATTTGTTTTTTAGTGTATATTGCAGAGATTTATATTTTTAAGTACTGTCCTTTTTGTGTGTATTTCTGGTACAGAAATTGCCTTCAGAATTCCTGGACGCCACACGGTCCTGCTGTGGACTGGCTGTGTGACCTTGAGCACGTGCCTCAGGCCTTGTTTTCGCGTTTGTTCACTTACTCGGCTGGGTCGGGTCTTCTTGCTGCCCGCTGGACCTCCGTGGGTCAGGCTCCGTCCTTCAGTGGCGAACCCAGGCTCCCGCTGTGGTCTACAGGCTCCAGTTTGCATGGGCTGCAGTTGTGGAGCATGTGGGATCCTAGTTCCCCAGTCAGGGATTGAACCTGTGTCCCCTGCATCGCCAGGCGGATTCTTAACCACTAGAGCTCCAAGGAGGTCCTTAGTCCCTCAGTTTTCTATTTGCATAGGGGAGGTACACCCTCGTTAATCCTCGTGATGATAGATCTTTCCATAAGGGAGTAGAAGCCATCACACCGGAATGCGATGAGCTGACCAACCGTGAAATGATTTGCCCCTGCCTCGCCCCTTCTCCCCCACCTCCTGGTGCAGTGGACACCGTGTCTACACCTGCCCTTCTCATGCTCTGGTGGATGGCTGGAACTCTTCAAATGCTCCCTGAGCACATCTTCAGCTGCTCTGTTTTCAATCACATTTAAACGCTTGAGTTCCTCCAGAAAAAAAAACAGAAATCCATACTCATTCATTGGTGGTTTTTCTTGCCTCCTATTGACTTGACCCTCATCACGCCCTAAAGCTGCTCTTAGCAGTGTTGCCAGTAATCACCTTATTGCTATTTCTAGTGGGTCTGTAATGTTTGCCTGTGATTACATTTTTGGAAAAGAAGATGGTTGTTGATAAGGTTGGTCCTTAAGGCTGCAAGGACTTTGGGAGACGGTTTGATGTCCTTAGGTCAGAAAGGAAAAAGTTTTCATTAATTCATTGACAAATATTTATCAAGCACTCTACTAATCATTGAAGATAACGGTAGTTAACAAAATAAGTAAAAGTACCTTTTCCTCTGGAGCTTATTGGAGAAAATAGATGAATACAATAAGTATATTATGTGTCAGATAAGGATAAAAAGTAATCAAACAAAAATAAAGCAAAAAAGGAGTAGAGTTTAAATAGGGTGAATTTTAAATGACATGACTACAGAAATCCTCACTGGGGATAAGCCATTTGAGCAAAGACCAGAGGGGATGAAGGAAAGTCCCATGCAGATAACTGGTGGAAGAGTAGGCCTGGCAGAATTTTTTAACAAAAAATACTTCTTTGTTGTATGAAATGTTTTTATGAAGATTCTTATTCTTGTGCTAAAAAGGAAAACTAGATAATTTAGATGTACTGCTACAAATTGACTTTAGGATAAAACAGTATTCATCATTCTTATAGAATAAATGAAGACAGAAATTCTAAATTTAATTTTGTTTCATATTCCTTTGGGCATCTAAGTGGTCACATGCTTTTATACTTGGGACAGTTTGTTATTGTTGTTCAATTTCTCAGTCGTGTCTCTTTGCAACCCATGGACTGCAGCACACCAGGCCTCCCTGTCCTTCATCATCTCCTGGAGTTTACTCAGACTCATGTCCATCAAGTCAGTGATGACATCCAACCATCTCATCCTTTGCTGTCTCCTTCTCCTCCTGCCTTCAGTCTTTCCCATCATCAGGGTCTTTTCTAATGAATCGGCTCTTCACATCAGATGGCCAAAGTATTGGAGCTTCAGCTTTAGCATCAGTCCTTCCAATGAATATTCAGGATTGATTTCTTTTAGGGTTGACTGGTTGGATCTCCTTGCAGTCCAAGGCTCTCTCAAGAGTCTTCTCCAACACCACAGTTCAAAAGCATCAATTCCTCGGCACTTAGCTTTCTTTACGGTCCAACTGTTGTATCCGTACATGACTATTGGAAAAACCATAACTTTGACTAGATGGACCTTTGTTGGCAAGGTAATATGTTTGCTTTTTAATATGCTGTCTAGGTTTATTGTAGCTTTTCTTCCAAGAAGCCAGTGTCTTTTATTTTTTTGGCTGCAGTCACCATCTGCAGTGATTTTGGAACCCAAGAAAATAAAGTCTGTCACTGTTTCGATTGTTACCCCATCTATTTGCCATGAGGTGATAGGACTGGATGCCCTGATCTTAGTTTTTTGAATATTGAGTTTTAAGCAGTTTTAAGCCAGCTTTTTCACTCTCCTCTTTCACTTTCATCAAGAGGTTCTCTAGTTCCTCTTTGCTTTCTGCCATAAGGGTGGTGTCATTTGCAAATCAGAAGTTACTGATATTTTTCCTGACAGTTAGACTCTAGCTTGTGCTTCATCCAGCCCGGCATTTCACATGATGTACTCTGCATATAAGTTAAATAAACAGAATGACAATATACAGCCTTGACATACTCCTTCCCCGAATTTCAACCAGTCCATTGTTCCATGTCCGGTTCTAACTGTTGCTTCTTGACCTGCACACAGATTTCTCAGGAGGCAGGAAAGTGGTCTGGTATTGCTATCTCTTAAAAAAATTTTCCACGGTTTATTGTGATCCACACAGTCAAAGGCTTTAGCGTAGTCAATGAAGCAGATGTTTTTCTGGAATTCTCTTGCTTTTTCTATGATCCAGTGGATGTTGGCAATTTGATCTCTGGTTCCTCTGCCTTTTCTAAATCCAACTTGAGCATCTGGAAGTTCTTGGTTCATGTACTGTTGAAGCCTGACTTGGAGAATTTTGAGCATTACTTTGCTATCATGAAATGAATGCAGTTGTTCAGTAGTTTGAACATTCTTTGGGATTGGAATGAAACCTGACATTTTCCAGTTCTGTGGCTGCTACTGAGTTTTCCAAATATGCTGACATATTGAGTGTAGCACTAACAGGATTTAAAATGGCTCAGCTGGAATTCCATCACCTCCACTTTGTTCATAGTGATGTTTCCTGAGGCCCACTTGACTTCACACTCCAAGATGTCTGGCTCTAGGTGAGTGATCACACCATCGTGATTATCTGGGTCGAGAATATGTTTTTTGTATAGTTCTTCTGTGTATTCTTGACACCTCTTCTTAATATCTTCTGCTTCTGTTAGGTCCATACCATTTCTGTCCTTTATTGAGCCCATCTTTGAATGAAATGTTCCCTTGGTATCTCTAATTTTCTTGAAGAGATCTCCAGTCTTTCCCATCCTGTTGTTTTCCTCTATTTCTTTGCAGTTATCACGGAGGAAGCCTTTCTTATCTCTCCTTGCTATTTGGAACTCTGCATTCAAATAGGTATATCTTTCCTTTTCTCCTTTGCCTTTCACTTCTCTTCTTATCTGTTTGTAAGGCCTCCTCAGACAGCTATTTGTCTTTTTCTTTGCTATTTCTTTTTCTTGGGCATGGTTTTAATCACTGCCTCCTATACAGTGTCACGAACCTCTGTCCATAGTTCTTCAGGCACTTAATACTTTTATGTTTGGGGCAGTTTAGATGATGGCATATTTATTCCTTAAAGAAAAACAGCTCTTTTTTGAGTAAGTGAAACATTTGCTGAACATAGAATAGCTCTGTACCTCTCTAAACTAGCTTACTGAGGTTCAACAGAAACCTTTTTAGGGGAAGAAATTTTAGCATTTGTACACTTAGTAGCATTTCAGCAAAATAGTCACTCTTAAGAGCAGTGAAGCTATATATTCTCTGCATTATATTTAAAAGCCTAATTTGTTTAAAGGAGATGAAAACCTTAAGAACAGATTTATGGATTGCCTCCTCTATCTGGGAGGATTTGTTGTTCCATTAGTCATCAGAATAGGGTCTTCCTAAGCCCTCTGGTGGACTTCAGTCTAGTTATGAAGGATTCATGTGATTTATGTCATTGGTTAGTTTTCAGAGAAACCCAGCTGTTAGATGTTAGAAAGCCTTCAGCAGTTAAAATCCTAAACCTGCCAGCCTCTTCTCTTTTCACCCCTCACAAATGTAGTGGATTTTCAGAAGTACTACAGACAAGGAGTAGGCAGGTGGCACACGATTTGGTTGAAATTTAAGAGCTAGTAATAATGAATCATTGGCCACTTTTCCTGGTTTCTTAACATTATAACAGGCAGTGAGAAACAGAGCATTTCCCTACATTTTGGTTGTCTTACCGGTTTCAAGTTTCTTTCCTTCCGTATGACTGTATTAATTATCGTGTACGGCTTTATAAGCACGAGACTATCTAGAAAATATTTTATGGTTTAGTTTGTTCAGTGACTCCCTGAAGGATGGAAAAAGAGTCAGCTGTTACAGGGCTTGACAGGAAAGTGATCTCTTGGAATGAGCTGCTTACATATCCAGACTTGAACAAGGTTTTACGTGTATTGTCTAGACCTGAACAATGCTAGTGCAACTGCTGAAAACCACCTGTGACTGGTGAAGAAGTGCTGGTCAGGCAATATTGGAGAGACTGTGTACTCAGTTAGATACTTTCTCCCAGCATTGTTAGTTGCTGTGTAATAGCATTCAGTTGTCAGGTATCATTGTTATTCCCAAGTGTACAAATTTTACCCCCTCTCTTTTCCTCTTCTTTCTCCTTCCTTAGGAAGAAGGATTCTCCCATCTCCAGGAGATAATATTTAAGATCTGTTCTAGCCTGAGCACATGGCAAGCCACCCCAGTGTTCTTGCCCGGAGAATCCCATGGACAGGAGCCTGGCCAGCTTTGGCCTGTGGGGTCACAAAGGTTCGGACAGGACTGAGCAACTGACCACCGCACAGCACTAGTCAGAGCCTCGATCCCTGGGTTATTGATGAAATAACATTAGTGACGAGAGCATTCAGGTTTCAGGAAAATTAACCACAGCGTGTCATTTCCTTACCATTTACATGAGTATCATGGGGACGATTCAAGGAAAAATCAGATTTGAAATTTAAACAGCCATAGAAAAAATGATTTGAGTTTTAAAAAAAATAACCCTTATTTCTTCCACACCCTTTTCAAAGATAGTGAGTTCATGACTGTCTTTCTAGGTTTTCCTATTGTTTAAGTTCTGTAATTTTGCCATTTAGGGAGAAGCACTGTTAAAACATTCTAATGTTAGAATCTATAGCTGATTCATTTTGCTCAATGGAAGACAGTAATACAGCATTATAAAGCAGGTGTACTCCAGTGAGAACTCATTAAAAAGAAGCCTTTTGATGTGTATCCTTCCCACGTGCTTTAAGCACACAGGTTTAAACAATTAGCTCTATGCTGTACATACTGTTTGACAGTCTACTTTCAAGAGCTATGAGGACTGAAAGCACTCGGTGGTGTCTGACTGTTTGCAACCCCCTGGGTTATACAGTCCTTGGAATTCTCCAGGCCAGAGTACTAGAACGGTAGCTTATCCCTTCTCTAGCGGATCTTCCTCACCCAGGAATTGAACTGCGGTCTCCTGAACTGCAGGCTGATTCTTTACCAGCTGAGCTATCAGGGAAGCCCCAAAATTGAAAGCCAGATAACATCTAATGAAAAGGACTAGTTAAATATTGTTACATATGATGTATTATACATTGAAAATATTTTAGAATAATATTTAATAGCATAGAAACTAATAATCTGTATACTCTGCTATAATCTGTATTATTAATATTTGCTATCCTATTAAATATTCTAAAGTATTTTCAATAGCTGCAGTACAGTATATCATATGTAGCAATATTTAATTAGTGCTTTCGATTAGATGTTATCTGGCTTTTAAAAATTATACAGAAGAGAACTTGGCATAGATCTTTTGAGTACTTCTCTATTTCTTCAAGATAAATTTCAGATAGTTTCATGGGTTTAATTTTTTTTTTCCTTTCACTGAAATAATTACACTTCGCTGGAAGATGAAAACTAATATTTTTTTTGCATGCTCGTAAACCAGATACTGTGCAAGATGCCTTGTAGTTTCATATTCATGTAATTTTAGCTATGTTTAATCCCCAGTTTTTTAGATGAAGATGTCCATATGCATATGTATTAGACATTTTGTAGTAAGTTAATAGTACATAGAAAATGTTTACCTGTTTCGTTTCGCAAATGAAAAAGCGAAATCAACAGTAATCAACAGGAGACAATCAAAATTTAGTTTGTATTTCTGTTTTGGCTTTGAAGTATATAGTATAATAAGAATGTTTAATCTTTTTGTGCTTTGTTCAGTGTAAAGGGTTTTAGGTCTTTAAATAATATGGTTAATTAGCATTTATAGCTTTGGGAGAAAAAAAAGTGGGTGAATCCCTAATGAATTTTGGGTTTAGCTTGTATGACTACTGTTATAGATGATTTATAAATCACATTTAAACTTTAAATTATGGCAGCTAATTGTCTACTAGGTGGAAATGATTTCCCTTCGCTTAAAATTTCAGACATAACTTTCAGATTTTACACTTATAAAATCTCAGAGCAGAAAGCTCAGTGATAGAAGGATGAGGAAAGTTTGCAGAGGAAGGGTGAGGGCAGCGAGGTGGTAAGACTGCTTTTACGGAGCTCACTTAGAAGCCTGCCTGCTAGTTCANAAAATTTCAGACATAACTTTCAGATTTTACACTTATAAAATCTCAGAGCAGAAAGCTCAGTGATAGAAGGATGAGGAAAGTTTGCAGAGGAAGGGTGAGGGCAGCGAGGTGGTAAGACTGCTTTTACGGAGCTCACTTAGAAGCCTGCCTGCTAGTTCCTACAGCTAGCCTATTTTGCGAAGCAAGGCTGCTATTTGTAGGGCCTTGTCTATGTTATCTAACGCAGGGGATGTTTTTGTCTCAGTCACATAGATCAGACAACAACCTGGCAGGACCCCAGGAAGGCCATGCTCTCCCAGATGAACGTCACCGCCCCAACCAGCCCACCGGTGCAGCAGAACATGATGAATTCGGCCTCGGGTGAGTGCAATGCTGTCGTGAGGGCACACCAAGTAGTGCTTTGGTGAAGATAGTAATAATTCTTTTAAGGAAACTGGAGCATGAGTGATGGTTACTTTCTATCCTCTTTCATGAGAGAAACTTAATTTCAAATAGCCTGCTATACCAAACCTTTGTTTAATTATGAATACATAAGGGACTTGGTGATTGAAAGCCAGCAGTTTTCCAGGTTTCATTTCTGAAGTGAGTGTCTCAAATTCCTAGTTTGGTTCATTTTGACATGCTCATGCTTTATTCTGCTGGCTTTCTTGTGTCCGAGACCTTAGAGTTCAAGTTTCCCTCTTCCTTTTGTGGTTAGGTGGGAAGCCACCTCTTAGCGTGAATGTTTGTTCTACCTTGAGAATAACGGGAAGGGAGCAACTTATAAAACCCCAAAGCACCTTTCTTAGGGCTGGTACATGTTAATTTAACACATTTCCACCTTTTTCACGGAAGATAAACCTGAGTGTACATTTTTTTTTCTGTCTCCTATTTGGCAGTTTACTTAAATTTCCTGTTTTTCTCATCTGTGTAATTGGGAGTAACAGTGCCCCTTATTATAGAGAGGAAGACAGTTATGGAAATAATACACATGTAAAGCTTTTATATTACACTTCTAATACGGAGTAGGTACTAAGTAAAGATTTAGTTCCTTCTTCCCTATGTCATTAGATTTGGGATGGCTTCTTTCTTCTTTGTTACATGGGCCAAGGCCATAGCTACCCATAATGCATCTTTGTGCATGGTAGGAAAAGGGCTTCCCAGGTTGCGGTAGTGGGTAAAGAACCTCCTGCCAACGCAGGAGACTGAGAGACACAGGTTCAGTCCTTGGGCCGGGAAGATCCCCTGGAGGAGGGCACGGCAACCCAGTCTAGTATTCTTGCCTGGAGAATCCCCATGGACAGAGGAGCCTGGTGGGCTACAGTCCATGAGGTCACAGAGTCGGACACAACTGAAGCGACTTAGCACGCATCCCCACCCCCTCCTCTGGGAAGATGCCCCCAAGCCTGGCGTCGGGGCTTGGAGCGTGTGGGCTGGGTCTCTGACCACACCCCTGCCCCCACGCTTTAGTCCCCTCGCTGAAGTCCTGGGTCAGGGCACAGACGGCCGCAGCAGTGCCCGTGATGGCCTTCCCCCTCACAGCCCTACCCAGCAGACCAATCAGCGCGGTGCTGTTGGAAGCTGCACTGTAGATTTTCTTAAACAGCAGCCTTTGGAAAGGGACTGGTAGAGGTGGAGAGGGTGGTACAATTCCTTGTCAGAAGGCGTCCTTGGCTAGGAAAGCTCATGAAACTTAAAGTGTCCTTCTACCCCTAGAGATGACGACAGTGTGTTAGAATGTTTTGCTGTTCCATAACTCTATTCTTGCCTTCAATGGGTTGAACACTTAAAAAAATTCAAGAAAATGAAAATCAAGGCAAGGTTTGTGACTGAGCTTTTCTTATCATAGAGTTTCCATTTTATCTGGGCTTATTTTAATGTCAGTACCTTTACTTATCCTCAGGATATGTTTTATATGTGACATTGGAGTAAGACTTTTTTCAAAGGCCAAATACTATGCAAGTATTTATTGACTAATATTTTTACTTTACAGCTATTTTTTTAATTATCAAATATCCCAATAAAAGTTGTGAGAGCTGCTTTGTATTTATAGTTCAAAGAAGATGATGCTAGTTTTTCATTTTGTCATAATCCAACTAAAACTATACCTGGGAAATTAGTAAAAAATAATTCATTAATTTAACTTCTACCTTGGAAGATCAAGCATTTTGCTTCTATAAGATTGAGTATGATACTTTTAGAACATTGGTTTGTTTATGTTTTTCCTATTAAATTTTCTAACAGTAATGGTCTAAGGAAATGAAAAGAATTGGAATCAAGTTTATGTTTAAAACCAAAAGTATGTATCAAATTGGTATTACTGGATTTTAGAATATTTGTGTATATTATTATTTCAGCTCTGTGTTTTGTAAAATATGAAATGTGTTTTTCTGTACTGCATAAAAATTACTAGACGTGCTTGCTGCTGTGTTAATTAAAGACATGACTTTGGCAGGAACGGTTTGAGTAAAGTGGCAGGAAGCACAATTGCAGTGAGTTGGTATGTTTTTATGGGGAGGGGCTGGGAGTTGTGTAAAGAGAGGCTTAGATATGGAGAGTTGCAGGCAGGACCTGAAATGGGGAAAGCCACCCCTCAGAGACCTGGGCATGCTGAAATGGTGCTGTGGTGTGTGCTGTTCTCTGCTTAGTCGCTCAGTCGTGCCCAACTCTTTGCAGGTAATCCCCAGACTCCTCTGTCCATGGGATTCTCCAGGCAAAAATACTGGAGTGGGTTCCCTTGCCCTCTTCCAGGGGATCTTCCCAACCCAGGGATCGAACCCAGGTCTCCTGCATGCAGGCGGCTTCCTTACCATCTGGGCCACCAAGGTGTTAGATAATGACAGGAAGCCCTATTTGCATGCCAGGCTTCCTGCTAAGGTCGTTTTGTACAATCTGATTTAATTCCCATAAGGGTCATTAAATTAGGTGCTGTTATTAGTCTCACTTCACATTTGAGAAACCGTGAATGGCTATTTAAAAATAGAAGACTTGGTGTTGTTGCGATGCTTTGGAATGAATGCCATGGGAACTGTAATCTTGATAACCTCATGTTCATGTACACTTACAGCCATAATGTCATGTTAATAAGGGTTCAACTCAGGGGCTTCCCCTTCTCCGTCTGAACCGAACTCACGGTGTTTGGCGACTGTGCATTCTCCACTGAGGTACAGAGCGTGATTTCTCGAATAGCTTTAAGAGAAAATGGTCTTATCTCTCAGTCAAGGATTTCTCCTGGTAAAGAAGCAAAAGTGATGCTCCTCTGTGCTTGGAAAATAGTCTTTTGAGTTTTCAAAGCCTGGAGCCTGTGAGCAAGAATTGTGAGGATATTTAAATAAATTTTCAGGGTATTGACAAAGTCGCTAGCCTATTTCCAGTTAAGCAGGGTATCTGCAGACAGTTTTCACCTTGAAGACAATTCCTTCTGAACCTGCTAATCTGAAGCCTTTGTATAAAAGAGAAGGATACACAGCTCTTTTGAAACCCTTTACTAAGTTAATCAAGCTAAATGCAGCTTGACTTACATTTTTGTCATTAATTATTTTAACTGGAACTTCGTATTGTTAATCTTTTTATAAAAGAACTCGCCTCACTCAAATATTTGAGTCCCTCTTTGTGTTCTGTTCTATCTAATCAGATCACTTTCCTGTATTTTCTCTAGATTCTCTAGGTTTCTACATAGGTTTTAATGGAACTATATTTTTAGATTCTCTCCAGTTCTGAGATTTTATGAAATCCAGTTTCTTTCACTGGAATTTGGTTTAGCAAAAATGATTAGTTTACTTTTGCGTTTTATGTCTTTTTCACAATATGAGGTTGAAATGATGAGTTTTATTGCTAGAGTGAAGGAATGTGATTTATAATTGGCTAAATTTCTGTTAGTATTAGTCGCTCAGTCATGTCTGACTTTTTGCGACCATAGCCCGCCAGGCTCCTCTGTCCATGAGATTTTTCCAGGCAAGGCTACTGAAGTGGGTTGCCATTTCCCTTCTACAGGGAATCTTCCCAACCCAGGGATCAAACCCAGGTCTCCTGCATTACAGACAGATTCTTCACCTCTGAGCCACTGAGAAATCACTTAAAGATGCACCTGGAAAGGGTTCTAGAGGCAAGACTTACTTGATCCTATAAACAAATTTATATTCTTTTAACTGGCCATTTAATTAGCAAGACAGTGTCAGACTTTCTTTTTGGGGACTCCAAAATAACTGCAGATGGTGATTTCAGCCATGAAATTAAAAGACGCTTACTCCTTGGAAGGAAAGTTATGACCAACCTAGATAGCATATTCAAAAGCAGAGACATTACTTTGCCAACAAAGGTCCGTCTAGTCAAGGCTATGGTTTTTTCAGTGGTCATGTATGGATGTGAGAGTTGGACTGTGAAGAAAGCTGAGTGCCGAAGAATTGATGCTTTTGAACTGTGATGTTGGAGAAGACTCTTGAGAGTCCCTTGGACTGCAAGGAGATCCAACCAGTCCATTCTAAAGGAGATCGGTCCTGGGTGTTCTTTGGAAGGACTGATGCTAAAGCTGAAACTCCAATACTTTGGCCACCTCATGAGAAGACTTGACTCATTGGAAAAGACTCTGATGCTGGGAGGGATTGTGGGCAGAAGGAGAAGGGGACGACAGAGGATGAGGTGGCTGGATGGTATCACTGACTTGATGGACATGAGTTTGAGTAAACTCTGGGGGTTGGTGATGGCCAAGGAGGCCTGGCGTGCTGCGATTCATGGGGTCACAGAGAGTCGAACACGACTGAGCAACTGGACTGAACTGACTGAATTAGCAAGACAGTGAACTTAGTAAAAAGGAATTTGAAATGTGAGGAAAAGGAAATTACAAAATAAGAGGAAATTTGAATAATTAATAAAATAATTGTACTTTTCTTTAAATATACAATATATACATATATAAAAGTATACACAAACCGTATTCTATTAAATTGATGATTGCCCCTTACAAGTTGCATTAACTGTATTATGTTTATGGCACATTGTTGTTCAGTCGCTCAGTCATCTCTGACTCTGAAACTCCATGGACTGCAGCACGCCAGGCCTTCCTGTCTATCACCAGCTCCCAGAGTTAGCTCAAACTCATGTCCACTGAGTCCATGATGCCATCCAACCATCTCATCCTGTTGTCCCCTTCTCCTCCTGCCCTCAGTCTTTGCCAGCATCAGGGTCTTTTCCAAGGAGTCAGCTCTTCGCCTCAGGTGGCCAAAGTATTGGAGTTTCAGCTTCAGCATCAGTCCTTCTAATGAACACCCAGGACTGATCTCCTTTAGGATGGACTGGTTGGATCTCCTTGCAGTCCAAGGGACTCTCAAGAGTCTTCTCCAACACCACAGTTCAAAAGCATCAATCCTTCGGAGCTCAGGCTTCTTTATGGTCCAGCTCTCCTTTTATGCTCCTTAGAAGAAAAGCTGTGACAGATACAGACAGTGTATTACAAAGAGGTGACAAAGATCTGTATAGTCAAAGCTGTGGTTTTTCCATTAGTTGTGTATGTATGTGAGACTGTGTGAGAGCTCCATTTATATGAAGCTTTTTATTAGTAGTTTGTTACCAGTGATTCACAAGATTGCTGAATCTTAAAGCTGTAGTATAAAGAAAATATATCCTGTGATAATCCAGAAATAACTTGGTGCCAAAGGACAGGTGACTCTTTAGAATTATTAAAAATGGCATATGCCTTGATTTAAATGATGCAAAGTCAATGAACCCTGTGTTGTCTGCTTTTTAGAAGTCTACCTGTGATAACAATTTGATAAAATCAGATGTCTTGTTACAGGTACATTTTAAGGAATTGATTATTTTCATGGTTTAAGTCTGGCATTTATTTGACTAATACCTGAATCTGCCAATACAGCACTTTCTGATTTCCCTGTTATGAAAACCTGCATGGAATTCCTAGGAAATCTGTCAAGATGGGTGGAAAAAATGCCGTCTTGATCGTGGAAGATGATACGTGTTGAAGGAATTTGCTTAGCACCTCCATTGCTCTGGGGGAAACACTGAGAAGCAGGCATAGTGGGTCATTCGGAGGTGCCTTGATATGTGCCTGTTGTATTACTTCTGCTTTGTGTAATCTCTCTCAGAGGACCAAATTCCAGATGGGAAAGAGAGATTGTTACCAAGGAGAATAGGACCTAGAGCAGATGTGAAATGTAACAATAACAGGTTAAAGGTTGATAGTGAGGTTTTTAACTTTAAAAAGCACAGAAGAGGTAAGGATGTATGAAAAGTACAAAGCTGACCTCAGAGTTTAGGAGTTGCTGATTCCTACTTCGTGTGTTGTAGTTCACAAGCATTTAAGTTCTGCTTTTCACCTTTCGAGTGAACTCAGGAGGAATTTAGAATGAGGGTTAAAGATCAAGGGCTCTGGGTCAGGTGGACACAGGTTTGAATCCCAGCTCTGTCTCTTAATTGACTATAAGATATTGGATAAAGGAGTATATTTACTTGTGCCTCATTTCTTCACTTGGAAAATGGAGTGACAATAAAAATAGTAACACTGAATTTGTAGGGCTGTGGTGAGGATTAAATGATACAATCTTTATACAAAGTGGGTACATAGAAATTATTAACAAAATACAGTCCTTGGTATAATATACTGAATAATAAAGTAAATGTGATTTCATGATGTTTTACAATTTAATCAGTTTACATTACCTGGTAATTACTGTTCAGTTCAGTTCAGTCACTCAGTCATCTCCGACTCTTTGCGACTCCATGGACTGCAGCACTCCAGGCCTCCCTGTCCATCACTAACTCCCGGGGCTTACTCAAACTCATGTCCATCATCAGTGATGCCATCCAACCGTCTCATTCTCTGTCATCCCCTTCTCCTGTCGCCTTCAATCTTTTCCAGCATCACGGTCTTTTCCAGTGAGTCGACTCTTCTCATCAGGTGGCCAAAGTATTGGAGTTTCAGCCTCAGCATCAGACCTTCCACTGAACACCCAGAACTGATATCCTTTAGGATGGACTGGTTTCATCTCCTTGCAGTCCAATTACTGTTACTTTATTTTAAATAAGTTTGTTATAATCTTCTACCACACTATCTTTAGGGCTATCTTTACAAGCTTTTTAACACCAAATGTACATCATTGGTTCTTATTCACCTCATGTGTTACCTGCTGACTTGTAGAGTCACATAGATTTTCCATTTGATATAGAAGTTGTAAGAGTGTTAAATGTAAATATTGTTTTCTTCTCATGGGTCAAACTTTTTCCTGATACTTAAAGTTTTTGATTATTGTAAGGTGGAAATAATCTGCCAACCTGAAGTTGTAATATATGGAACAAGACTATACTAAAGTATACCAAATGGGAATAAAACTATAATAAAGCCCAACATCAAAGCAGTGAAGTACAGGACAGAGGCAGTATATCCTAAATAATCTTTTTTAAACCAAAATTAGTGCTTTTTTCTAATCCGTTAATTTTTGTTAATTAAGAAAGATGACCACAGGAAAAGAGAAAAGAGTAAAAAGCAAAAAACCATAATAATTCCAAATGAATATAATTCTTAAGAGACTCTGTTTTATTCAGTGTCTTGATTTATTTGTTAATTAAGTTCCTGAAAAAATGGTTAATACTGTGGAAGCGAGAACCACTTTTTTAATTTAACAATATGGACCAGTCCATTTCATGTTAATTAAAGTTATCAGTAAACAATGTATAGGGATTATGATGGTAAAAATATTTATTTGTGAAATAGAAAAAATAATCCAATTAGAATGTCCAAGTGAGTTGCAGATGATAATAGCTTGCAAGTGTATCTTCAGTATTTAAGTGTTCTTCCGAGATAGTTAGTGTTAGTCACTCAGTCATGTCTGACTCTGCCACCTCGTGGACTGCAGCCCGCCAGGCTCCTCTCTCTGTCCATGGGATTCTCCAGGCAAGAATACTGGACTGGGTTGGCATTTTTTAATCTTGATGGCTTCATGACATTGCTGCTGGTGAAACATGCCACTCACGTCAGGGCAGCTAATGGCCTGTATGTTACTCTGGTGGTGAGAACTCACTCCTTCTTCACTGGGAATCACTCTTGATATTAACTAATTCCATTCATGATTTTTAACTGGAAAGTATTTTCTAAATAATATTAAAGCTCAGAATACCTCAGCAAGGCAGCAACGAAGCGAGGTGTTAGCTTTATTCTGAATTTACTTAGTTACATTTCTGAAATGACTCTCAGACACCCTCCCCACCAAATGTATAAGTGAAACTATAAATTCAGTTATTCTGGAATCAAAGCATGTGTTTATATATTACTAAACATATTGGCATGTACACTATATGTTGTTCGATTTGCATCCCCACGGACTGTAGCCTGCTATGCTGCACTGTCCATTGAATTCTCCAGGCAAGAATACTGGAGCGGGGTGCCATTTCCTACTCCAGGGGATCTTCTCGACCCAGGGATTGAACTGTATTCATATATTTAGTTATATGCCCTATTATTCCATACAAGATCATTCTTCTCTGTCTTTTTTACTTTAGAGGTTATCTTCGAAAGCAAGGGGAGACATATAGAAACTCAAGATTGCTGAGGTCCCTTGATGTGATCTTAGGGCATGAATAACAAATATTTTTTAAAATGTATTGAAAACCTCTTCAGTAACCATTTGGGAAAGTAAAGTTCACTTGAATTCTGAAAGTTACTAAGAATTTGTTGTAAATACTGAGCCTAATGAAAAAAAGGATATAAGCTTATTTTGGTTACTTTAACAGATTAAAAGAAGAGTGAGAAGATATTGTTAAAGAATATACAGGAATTATTTCCATTTAAGATCTAAATAAATGCCTGTTTTCGTGTCTTCTTTTGATAAGCTTTGGAGTATTACTTCTGCCTTTCCTACTGATTTCTAAATCCTGGCTATTCTCTGCTGTAATAATTTTATGACTCACAAGAGGAATATTTGTGTAAAAGATTAAGATGCTAATTCTTTTAAAATGGTATCCATAGACTACCATATATAGCCAGCATCAGTGAAATGTAAAAAAATCCTGCAACAGTAGAGTTTTTCAAAATAATATTTTATTTGGAGTTAAAAATGTAAAGAGGTGATAAAACTTTAGGTTAAAATTTTACCAACGGTCATTATTGGAACATTTCTGAGGTCTAAGCTTGTAGAAAGCTAATCTTTTGTAAATTTACATACTAAAGCTATAGGCTATTAAGTTAAAATCTTAAGACTCAAGTTACACTTAAGACAGTCTGAAGAGTTTCGTGTTAGAAAGTTCTCTGAGCTTGCACTCAGCCTTTTCCTCTGGGAAGTTCATCTGGCTGTAACAGACTAACTGATTTAAAAGTTTTCTTATTCAACCTTGAAACAATTCATTCAACAAATATAGTTACTCTACACTAGACATTGTAATGGCCACTTGGATTATGAAGTAAGGTAAAATAACTTTTTCCCATGCAACAGTAAATGCTATGGGAGACACACACCGAGCCGAGAAAGTGGAGGAGAAAAGGTAGATAGAGCTGCAGAGGGCAGAGCAGATATCTTCAAGGTTTGTTCATTCTCGCAACAAATGGTGAATATTGAACATGTGCAGAGCACGACTCTAAATGTGCTATAAGAATATAGAACAGAGACAAACGCACAGTGTCATCAGTTAAAAATGGGAAGGGAAGAATAGTTATGAATCAGAGAGGGATTGACTGAGGATGGAGGGAAATGATCATTTGTAGTTGGCTTCTCCGGGATAGTCCTCTCTAATCAGTGATTTTTGAGCAAAGATCCAAATGAACTGAAGAGCCATGCAGATAGCTGGGGAAAGGAATGTTCCATGCCTATTGCAACAGCCCGGTCAGAGGGGCTGAGGCACATTTGAAGAACAGCAGGAAGGTCATTACAGCTGGAACAGAGCTGGTGAAAAGGAGCATGGAAACCATATTATATAGGGGTTTGTAGGTTTTGAACAGAGCAGGGACATGATCTGAGTAAGCTTTTTAAAAGTAGGAAGATTAGTTACTGGGCAATTGTAATAATTCAGGGGAAACAATGGACCAGGGTGTTTGAAGGGAAGTGGTAAGAAGTGACGGGACTCAAAACCTAAATTTTAGTAGTTGAGTGGGACTTAAGTTTCCGGAAGAAAGGGAAAAGTAAAGGAAGCATTTTGTGAGAGATCACTGAGCCTCAAACCCCCAGCCCCGTATAACTTGTGATAGAACGGTGAGGAGCAGGGCTAAAGACAGTTAAGAAGGCTGGGTCCTGAAAGCTTTGGGAGACCGTCAAAAATGACTCCTTTCTAGGGTTCTCCTATAGAAGGGAAAATCTATGGGTTTCCTGTCCATCAGCAGCTCCTGGAGCTTGCTCAAACTCATGTCCATCAAGTTGGAGATGACAGCCAACCATCTCATCCTCTGTCATCCCCTTCTCCTCCTGCCTTCAGTCTTTCCCAGCATCAGGGTCTTTTCCAATGAGTCAGTTCTTCGCATCAGGCGGCCAAAGTGTTAGAGTTTCAGCTTCAGCATCAGTCCTTCCAATGAATATTCAAGACTGATTTCCTTTAGGATTGACTGGTTTGATGTCCTTGAAGTCCAAGGGACTCTCAAGAGCACAACACCACAGTTCTCACAGTATTGTAAATCAGTGGTTCTCAATTTGTAATGTGTAAAGGAATCTCCTGGGAATATATATATATTTTTAATGCAGATTCTGATTCTATAGGTCATGGATAGGACCTGAAATTCTGTAATTCTAATGAGTTTCCAGGAGGTGCCAGACAGCTGGTTCATGAACTACGCAGATATACGACTCTAGAATGGTGAACTTAAAACCATAGAAATGTTATTAAAGATCCACTTCCTATTCTTATTTTATTTTTATTTTCAGTGAGGAAAAAAAAGAACTTTTCTAAGTACCTATTACATATGAATTACTCCACCATTTCACATGAGAGCTCATTTAGTATAAGAGCACTGCAAAATGTTACCAACTTATTAAAAAAAAAAGTCTATGATCCATAAAAGCACAAACTGAGGATCAGAGATACTGACTTGACCAAGATTAATTAATCATTCTTTTCACAGGTAAGTTCCTAATCATTTCAGCTCAACAAACTTCAGTTATATTTCGTGGTAGTGCTAAGCCCTAAGAGATATAAGAACCAAAAAGTCAAAGTACTTCTTTGAAGACTTAGAGCTTCCTGGAAGACATGCCAGCATGTAGGCAAATGAGTGGAGTTCACTGAGGCATCTGCTAAAATGGGACACTTGAGCACAGTGGTTGGGGACACAGTTTATGGTAGTGAGTTTGCTAAGCCCTAAGAGATATAAAAACCAAAAAGTCAAAGTACTTCTTTGAAGACTTAGAGCTTCCTGGAAGACATGCCAGCATGTAGGCAAATGAGTGGAGTTCACTGAGGCATCTGCTAAAATGGGACACTTGAGCACAGTGGTTGGGGACACAGTTTATGGTAGTGAGTAGAATACAGGTAAGTAGCAGTGTCGAAATTCCAATCTAAGCCTTAAAATAGATCAGTTCAGTTCAGTCGCTCAGTTGTGTCTGACTCTTTGCACTGTAGCACACCAGGCCTCCCTGTCCATCACCACCTCCCAGAGTTTACTCAAACTCGTGTCCATTGAGTTGGTGATGCCATCCAACCATCTCATCCTGTCGTCCCCCTCTTTCACCTTCAATCTTCCCAGCATCAGGGTCTTTCCCAATGAGTCAGTTCTTCACATCAGGTGACCAAAGTATTGGAGCTTCAGCTTTAGCATCAGTCCTTCCAGTGAATTTTCAGGACTGATTTCCTTTAGGATGGACTGGTTGGATCTCCTTGCAGTCCAAGGGACTCGCAAGAGTCTTCTCCAACACCACAGTTCAAAAGCATCANTGGACCCCAACACCTTCTGCCTCATCCTGATAGAGGGTGAGCCACTTGCCTCATTCTAGCAGAGGTGACAGTGTGCTGTCCTCAGACATGCAGTACTTGATAGTTTGGTCTGAACTGCCCCGATGCCTAACAGGGGACAACTGTAGTTTCATAAAAGTTAGATGAATTCAGGTAACAGTTATATACCAGCTAAAGAATTGTAAGTAGTTATTTTTTATATCGTTTTTCTCAAAAAATGTGTTCCTTGGACCAGCAGTATCAGCGTCATCTGGGCATTTTCAGGCCCAACTGCAAACCTGCTGAATCAGAAGTTCTAGGGATGGGGCTCAGCTTGTGTTTTATCCTAAGTCATTAAAATATTGCTACTTACATTTGCTTTATTTTATGTACTCCCTGTTGGAGAAGTTTTAATATTTATGATGCTAAAATCAGGATGTAAATTGAACTGAAAATTGTTCTGAATATATTTTGATCCATCCCTGTAGTCTCCTCTTGTAAATCTAGTTTTGTGAGAAGCCCAGATTTCCCCACAGACTTACTGGCTTTACTACGTTCCAACTATAGCCCAAATAGATACTTGAATCAGACTTTCAGTAGCCTGTGCCACTTGATGATTCAGAAGATATGTCACTTTGCTGTCTCAGCTTCTTATGGTCATTCAGCAGTTAACTTAGTTTAACACAGTGTTTTAGAAACCTGCATAATCAAGTCACTGAATTTCATCCCAAGAGCATTTAAATCAAAATTCTCTTGTGTGTGAATAAAGCTCAGCTCTGTTATTGTTCATTTAGTTCACATTTGAGGTTGAAGATTTTTTTTCTTTTCAGTTTTGTTTTTTCTATTAGAATTCGATTGTGACGCAAAGCTATTTAAAGGAAATGTTTCCTCATCTACTCCTTTGCCTTTGATCAGTAGCTTTTCCTGTAAAGAGGACATCCTGTTTTAGACAGTCTCTTTCCATACATTAAATTTTTTGAATAAAGCTCAGCTCTGTTATTGTTCATTTAGTTCACATTTGAGGTTGAAGATTTTTTTTCTTTTCAGTTTTGTTTTTTCTATTAGAATTCGATTGTGACGCAAAGCTATTTAAAGGAAATGTTTCCTCATCTACTCCTTTGCCTTTGATCAGTAGCTTTTCCTGTAAAGAGGACATCCTGTTTTAGACAGTCTCTTTCCATACATTAAATTTTTACCGAGTGTTAAATGAACCTAAACATAAAAGCATTCTTTTGTGTTTAGTATATATATTTGATATCAGTTTGAATTCCAGTCCCAAAGAAAAGCAGTGCCAAAGAATGCTCAAACTACCGCACAATAGCACTCATCTCNGACAAGTTTGATCCCCAGAGTTTAAAAAGACATGCCTGATCTTCTTCTGTGATATTGAATGGCCACTATATTTTGGAAGATGGGGAAAACTGACCAGTTAAAGAGCCTCAACTATAACACTGTTTTATAATTAGACTGGTTCTGTGGAAAATGAGAGAAATGAGTAGAAGTGTCATATACATTGCTGTTTATCTCTCTGTAAGACTTGCTAGGCTTAAATCCCAAGAATACAGACTTGGCTCTGAAACCTTCAGCTCCCTCCATCCTCTACTTTGCCCCTATATCCAGGGCTCCCAACTGAACAGGCTGAGAACTGGGGCATCCTTCCAGGCGGGGTTGCTTCAGTCTCTGAGGAAATTCAAACAGTCCCAACTGTGGTTGAGACTATCGAGAGGATCCAAAAAGGTACAGAGAAGCCTTTATGGGACTAATTGTACTTTATGACCTTACTTGGAAAGATGTAATATATGTCTTGGGACAGATGCTGACTCCTGACTGGAAAACTTGAGTTTTGGGGGAAGCTACTACTTTTGAAGATGAATGGGATGAGATAACGGGAAGGAGGGAACATGAACAGAACTATACAAAAATGATCTTCATGACCCAGATAACCATGATGGTGCAATCACTCACCTAAAGTCAGATATCCTGGAATGTGAAGTCAAGTGGGCTTTAGGAAACACCACCACAAACAAAGCTAGAGGAGGCAATGGAATATCAGTTGAGCTATTTTAAAGTACTGCACTCAATACGCCAGAAAATTTGGAAAACTCAGCAATGGCCACAGGACTGGAAAAGATCAGTTTTCATTCCAATCCCAAAGAAGGGCAATGCCAAAGAATGTTCAAACTACTGCACAATTGCACTCATTTCACATGCTAGCAAAGGAATGCTCAAAAATTCTCCAAGCCAGGGTTCAACAGTACATGAACCATGAAATTCCAGATGTTCAAGCTGGATTTAGAAAAGGAAGAAGAACCAGAGACCAAATTGACAACATCTGTTTGATAATTGAAAAAGCAAGAGAGTTCCAGAAAAACATCTACATCTACTTTATTGACTACACCAAAGTCTTTGACTGTGTAGATGACAATAAACTGTGGAAAATTCTGAAAGAGATAGGAATACCAGACTACCTGACATGCCTCCTGAGAAATCTGTATGGAGGTCAAGAAGCAACGGTTAGAACTGGACATGGAACAACAGACTGTTTCCAAGTCGGGAAAGGAATACGTCAAGGCTGTATATTGTCACCCTGCTTATTTAACTTCTATGCAGAGTACA
>SJYX01015681.1:340569-360496 GCA_006410675.1 Oreotragus oreotragus
TGTGGTCATGTATGGATGTGAAAGTTGGACTGTGAAGAAAGCTGAGCGCCGAAGAATTGATGCTTTTGAACTGTGGTGTTGGAGAAGACTCTTGAGAGTCCCTTGGACTGCAAGGAGATCCAACCAGTCCATTCTGAAGGAAATCAACCCTGGGATTTCTTTGGAAGGAATGATGCTAAAGCTGAAACTCCAGTGCTTTGGCCACCTCATGCGAAGAGTTGACTCATTGGAAAAGACTCTGATGCTGGGAGGGATTGGGGGCAGGAGGAGAAGGGGACGACCGAGGATGAGATGGCTGGATGGCATGACGGACTCGATGGACGTGAGTCTGAGTGAACTCCGGGAGACGGTAATGGATAGGGAGGCCTGGCGTGCTGCGATTCATGGGGTCGCAAAGAGTCGGACACGACTGAGCGACTGAACTGTACTGAAACTCTAAAGTTCAGAGCAACATGCTCCATCTTTAAAGCTGCTGTAACTCAAGGGGTGTCAAAAGCTCTAAGAATAGAATGTCACTTACACTGTTCTTGGAGACCCTAATATTCAGAAAAAGTTGAAAAGGCATCGTTACTAAGAGGAATCTGCATAAGCCAGCTCAGGAAACACAAGGCAGTTGGTTTCACATTTCACCCATGGCTTTAATGAGGGCTCAAATTGTTCCTAAGCAGAAGGGACTGTCGCTATGACAGACTGTTTTTGTGCACAGATATTGTCATAGACCCTGAAGCCTTAGAATTAACTATGTGACTCAGCTTTCAGCTTTTCAACCTTCTCATCAGTTGAAGGCTTCATATGGTGGGTTTTTCCACTTCAAGGGAAGGACATTCTTCAGCTCTGCAAATACCTTCACCAACAACAATCACATGTGACCCCTCTTGATCTGATGACACCTAACAGTCCTAAGATGGACTGATGTAACTATAGACATAATGTGACTTTTCATTGTGATTTGGTTGTAACTTGGTTTAATGACTATTTTGCCTTACATCTGTAACTGTAAAATGGGGTTTCTAACTGTCTGAAAGCTTTTAAGTTACAAATGGTTGTTCAAGCTCCTACAAGTGACACAATCTCTTCCAATTATTCCTTGGGGCCCCTGGATCAGAGACCCTCAATATGAGGGTTAGGAGAATATGTTGCCTCAACAATTTAGGGANCAAGCTCCTACAAGTGACACAATCTCTTCCAATTATTCCTTGGGGCCCCTGGATCAGAGACCCTCAATATGAGGGTTAGGAGAATATGTTGCCTCAACAATTTAGGGATGATGCCCCTCATCAGGAAATAGTTATGGAATGAAAATGATGCTCCTTTCCCTTGGCAACATAACTCTCCTAAAAAAAAAGGATGGCAGGTTCTTCTAAAAGAAAGAGAAAAGAGTCACTTACTAGATAGCTTGATAAGAAGTCCAGGGCCCTCGAAGAGGAAAAAGGGGTCTAGAGCCCTTGAGAAGGAGAAAGGGGTCTAGAGCCCTTGAGAAGGAGAAAGGGGTCTGGGGCTCTCAAGGGGAAAAGAACAAACACTTTTTTTTGTACATTGCTTTGTCTTAGTTAATATAATAATGTATCTTTCTCAAGAGCATGTTTCTCCTTAACATGAACCTTCTGACTAATCTTGTTATCTTAAGAAGTATGTGTTGGAGTGGGTCTGGTAAGACCTTTCTATTGTTAGTTCTAATCTTGTTAATTTAAGATGTATGTTGTGGGAGNATTGCTTTGTCTTAGTTAATATAATAATGTATCTTTCTCAAGAGCATGTTTCTCCTTAACATGAACCTTCTGACTAATCTTGTTATCTTAAGAAGTATGTGTTGGAGTGGGTCTGGTAAGACCTTTCTATTGTTAGTTCTAATCTTGTTAATTTAAGATGTATGTTGTGGGAGTGGGTCTGGTAAAAGTATGTGAAGGCCTGATAAGACTAGCGAGTGGGGGCACTCTCTGTCCTCCTTCTGATGTCTGTGTCAGAAGCATTCTCTGTCCCTTTTCATACCTTAATAAAACTCTGCTACACAAAAGCTCTTGAGTAATCAAGCCTGGTCCCTGGTACTGAAGCTAAATCTTCTTTAGAGATCATGAATCTGACATCATTCACTGTAAGCTATCAGCACCAACAAATACAATTCTAGATGAATAGGCAATGTTTCTGTTTTGTGTTTTGACTATTTTATTATGAAGTAAGAGAATGCCTAATGTGAATAATCCCATAAGTTTTTACTGTAGTAGATTATTCCAGCACCAAACCAATACATGGCATCCTGTGTCCTCATCTTTAACTGATGCTGTACTGTACCACACTGACTGATGGGCTTTGTTGTGTGTGTTTGTGTCTGTGTGTTTTAGTCTCTCAGTCGTGTCTGACTCTTTGTGATCCCATGGACTCCTCTGTTCATGGAATTCTCCAGGCAAGAATACTAGAGTGGATAGCCAGATCAAACCCAGATCTCCCACATCGCAGGCAGATTCTCTACTATCTAAGCCATCAGGGAAGCCCCAAGAATACTGGAGTGGGTAGCCATCCCCTTCTCCAGGGATCTTCCAGACACAGGGATTGAACCCAGGTCTCCTGCATTGCAGGCACATTCTTTACCATCTGAGCCAATGGGATATAACATAATACAAGCAGAGATTCAAAAAGTGCTGGTGCTTTGGTGGTTATGTTCTTGCTTCTTTTGAAACGGGTCTCCATGTGTTAGGCCCCGAACGGCCTAATCACGGGAGACGTCGCTTCCCAGATCACCAAGACTCGAATTCGATGCAATCAGCAAGAGGATTTATTAAACTGGCGCGCCGGGGTTCGATCTTCCTCGAAAAGAACGAACCCCGATGCTAGGTACAGAGCAATTTTTATACACCTAAAGCTACAAGCAGGTATAGGTGGGGTGAAGACAATCTCAGTAAACTGATTGGTGGGCATAACTTGACCTTTACAGGGATAGGTCAGGAGCCATCAGGCTGAAACGGCTAACCGACCACCTCATACCTTGCGGCGGTTAGCCAATTTTCTAGAAAAGATTAACAGAAAAACAATTACCCGGAGGGTCCCTTCTAAGGCCAGGAAACTAGACTATAGGCTATTAGATAGAGGGCAGGTTCCTTTTCCATGAGTCATGACTAGCCCTTGAGAGACAGAACAAAGGGTAGTTTCAAAATCTAACTTTTTAACTTTTTCTCTTCACACGTGAACAAGCCTAGGCTGGTCAGCCAGAGTGAGTCAGTGTTGAGGCCATAAGTCCAGCTCAAATTACTAACCAATAATTGAATAATTTAGTCTGGTATTTTTATCCCATGATAATTGTATTAGATGAATTAGTTGTACTAATGAGCTTGTAGTGAATATAAATTTTAGCAGTAAAAGATGAACTATGAATACTTAAGTAAAGGAATGAAGGGCTAAATCAATAAGGTACAAGTACTTGTAACATGCTCATTTTTTCCTAGAAGTTCTTCAATAATGTTGAAGTTCTAAATAAACTCTTAAAAATAAACTATCTGCATTATGATACTCTTAAGAAAATATTTCTTACTTAAAAATACATATATGTATTTTATTTACTATAGTCTCATAGGAATATTTAACATATAGTAATATAGCACTGATTATTTAATTCACCTACTTTTTCCTCCTGATTTTAAATGCACACTACATTTTAAAGACTTAATATTCTTGAATATTTGAGACTATATGTCATGTTTGTGGTAAGGATAAACAAACTAATGACAGAAATTACAGTTCCTTAATCCAGATAATTTTAGTATATGCAAGAAATCAATGAAAACCTAGAATGATTTATGGGCTTTTTTAATCAATTTAAACTGTACTTTGTAAATCCCTTCTTCCTTAAAGAAAACCTAGTTAATATTTAGTTTAATTTGATACTTTCCTGAATGTTACACATTTTAAAAAATATAATATTTGTCTAAGGCAGAATTCAAGTCTACAAAATCATAACTCTATTATAGTGATTACATACCTATATAAACTAGGGCATTTACTTAAATTAAATTCAAGGTTCACATACTGGCAAACTTTACCTGGCTAAGTCATCACTGCTCTTCTGCCACAGAAAAACAGTGAGATAAAACGGTGTAAATATAAAAATATTGCAGCATACACTATTACTATCCTCTCCTGATGAGTAAAACCATTTTACAAAAAAAAAAAAAAAACCTTTAATGAAGCTGGCATAAGGCTTGTTAAAATATTATTTATACCCACAGAAGGCAAATTTCATCAGATATTTGTGATTAAAAACATCTTTCTATGAAAAAAATCAGATCTTTGTTTTCTTATGCTTGTACTAATATTTCTTTGTGTTCTCTGTTCTTGAGAGGATTATATGAGGGGAAGTTGTGATAAAAGCATAGCTATGAAGCTGAGTGTTCAAAGGAAAATAAAATAAAATAAAATAAAGCCAAGAGTGCAGATGAATCAGAGAAGCTAGAATATGGTCAACTATCAAAAGCATGTATGTTAGAATTAGTGTTTATAATAAGCAGTAATATCTTGGGGAATAAAAAGTTAAAGCCAGATGAATATTCAAAAATCAGCTATGAAGGAAGAAAAAAACAACCATTTGCTGAGAGTCTACTAAGTACAGGATATTATGTTCATGTTTGGCCTAGATTACTTTGTTTATTCCTCACCACAACCTTCAGATGAAGGTATTATTGTTTCCATTTTATCAATATGGAATTGGGGCACAGATAAATTTCATTACTTGCCTGTGTTTACTCATATAAGTGACTTAAATAGAGTAGAAACCCAGGCATGCTGAGGTACAAAGCCTGTGCTCTAAATCTGGCGTTGATGGCAAGACAAGAGAAGAATGCTGGAGGACTTAAGTTTCTGTCAGCCTCAGGACTCTTTTAATAGCATTTCCAGTCTCATACACTCAGTTTACTAACAATCCATTCTTAGAAATGGTTACTACCACTCCATATTCTTACCATGGTTTGAAGTTGTCCACAGAGTGGCGGTTTCTCTGTTATATGCAACTCTAGCAGGCTTGGATGATTTTATTCAACTCATCTACATGTCAGACTAAAATCTGTTGTTGTTCAGTCACTAAGTCACGTCTGACTCTGTGACATGGACTGCAGCATGCCAGGCTTCCCTCTCCCCTTCACTGTCTCCCCGAGTTTGCTCAAACTCATGTCCACTGAGTCGATGAGGCTATCCAACTATCTCATTATCTCTCCCCCGCTTCTCCTGCCCTCACTCTTTCCCAGCATCAGGGTCTTTTCCAATGAGGTGGCTCTTTGCATCAGGTGGCCAATGTACTGGAATTTCAGTTTCAGCACCAATCCTTCCAATGAATATTTATGGTTGATTTCCTTTGGGAATAACTGGTTTGATCTCCTTGCAGTCCAAGGGACTCTCAAGAGTCTTCTCCAACACCACAATTAGTAAGCATCAATTCTTCAGCACTCAGCCGTCTTTATGATCTAACTCTTATATCTGTAATGAATACTGGGAAATTAGTTTGTTATAAAATGAGCTATCCTTATTTAAGAGGTTTTTATTCTTGTAACAAAATGCAACAATATGATACAACCACTGTCTTGTAAGAGGTTAAAGCCATATACAAAGAGCTTATATATGCATGGCTTTACAAGAGCAAATCAAAATATCCCCAATCCCTAGCCTGGGACATAGAAACCAAAAGAAATTTCATCTTAGAAATAGCAAGACTAGTTAATCACCAGGTATACCCATTTTACAGGCAGAGTTAAGCCATGACTAAATATACACGGTGAAAAAAAACTAGCACACTTAGCCCAAAGCTTCAACATAGCTGTAGCTCAATAAACATTCACAGTTTTAATGTTACAATGAGTAGCAAAATAGTAAAAATTGTATGTTGAGTTCAGTTCAGTCCCTCAGTCATGTCCGACTCTTTGCGACCCCATGAATCACAGCACTCCAGGCCTCCCTGTCCATAACCATCTCCCAGAGTTCACTCAGATTCACGTCCATCAAGTCTGTGATGCCATCCAGCCATCTCATCCTCGGTCGTCCCCTTCTCCTCCTGCCCCTAATCCCTCCCAGCATCAGAGTCTTTTCCAATGAGTCAACTGTTTGCATGAGGTGGCCAAAGTACTGGAGTTTCAGCTTTAGCATCATTCCTTCCAAAGAAATCCCAGGGCTGATCTATTTCAGAATGGACTGGTTGGATCTCCTTGCAGTCCAAGGGACTCTCAAGAGTCTTCTCCAATACCACAGTTCAAAAGCATCAATTCTTTGGCACTCAGCCTTCTTCACAGTCCAACTCTCACATCCATACATGACCACTGGAAAAACCATAGCCTTGACTAGACAGACCTTAGTTGGCAAAGTAATGTCTCTGCTTTTGAATATACTATCTAGTTTGGTCATAACTTTTCTTCCAAGAGTAAGCGTCTTTTAATTTCATGGCTGCAGTCACCATCTGCAGTGATTTTGGAGCCCCCCAAAATAAAGTCTGACACTGTTTCCACTGTTTCCCCATCTATTTCCCATGAAGTGATGGGACCGGATGCCATGATCTTCGTTCCCATTCTCTTTCACTTCTTCTGTGGAAGGAAAACATGCATGCCTTTTGCTTTTAGGAGAGACTAAAAAGAGAACTGCCTAGCTAAGCTATGACAAGTATTTATTATAAAAGAATGATAAATATAGTGCAGTGAAGGAAATAAGGTATAAAGAAGTTCCTATGAGAGTTAAGATGAGAGGAGGTTATTTCAGGACATAAAATATGAATTCATTTTATCTTTGTTACACCTATGGCTGTCAAATTCACTGTTTGTTCCTGAGTATATATCAGGACTGGCTTGTCCTCTTAGAACACACCAAAAGTAAGCTATATAGAGTGGAGAAAAATATCTAGATAGCCAAAAGCATCTCACTGAACAAAAATGAAGACTCAGGAAGAAAATGTATGTAGATTACTCAATGCCATTTCAGAATAAGTGATATTTTAAAAATAAAGTAGCCAAAACTCTATACCTAAGGGAACCAAAACATGTAACGTAAAGAAGGTCAACCATTTAAATCTTGAATTTACATGGACAGCTGCACTATTGGTTTCAGAGTCCACTGAGAGCTCTGTCCAGTGTTAAGTTGGGACAACATTACCAAAGCAGATTATTTATCTGATTTTGAGAGTTACAAAATCTTTGAATGGAGCAAGAACTTTCAAGAATCAGTCTTACACCAAATGTCTTCCAAGTTTTCACTCAGAATTACTTGAATAGCTCTAATGTGGTGAAATTTTCCATCTTAGAATACACTCATGTTTTGTACTTTGATAGTTAAGCTTCTTAATGATTGAGTCAAAATCTTATATTCATTCCTAGTAACATATTTTAGTTCTAGTTCTATCCATACATAATGAGCAATTGGTCCTTTTCCTATGCTGACTATTCAAATTTCAAAATCATTGCTAAAACCTGTTGCTAACTCTCCAGTTTATCATTCATCATGTGATGCCATTTCCAGGTTTGTAATTATCCTAACTTCCTTTCTCTGAAAGTTCCACTTAAATTTCACACCTGAGTATATATAAGTACCAAAGACATGTGTATCCACTGCCACACATGACCTCCCAGGTCAGCAATTCTATTATCTATAGTGAAATACCACTGAGCTTTCATTCTTCTTTCTCAAAGACCAAAGTTTTGTTTTTAAAATAAGTAAAATAGTGAAAAGACAAACTTTAAGCCCTGTTTGTTATTATTAGATTCATCTAACATAAAATTACTCAGTTGATTGTTTCCTCTCAATTTATTTTCATATCTCATCATAAACTAGTAACAGTTATGGGTGGCAAGCAATTAGGGCCATGTTTGAGCAGTGCTGTCCCAGGAAATAGATGCTGTGCTTAAATGTGTGTATCTCATGCTTGTATGAGTATTGAAAGTAAATGCCCTCTTTAAGACTCTATCAGTGCACCAGCCCCAAGCATCCTGCACCCTGCATCGAACTTAGACTGGTGATTCGTTTCTTATATGATATTATACACGTTTCAATGCCATTCTCCCAAATCATCCCACCCTCTCCCTCTCCTGCAGAGTCCAAAAGACTGTTCTATACATCTGTGTCTCTTTTGCTGTCTTTCATACAGGGTTATCATTACCATTTTTCTAAATTCCATATATATGCATTAGTATACTATATTAGAAGGGATGGTGTGTGGGGTGAAGGGGAGGGTCCGGGATTGGGAACACGTATACACCTGTGGTGGATTCATGTTGATGTGTGGCAAAACCAATACAATATTGTAAAGTAAAATATAATAATAATAATAAATTTTTTAAAAAGACTATAAACCAAATTCACATTAACATCTACTAATCTAGACTATTTCATCCAGACCTACTGTGTAGCAGAGAAAACTCTACTCAATATTTTATAGTAACCTATAAAAGAAAAGATTCTGAAAAATATATCTGTATATACATAATATAAATATATACATACACACAACTAAATCACTTTTGTGTATACCTGAAACTAACACAATATTGTATATCAACTCTACTTCAATAAAAATGTTTTTATTTTTGAATGTAGTAAAATAAACAAATCCATCTAGGTTTGTATTATTGAATTTCTTTTCAAAATATAAATTCAATAATCTTAACATATTATTATGACTGTAAGATATCAATTTATTATGTCAGCAATTCCTATCTTTATTTATATAATTAAATAATACCTTTTCAGTGTGAAAAGATGCAAAAAGATGCAGTATAGAGGAAGTAAAGTAAAGCCATAATCCCATCCTTTAAAACTAGCAAATTAGGCCATTGCCTTTGCAATCAGAAAAAAAAATGAATTTAAATCTAAATCCAAAAATTAATATATATGGACTTTAAGCAAATAATGTCTAAGGTTTCTCATTTTAAGAAGTGATAAAATCCTCTCTATAGGTTAGCTGTAAGCATTAAATGTAAAAAAGTTATAAATTTCTTAAAGGGCAAATATAATAAATGTTCCAGAAAGTTAAATATTTTTAAACAGGTATAATATTATGGTGTTCATTATCTGGTGTTTGTCTGTGTTTTATACAAAGTTGAGATTTTACTGTATTTAAACTTATCCTATTTCTTCCACATAATATATCATGCAGGTATCCTAGCACCTTAAATTGTTTTCTAAAAGGTCATTAGAATAGCTTTATTGTTCTCTTCTCCAAAATATTAGACATCTTTACTGTTTCTGTTCCTATGCCACTTTGAAATATAGGCTTTTCTAACTTCATCCAAATTATTGATAAAAAGTAGTGAAAAAGAAGTAGTTGAGCTTATAGTTCACAGGTGGCAATCTTCTTCTAGGTAATTGTTTCTTGAATTTGATTTTCTTTTAAAGAGAAAAGTGGGTTTTTTTCTCATCATACGAAACCGTAATATAAGCACTTTCAGAAGCATATGAATCACAATTTTTTGTTTTTGAAGGGCAAGTCATTTCAGGGCTAAAATTTCCTACTATTTTTGACCCAAGAAGTACATCTTACATTATTCCAAACAGGACTGAACAAACCATATCCTGCACCCCAAATCTAACACACAGCCTACGTTTTGTAAGTGTCATATCGGGGAGAAGCCACACCCTAATTCATGTATTGTCTATGGTGGTTCTCACACTAAAATAACAAAAGGGAGTAGTATGGCAGAGACTGCACAGCTTGCAAAGCTGAAAATACTTGCTTTCTGGCAATTTACTGTGCTGTGTTTAGTCGCTCAGTCATGTCCAACTCTTTGTGACCCCATGGACTGGATGGAGCCCACCAGGCTCCTCTGTCCATGGGGATTCTCCAGGCACGAATACTAGAGTGCATTGCCATGCCTTCCTTCAGGGGATCTTCTTGACCCAGGGATTGGACCCAGGTCTCCTACATTGCAGGTGGATTCTTTACCATCTGAGCCCCCAGGGAAGCCCAATAATTGCCCTAGGCAAATGAGAATGAAAAATAGACTCAATGGACAAGGAGTAATTTTATTGCAAGTGACAACCCAAGATATCATCATGAACTGAGACTTAAATAGCAGACACTAATAGGAAAACTGGGTCACCAAGACACTTGATAGCAGAAGCAAATCAAACTCAGACGATCTTATGCCACAGCAGCCAGTAGACCATTTCCAATACAGGGAATGAGTTAATGTCCAGAAAATGATACAATGTTATATTAACAGTTTTTCTACCTGGGGTTAATTTAGTATCTTTTACCAACATCCGCTGGATCATGGAAAAAGCAAGAGAGTTCCAGAAAAACATCTACTTCTGCTTTATTGACTATGCCAAAGCCTTTGACTGTGTGGATCACAAGAAACTGTGGAAAATTCTGAAAGAGATGGGAATACCAGACCACTTAACCTGCCTCTTGAGAAATCTGTATGCAGGTCAGGAAGCAACAGTTAGAACTGCACATGGAACAACAGACTGGTTCCAAATAGGAAAAGGAGTACGTCAAGGCTGTATATTGTCACCCTGCTCATTTAACTTATATGCAGAGTACATCATGAGAAACGCTGGAATGGAAGAAACACAAGCTGGAATCAAGATTGCTGGGAGAAATATCAATAACCTCAGATATGCAGATGACACTGCCCTTATGGCAGAAAGTGAAGAGGAACTAAAAAGCCTCTTGATGAAAGTGAAAGAGGAGAGTGAAAAAGATGGTTTAAAGCTCAACATTCAGAAAACAAAGATCATGGCATCTGGTCCCATCACTTCATTGGAAATAGATAGGGAAACAGTGGAAACAGTGTCAGACTTTATATGGGGGGGCTACAAAATCTCTGCAGATGGTGACTGCAGCCATGAAATTAAAAGACACTTACTCCTTGGAAGAAAAGTTATGACCAACCTAGACAGTATATTCAAAAGCAGAGACATTACTTTGCCGACTAAGGTCCATCTAGTCAAGGCTATGGTTTTTCCTGTGGTCATGTATGGATGTGAGAGTTGGACTGTGAAGAANTACGCTTACTCCTTGGAAGAAAAGTTATGACCAACCTAGATAGTATATTCAAAAGCAGAGACATTATTTTGCCGACTAAGGTCCGTCTAATCAAGGCTATGGTTTTTCCAGTGGTCATATATGGATGTGAAAGTTGGACTGTGAAGAAGGCTGAGCGCCGAAGAGTTGATGCTTTTGAACTGTGGTGTTGGAGAAGACTCTTGAGAGTCCCCTGGACCGCAAGGAGATCCAACCAGTCCATTCTGAAGATTAACCATGGGATTTCTTTGGAAGGAATGATGTTAAAGCTGAAACTCCAGTACTTTGGCCACCTCATGAGAAGAGCTGACTCATTGGAAAAGATTTTGATGCTGGGAGGGATTGGGGGCAGGAGGAGAAGGGGACGACCGAGGATGAGATGGCTGGATGGCATCACGGACTGTATGGACGTGAGTCTGAGTGACCTCCTGGAGATGGTGATGAACAGGGAGGCCTGGCGTGCTGCGATTCATGGGGTCGCAAAGAGCGGACATGACTGAGGGACTGAACTGAACTGAATAATTAATATGTTAATACTGTTTTGTAAGAGAAAAAGCAGCAACAAAAATGGAAATTCTAGGATCTAGCAAGTGTGGAAAGAGCTAGGTTGAACAAATTAAGTGGGTTTCCTCAAGATAGATATTCTGCTTTGAGCATGCACTGTAAGCTTTTTGTGGGCACACAGAGTGTGCCGTCTTTCCCAAGTGTATTTGACCACAGAATGTCCCTCCTTCCCCAATAATGCTGGTTATCATCCTTCAGGACTCCTGTATTCCACGGGATAAAGTTTGGAAATGCTGGCCTTAACCTAAAGCCAGTGTCACACGGCAGTTGACAGCATTGTTTTAGGGTCAGCAAGTCCCTTCATGTCCTCAGCTACATGGTCTCAGAGTAGTCAGCTGCTCAAAGTCTCAGTGCTTCATCTCCAGAGAGGGGTTAAGAGCCACGACCTAAGTTGGAGGAGTTTAGATGAGAAGAGTCTGGAAGTCCTAACTCCCTAAGTGATGCTACTTTGGAGTGGGGCTTTGGAAAGTGCTTAGGTCATCAGGCTTTCCTGGTGGCTCAGATGGTAAAGAATCCGCCTTCACTGCAGGAGACCATTCAGTCCCCGAGTTGGGAAGATCCCCTGGAGAACAGCTACCCACTCCAGCATTCTTGCCTGGAGAATTCCACGGACAGAGGAGCCTGGCAGGCTGCAGTCCATGGGGTCACAAAGAGTCAGACATGAGTGAGTGGCTTTCACTTTCTTCCCTCCTTTTCACTTAGATCATAAAGGTGGAGCCCTCATGAACAGGATTAGCACCCTCCCATTGGAAAAGACTGATGCTGGGAAGGATTGGGGCAGGAGGAGAAGGGGACGACAGACGATGAGATGGCTGGATGGCATCACTGACTCGATGGATGTGATGAGAGCAGCGACTCCCATCTCTCTCTTGAAGCAGTGCCGCCCCAAGCTCACCATTGGTCAGCATTATGAACCGACCCCTATTCAGGTAAAGTCAGAGTGGGATCAGGGCAGAGACTCTCTCTTTGGCTTAAATGCAGGCCTTTTGAGCTTCAAGACCTGTTGGGGTGTTAAAAAAGTAATGTGGCATGTTAATAATTTGCAACTTCAGATTCTATTTAATATTTGAATAAGGCCTTGTGGTTGAAACAGGAACCCAAGTAAGGCAGAAAATTTAATAAATGTTGCCATTTGTATGGACTAGAACGATAACAGCCATGTTTCCTCAAATCATCTTTAATGAAGTGAATTCAGCTTGTTCGCATTTGGAAATTTTAAAAAATGGTACTGTGGGATTTTTCTTTCCCTCTGCATGAGGTTCTGAAAAATGATGATTAACTCTTAACTAGCTATAGAAATCAGCAGTTAGAACAAAGGTTTTTGTTTTAAGTATTTTCAGTTAATAAAAAGTGAAGTAAATAAAGCATAAGTTGGCTGTGAGCTTAAGTAGATCCATTAATTACACACACAGCTTGGTCTTTTGTTTTAAATGGGAGAAAGTACCAAAAAAATAATAGTCTCCCTCCCACCTCAACACATATGTACACACAGCGTACGATTAAGTATGCCAAGAAAAGGTTTCGTAAAATACTCTTACTGCTTTTCGTTTCCCCTTTTGGGCCCACTGTTGTATGTGTATTCCAGACAGGCTTGACAGCTTGCCAAAGCTTTTTATTTTGTGGCCCGACTTCTAATCTGTTCCAGACCTTTTCAGTCAGAGAGCTCAAGTGTAACTGAAGGGGAGCAGGAACGGGGAAGAAAAAAGTGTGGGTTTCTCTGATCCAGAGTGACAGCAAATAGAGACAAGCTGTTAGCTGCTGAATTTGAAGGAGTTTTCCTTGAAATCTGAAGTTCTATGGTAGATTGCATTTTATCTGCCAAAAAAATATAAGCTATCCCCTTTCTGACCCGTTGAACCATGCAAACACCAACAAATGATAGGTTGTTTCCTTCATGGTTGTGAAATTTGCTTTCCTATATTCCCTAAATCTATATTAAAGTATTTACCATTTTTTACGTTAAGTTGACCTATGTCTTTTGACATTTTAGAGTGGAAAATACATTTGACCTCTGTATAAGCTTGGCTTTATCACTTAATTACCTTCAAACACCAGCCTCTTTTATATTTCAGTTCTTTATCAGATGCTTTGGAATAATTATATTTAGAATAATTTTTTTAATCAGTTCTTCACATCCCCCATGAAGTTAATAAGTTATCCATATAATATAAATTTAGGAAATTCATAATTTGTTATGTATTGGTTCCTTTTTATCCGATTTTCTTGTCCTTTAACATTTAAAAACTATATCTTTTAAAAAAATTATTGAAGATTTTATTTTATGTTGATTTACAGTATTAGTTTTAGGTATATCATTTAGTGATTCAACATTTTTATAGATTATACTCCATTTAAAGTTATTACAAAGTAAACACTGTTTCCCTGTGTTGTATTTTTCCCTGTTGCTTTTTTTTTTTACATAGTAGTTTATATCTCTTAATCTCATGCCCTTTTCTTGCCCTTCTGTGAAAACTATATATTTTTGACATTTATATTATTTTATAGCATTGAATTTATAACAAATTTATAACAAATAATTTATAACAAATCATGAGGTAACATCCAGTGGCAATAAGAACTAGCTGATATTTACTGACTGTGAAAAAAGAAGGGCTTTTATCTATTTTTAAGGAATCATACTAGGACTGTTTTTACACTTATAAAAGTAAGTTGATGCTTGAATATTACACAGGTCATTAAATTATTTCATATTTAACTTTTTCCCCCTACAGATTTTATACTTGCAAACATAGAAAGTCTCATTTTTCTTGTATATCGTAAGATTATTTACTTTAGATAATATAGCCATATGAATATTTTCAAGTGAAAGCCCTAATGAAAGCAAACAAAAAAAAATTCCCGTCCTTCAGAATGAAAAATCTACTCCAGAATACTAATAGTCAGTGAACTGATCTTTTATGTAATGTCCCTGTTTATGGGAAAGAACATATTAAATAGTGTTAGAATCTGCGTTTCTGGAAATAAGTGCTGATGGGACCATGGGGATTAAAAACACATTTGGTGTAAGTAAAGTACTGGAACTAGAGATGTGGATTAAAAGGTGTATCTTTTGAGTCTTAAAGGAGGTAATAAATAACCTAGGTTGGCGAAAACACAATATCCTTTGTAATCACTAATAGCAGTTCTGTGCATAGACATTCTATGCATGGAAATGTAATAAGTAATTACAACCTAGATGTTAATTTTGGTCCTTGGTTTCAAGGTATTCCAAAACTTGCCTTTCAGTCACAAACTAAAAGTTGCTCAGCACACCTTTCTGATCACAGTTAAATATTTTGCATCAGGAGCCTGGTAGGCTGCAGTCCATGGGGTCGCTAGAGTCAGACACGACTGAGCGACTTCACTTTGACTTTACACTTCCATGCACTGGAGAAGGAAATGGCAACCCACTCCAGTGTTCCTGCCTGGAGAATCCCAGGACAGGGGAGCCTGGAGGGCTGCCGTCTATGGGGTCGCACAGAGTCGGACACGACTGAAGCGACTTAGCAGCAGCAGCAGCAGCAGTTAAAGGTCTGTTAAATTTTTTAAGTGTTCAGACCTTTTCCCTTTAAGAGCAAATATTTCTGATAGCTGTTAAAAGTAATATTTTGCTTTTAATGAAGATGCACCTAATGACCGACTAAATATCTTACCCTCTGTTGTAGACGAAGGGAAAGCGCTGAAGGCTGTAGGAACTAACTCTGTAACTCCATTAATGGGAGTCTTGGGTAGCTAGAATACCAGCTTCAGCTCATTTGAACTTTTACTGAAGCAAGTCTCTTGATATCCATGCATTAAAAACAAGTTTTTCCTTTGTTTTTTGTTTTTTCTTTACCCTCTTTTAAATATTGCCTAGTGATCCTAAAATGTCAGTTTGGGTTGTGAACTATATTATTAACTACTTAGGGTGGGGAGGAAAAGCTGTTTCATTGTGTTTTAGATAAATAGAGCTGTTGCTAACTGCAGCATCTTAAAACAGATAAATCTCACCAAGTTTGGCACATAAAAGCAACTTGTGACTCTTCTTTTCACCTTTCCTCAGGGGAGGAGGGAGGGGCTGCCCTGGGCACTGAGGAGCGTTTAGCGCCCTGACTCCTGCCCACTGAGCCACGGTGCCACTCAGTCCTGTGACTGCAAACCCACCAACGTCCATTAAAAAAAAAATACTGGGAGAGGTAGGGAATACTGCCCCAAGTCTGAGTTTCTCTGAGATCTAGGAAAGTCGTGACTTACTGAGTTACATAGTTAAGTGACAGAACTAGAATCTGGATTTGATCTTTTGACATCCAGAATTTGAAAGAAATCTAGATTGCAAGTAGTTAATCTTTAGAAACACAGCTAAGTCACCAGTACTAATACATGGAAATTTCAGAGGGAGGAAGATGACAGTGGTTAATGCATTTACTTATGTACTGTGACTTATATATTGTGACTCATCTTGAGGAAATTACCAAGGTAGTGAGTTTCCAGCTACAGAAGTGAAACCATACAGTTGAATTATCAAGCCTCACCTCTGCCACATCCTTAAGAGATTACCTTCCAACCTCACCTTTGACCTTTCCCTTGACTAGGAACTTATCACGTTACAAGTCAGTCCATTTTGTTTAAGGAAGGTTCTAATGACCAGAAACTGTTCCTTTATTATTCAGAAATTTACTTCCCTTCAAATTTGTGAATATAGTTCTAATATCAGAATGGTCTCTTTTAACTGCTTTCTCTAGTTTTTTCCATGCATTTAGAGTTCTGAGTTCTTTACTAGTTTAATTCCCTTCTTCTGGATGCCTTTCATTTAACTAGTGCCTCTTTAAAGGTAACAGTCAGTGTAGTTTTTAAATGCACATTATCCAGTGAGAAAAACAATTGCAACACTTCTCTGACCTGGCATTTTATATGACCTTGAAAAATCCTTTAAAAGAAATTAGCATCCTGTTTTCTCCATAGTAGTTGCATAATACATTCAATATGAATTTGAATAAAACTGTGATGCAGAAAAATTCAATATGAATTAAATCGTGATGTAGAAAAATGGACCTCCTCAGTTAGAAATCAGGAGACCCAAGTTATTCTGGTATCACAATATAACCAATTCATTCAGAAAGATACCTGACTTCTCAGCTTATTTGGACTCATATACTGGATGCTTTTAAGAATACTTCCAGTCCTTAATTATTGTCATCTCTAACTCTTTGCAACCCCATGAATTGGGGCCCTTCAAGCTCCTCTCTCCACAGGATTCTCTAGGCAAGAATACTGGAGTGGGTTGCCATTCCCTTCTGCAGGGGCTCTTCCAGACTCCTGCGTTACAGGAAGATTCCTTACCGTCTGAGCCCCCAGGAAAGCCCCTTCTTAATTGTTGTGATTTAATAGAATATGCTAGAGTATCAAGTCTTCAGTGCCTGCTTTGGATCCTTAAGGTTACTTCTCAGTAGCTTTCTGGATTTGAGTGCCCTGAGGTTTCAAAGATACTTTTGAACTTTTTATTGTACCATTTAAGTTTAGCTTTTGGCCCTCTGGTCACAGCTGGAAATTACTTGTGAAGAGGAGACTAGGAAATCTTTCAGCTTAATCTAAAGATAAGCCTTACCACGTGGTGAGTATGCCCAGGCAAACGTCTGACAGGGAATGGCCAGTGCTGGAAGGAAGAGTTCAGTTCTGTCTACACTGTCAAACCCTGACACATATAGGAATTTAAACATGCACGTGTTAGTGGGGCCCGGCTTTACTGTCTTAAAGATGGATGCAGTTTTGGTGTGCTTGGTTTCTAAAATTTAAAACTTCCCTGACGTTGCTGTAATAGAAATCCTGATGTAAGCTGATTTGAAGTGTAACTCCAGGCCACGTGCTTGTGCTGGAAGGAAGAGTTCAGTTCTGTCTACACTGTCAAACCCTGACACATATAGGAATTTAAACATGCACGTGTTAGTGGGGCCCGGCTTTACTGTCTTAAAGATGGATGCAGTTTTGGTGTGCTTGGTTTCTAAAATTTAAAACTTCCCTGACGTTGCTGTAATAGAAATCCTGATGTAAGCTGATTTGAAGTGTAACTCCAGGCCATGTGCTCAGTGAAGCTCAATTTAAAACACACTGTTAGAGATTGTTATAAATTGTTGCCCTCACTATTTTTTTTTTAAGTAAAAATATAAATAAATAAACACTGAAATGAACGTTTTGATGTGTAAGGTTATGGACTATCAAAGTTAGTTCAAACTTGAGGTTTGCAGTTTTAGTCTTTTTTTCTTTTAATTTATGTTATATTCAGGAGGATAGTGTCAAAATAGTCTCTTACTCATATATGCAATCTCCTCTATTTGTTGAGGGTGCGTAGACATACGTGGTGGTTGTTCAGTCGCCCAGTCGTGGCCAGCTCTCTGCAGCCCCGTGGACTGCAGCACGCTGGGCCTCTCTGTCTGCACCATCTCCTCAAGTGCCCAAGTGCCCAAGTTCGTGCCCATTGCATTGGTGTTGCCATTCAGCCATCTCATCCGCTGACGCCCTCTCCTCCTCACATACATTCATGAGGTGAAATTAATGCATACTTTCTACGTGATGATGGTTCAGTGACGCAAATAAATACATTGTGAAGAAGTATTTTCTTTGTATAGCGAGTGATAATTTAATGGCTTGTGTTACTAAAACTTCTCCCATCAGACATAAGAAAATCTATTTTTAAAAGAAACCTGTGTTTCAAGTTATATTTGCATCAGTTCAGTTCAGTTGAGTCACTCATTCGTGTCCAACTCTTTGCAACCCCATGAATCGCAGCACGCCAGGCCACCCTGTCCATCACCAACTCCCGGAGTTCACTGAAACTCTTGTCCATCGAGTNGGAGGGAGAAGCCAGATAGATTTCTGCTGGAGTCTGTTGCAGTGACTTAGAAGGGGAGTGGTTCATATTCGTTGTTTTATGCTCATGTTGTTCTGCTGCCCTGGTTGATGAGGTCACTTCAGAGCTCATTCTGGACTCACTTCAATTTGGAGATTCTCCTGTGCATTACTAATAGCATCCTACTAACCAGGGATGCAAACTTTTTGTACTTACTTACTCATTCAGCAGATGAGTGCCAGTTACATACCAGGCACTGTGCTAACAGTTGGGGGTTGAGGGTTGCAGGCTACTGAGTAAATAAACCATTACAGAACCTGTTAAATACAATGAAGGGCTTTATCGTAAGGTGCTCCAAAAGCGAATGAGGTGAGGCAGTCAGGAACACTTTTTTGAAGTGGGACATTAAAGGATGAGAAGCCGTTCAAGCTCTACACTGTATAAAAGGACCAGTTTTTGTGCTTAGCCGTCAAAGCTCAGATTCTTCTCTTTTAAATTATAAATTCCCCTAGTGAAAGAGTAATAAATTACATGTAATTAGAAATAAAGCTATTGTTAATGGGACTATTTACTCATTAATCTAACATGAATTCTTGATGCCAGGTAGATTTAAAAACGTTATTCCCTGTCTCTTTATAGACCAGTCATTTCATTATTTGTACTTTAAACACTGTGTTCATAGTAGAGGGAAAAAACATTCTTATGTCCTGGAGACAGAGCTGAAGCCTAGTTAAGACTACTTTCTCCCTTCTCCTCCTCACCTCATTTAGCAACTCCTCTGTCCTGCCCCAAACTGCTTAATGAGGTGATGAGGAGAAAATGTTCTGTTGAATGTTTTTTAAGCTCTATTCACAATTGTATTGTTTGAAAAATACCATTATAATGAATTTTCATGCCAGACTTTTGATAGATGGTTGAAGGAAGACGATATGAAATTGACCTTAGTTAGTTAGTTCAGTCGCTCAGTCGTGTCCGACTATTTGCAACCCCATGGACCAAAGCCCGCCAGGCCTCCCTGTCCATCACCAACTCCGGGAGTTCACCCAAACTCATGTGCACTGAGTTGGTGATGCCATCCAGCCATCTCATCCTCTGTTGTCCCCTTCTCCTCCTGTCCTCAATCTCTCCCAGCATCAGGGTCTTTTCCAGTGAGTCAACTCTTCACATCAGGTGGCCAAAGTATTGGAGTTTCAGCCTCAGCATCAGTCCTTCCAGTGGACACCCAGGACTGATCTCCTTTAGGATGGACTGGTTGGATCTCCTTGCAGTCCAGGGGACTCTCAAGAGTCTTCTCCAACACCACAGTTCAAAAGCATCAATTCTTCGGCACTCAGCTTTCTTCACAGTCCAACTCTCACATCCATACATGACCACTGGAAAAACCGTAGTCTTGACTAGACAGACCTTTGTTGGCAAAGTAATGTCTCTGCTTTTTAATATGCTGTCCAGGTTTATCATAACTTTCCTTCCAAGGAGTAAGTGTCTTTTAATTTCATGGCTGCAGTCACCATTAGCAGCGATTTTGGAGCCCCAGAAAATAAGGTCTGTCACCGTTTCCA
>SJYX01015681.1:362261-372961 GCA_006410675.1 Oreotragus oreotragus
CTGTTTCCACTGTTTCCCCATCTATTTCCCATGAAGTGATGGGACCGGATGCCATGATCTTCGTTTTCTGAATGTTGAGCTTTAAGCCAACTTTTTCACTCTCCTCTTTCACTTTCATCAAGAGGCTTTTTAGTTCCTCTTCACTTTCTGCCATAAGGGTGGTATCATCTGCATTTCTGAGGTTATTGATTTTTCTTCCGGCAATCTTGATTCCAGCTTGTGTTTCTTCCAGTCCAGCGTTTCTCATGATGTACTCTGTATGTAAGTTAAATAAGCAGGGTGACAGTATACAGCCTTGACGTCCTCCTTTTCCTATTTGGAACCAGTCTGTTCCATGTCCAGTTCTAACTGTTGCTTCCTGACCTGCATATAGGTTTCTCAAGAGGCAGGTCAGGTGATCTGGTATTCCCATCTCTTTCAGAATTTTCCACAGTTTATTGTGATCTAAATAAAGATGTTATTGATATTTTTGAGTAGTTTATAAAGATTCAAGTACTTTAACCCAATTTGGGGGCCTGGAGGTTGATAATTGGGAAGGGAGAAAAGTACAGAGTGTGCCTCGCGTGGACTATTAGAGGAGGTTACCTGTTAGCACATCACGCAGACCAAAGCCACAATGAGACACCACTTTATTTTCAGTAAGATGGCTGAAGTGAAGGACAGGCATCGGTAAGTGCTGGCGAGCACGTGCCACAGTTGACACCCTTGTCCATTGTCCGTGTGATTGAAAACGGAGGCAGCCACTGGAGAAAACCGTTTTATTGCAGTTTCTCAGAAAGTTGCACCCACGGTGCGACCCAGTAATTCCGTGCCCTAGATACGTATGCCCGCAAGAGGAAACCATATGTCCATACAAAAACGTGCAAACTTGAATGTAGCCACATGATTCATAAAAACCAAAAGGTAAAAATAACAGATATTCCATCAACTGATGAACAAAGTAACAAAATATAGTAAATCTGTACAATGGAAAGGAGTAAAAATGCTGATACATGCTATAACATGGATGAATCTGGAAAACATACTAAGTGAAATAAGCCAGTCACAAAATTGATTCCACATACATGACCTGTTCAAAATAGGCAGTTCCAAAGAGACAGAAAGTAGTTTAATGATTACCAGCAACTGGGGAAGGGGCAACAGAAAGTGTACTCACAAAAGAATACATGGCTTCTTTGGGGGATAATGAAAATGTTCTGAAATTAGCTAATGGTGATGATTACACACAGTCCTGTGACTTTATTAAANAATAGGCAGTTCCAAAGAGACAGAAAGTAGTTTAATGATTACCAGCAACTGGGGAAGGGGCAACAGAAAGTGTACTCACAAAAGAATACATGGCTTCTTTGGGGGATAATGAAAATGTTCTGAAATTAGCTAATGGTGATGATTACACACAGTCCTATGACTTTATTAAAACTACTGATAAAGGGGTGAAGTATCTGAAAATAACTTTTCATTTAGGTATAGCTTAAGAGTGTTGGGACACATCTTTTGCATATTGATAATAAAAAAGTATTCAGTCATTAAATTAGGACCCTAGCCTTATTTAAAATACATAAATTATTGTGCCAGTTAGTAACAACTTTTTGTAGACAGTCCAGTTCCCTCAGTCATATTGAAATACTGAACTAGCAATGGATGTTTTGTGTTTTGTTTTTACCGTTTTAAGACTGACAGGTGGCCTGTTAGATTGTTTTCAGAAAACATTCATTTCTTTTAATAAGCCTACTATTTTACAGAAGTCTTAAGTATCTTATCAATACAGGAAAACCCTGAAATTTCTTTCTAAATGTTATGAACAAACTAATACAGCCATTTTAACATGTAACCATGTAATGTCTGAAACTTGATAAAATATTAGACCAAGTAAAGAAGTGCTTTCTTGTGTTGTGGGAGGTTTGATGTGAGTTAATGTTTGAAAAGTTCAAAAAAATGTTTCTAAGTTTAAATTTACACTTAATGGCATTACTGGGATAAACTTTATTATCAAAGTCTACAGTTGATTACCAGATCTGAAATACTTCGTAATATTACAAAATTGAAGATACCAATTATGCAAACCTAAAATTTGTCTGAAGTTTGAAAGCTCATATGTTTAGAATGACATTTAGAAAGAACCCATGGTGACAACTTCCTTTGTTTTTGAGAAGGTGGTCTTTTTTTTTTTTTTTTCCCTTCAGTAATTGCTGATTGTATAATTTGCTGCCATAAAGCTGTCAGGACTGATTTGCTTCTGACTGATTTGTTCAAGTTATGAAATAGTAACTTGAAAGTTACTATTAGGCAGCAGACTCTGAATTTTTAAATATAGCATATAAAAAAACATTCTATCCTGTTTTAGAGATTTGTTTTCTCTTTACCTTTAAAACTGGAAACATTTGGATTTTGGTGGTTGATCACTTAGGGGAAGAAGTTGGTGATGCAGTTCTTTTCTTTTTAACTGCCCTGCTCGCTTCCCCCATGAAACAAAGCCTATCTTGTTTCTTGCCTGCCTGTGAGGTCTCTGGTGCACCCCATGTGGGTGCGCTGCTCTGTGCTTTGTTGAAATGCTGGAGATGGTCAGAAGGTAAAGAATGGGATGCTTCTGAAGAGAAGAAATGCCCGCTTCAGTGGATAAACAAGGTTGTTTGAATTGGTCATTTAAGTGAGCTCTTAGTACAGAAACTTGTAGGACAGCTTGTATCCACAGGTAACAAACAGCATTTAAGTAAACAACCAAAGGACTGACCGTTATTAGCCAGAGAAGCTGTATCTATTGCGTATTTTGTGCAGATTTCTTTTTATTTTGTGGTTTTTACTCCGTCTTTGATACCCTATTTTTCCCTTTCTGTGGTTTTTAGTAGTCAACTTAGGTTTCAAAACGACTTTACCAGTCAACTCAGTGTGCCATCAGCGGTGGTCACTGTCATTACTGGTTGCTGCTAATGGCATCTAATTCTGAGAAACTGGTAAGGAGCACAGGATGGTTATGTCCATTTTCATACAATATTGTTATTATCCAGCTAGTTTTCACAAGCATATATATTTACATTTTGTTATATGCAGTATTAATAAGACCACAGTGTGGAAAGTTCAAAGCTTTTTTTTATATAATGTTTCTTAATAACCCTAGAATCTGTTTTGAAATCAGTCATATTTTATCGTTTCAACGCTTTTTACTTATGGGTTATTTTCTAGTAGTTTTTTTTTTTTTTTTTTGGGAAAGATTGAAGGCAGGAGGAGAAGGGGATGACAGAGGATAATATGGTTGGATGGCATCACTGACTCAATAACCATGAGTTTGAGTAAGCTCCAGGAGTTGGTAATGGACAGGGAAGCCTGGCGTCCTATAGTCCATGGTGTCACAAAGAGTCAGATATGACTGAGCAACTGAACTGAACTGACCAAACATTGGATGGTTGACTAGGGCTGACAACAGGTCAGAAACTGGGTGGCTGAAACAATGGAAATATATTGTCTCATAGTTCTGGAAACTAGAGATCCGAGATTAGGGTATCAGCAGAGCTGGCTTCTGAGACCTCTCTCCTTGGCTCACAGACAGCCAGCTTCTCTCTGAGTCTTTACATGGCCTTTCCTCTGGGCTTATCTGTGTCTTAATCTCCTCTTCTTATAAGGACACCAGTCATATTGTATTAGCACCCATCCCAATGACCTCATGTTACTTAATAACCTCTTTAAAGACCTTCTCTCCAAATATAGTCACATTCCAAGGTACTAAGGGTTAGGTCTTCCACATATGGATTTTGAAGGAATATAGTTCAGTCCATAACCCATGGCCAAGCCAGCATCAATGGGACAGGGATGTAGATTTCACTCACCAAAGGTAGGAAGAGAAGCAAGAATTGTGAGTGAAATAATATAATCTGCAGCTGGAGACAATGGTGACCCCGCGTAATAAGGGCCAAGATGAAACTATAACACAACAGGGGAAAATCCAATGGTATCTGGCATGGGAACCCCTGCAGAACCTGACCCCTGATGGTCTGTCTTTCCTCATCTCGGCTTTACTGGAGAATAGCATTCAACCCCTGTACAAAGGGGCAGTGACAAGCGCCATGTGAGGCAGTAAAAGCAGATATGCCTGCATTCCTAAGACCTGTTACTTTCTACATGATACCCTGGTTTCTCATCCAGTGAGAGCCAAAAACCATCTGTGTGATCCTGGGGAAATCCTTTTCTCTCTTAGGATCTATAACCTGATTTCTAAGATGAGGAACTAGATTCTAAAATCCCTAGGATTCTTTGACCCCATTTCTTTTCTTTATTATGTGTGTTCCACAGAAAACTCGTCTTAAGAAACGCTATGTAAATAAATGTTTCCATGAGCAAATACACTCGGAAAATGCTGCATACAATATCTCTTCCTTAGAATATCAAAAATTATGAGACATTCTGCAGTTTAAAAAAGTTTTGCTTCAACTGTTTCCCAGATGTATTTGGCCTAAGAGTTTCTCTTTCTGCCTCTGATGTACGAACTCCCTTAATACGTACAGACTTGGAGAGTTAGATTTTTTTTTAACAAATTTGTCCTGTTTCTGGGTTTCCCGGGTGGTTCTAGTGGTAAATAACCCATCTTCCAGTGAAGGAGATGTAAGAGACAGGGGTTCGATCCCTGGGCCAGGAAGATTCCCTAGAGGAGGGCATGGCAACCCACTCCAGCATTCTTGCCTGGAGAATCCCCAAAGACAGAGGAGCCTGGCAGGCTACAGTCTATAGGGTCGCAACGAGTTGGACACGACTAAAGTGACAGAGGATGAGATGGCTGGATGGCATCACTGACTCGATGGACGTGAGTTTGAGTGAACTCCGGGAGTTGGTGATGGACAGAGAGGCCTGGCGTGCTGCGATTCATGGGGTCACAAAGAGTCGGACACGACTGAGTGACTGAACTGAACTGAAAGTGACTTAACACACACATACATTCTGTTCTCCTCCCCGCACCCGGAGAACATGATGCTCCGTGACTGCTTCCATCTAAACCCAAAAGTCCCACAGACCTGTGCAGGCCCCCATATGCTACAACGCAAGCTTCACCGTTCTCTGAAAAGTCCACCATCAGGGGAACAGAGGACCAGGCATCACAGGTGCCCAGCAATGCACGTAGTCCCAGTGTTACTCAACGGAGCTTTGCATCTGTAGCATGGTTTCACAAATATCTTCAGGAATGGCATTTAAACACCTTTTGTTGTTGTTTTTCCTGAATGTGTGTGTGCTCAGTCATGTCTGACTCTGCAGCCCCATGGACTGTAGCCCACCAGGCACCACTGTCCATGGAATTTTCCAGGCGACAATACTGGAGTAGGTTGACATTTCTTACTCCAGGGGATCTTCCCAACCCAGGAGTTGAACCAGAGTCTCCTCCACTGTGCCAGAATGGCATATCCTTGCCCTCTGTGGGAGAGATTTGAGTTTTGGAAACAATAATTGTCTTTTGGAGCCAAGTTTAGCGAATGACTTGGGCAGTGAAGTTGAGAAATAAGATTCCAAATCAAAAATGGAGGCTACAATTCACTTCATACTTCAGTCGGCTCCATTCTCGTCTGGTCTGCAGGTCTCTGGAACAAGAATAGTCGTTCCCAGTGAGATCGCCTGTGCATTCCAGAATCTCCCCCACACCATATGCCGAGGAGCCTGTGTGGCTCCCTTGAATGGCAAACAATTATGTCCACTTGTTTGTTTTGTTCCTTTACGTGGCCCCTTGTCTGAGTAGAGACGCATAATCAAGGGTTTCTTTCACTGGGAGATCTCGCTCGTGTTTCCATTGCCAACTATTGTTCTGAATTCAGAAGACTATCCTCAAACTGCACATTCACATCTTTAATTGAGCCGAGGCCATTCTAACACCTCCCTCTCTTCCCCTCTCCGCTTACCCCCTATACATAATCACTCTGCCTCTCTCTGGCTTTGATCCCAGGGTGAGGAATTGTTTCGTCTTTTAACACCATTCCTGTTATTCAGTAGTCAGTGTGCACTTTTTCTTTCCTTCAAATAGCATTTAATTGCTTTAACATAACTTTTTCAAGGAGGCAAAAGAGTATTCTTTGAAGATCCAAATTATCCTAAAAGTTGGTCTCAACCTTACTGAGATTTGTGCTGACGTTTAATAACTAGAGCATGAAAAAAAAGAAAGAAGTTTTATACCACCTTTTCCGAGAGCATTTTAACTATGGAACATATGACCAAAGATTGTCAGAGTAAGAAGGTAATGTAGAGGTCGTAGATGCTTCAGTTCAGTCCAATTACTCAGTCGTGTCTGACTTTTTGTGACCCCGTGGACTGCAGCATGCCAGGCCTCCCTGTCCATCACCAACTCCCAGAGGTCACTCAAAATCATGTCCATCGAGTCAGTGATGCCATCCAAACATCTCATCCTCTGTCATCCCCCTCTCCTCCTGCCCCCAGTCCCTCCCAGCATCAGAGTCTTTTCCAATGAATCAGCTCTTTGCATGAGGTGGCCAAAGTATTGGAGTTTCAGCTTTAGTATCTAGTCCTTTCAAAGAACACCCACGACTGATCTCCTTTAGGATGGACTGGTTGGATCTGCTTGCAGTCTAAGGGACTCTCAAGAGTCTTCTCCAACACCACAGTTCAAAAGCATCAATTCTCCGGCTCTCAGCTTTCTTCAAAGTCCAACTCTCACATCCATACATGACCACTGGAAAAACCATAGCCTTGACTAGACAGACCTTTGTTGGTAAAGTAATATCTCTGCTTTTCAATATACTATCTAGGTTGGTCATAACTTTTCTTCCAAGGAGTAAGCGTCTTCTAATTTCATGGCTGCAGTCACCATCTGCAGTGATTTTGGAGCCCAAAAAAATAAAGTCTGACACTGTTTCCACTGTTTCCCCATCTATTTCCCATGAAGTGATCGGACCAGATGCCATGATTTTAGTTTTCTGAATATTGAGCCTTAAGACAAGTTTTTCACTCTCCTCTTTCACTTTCATCAAGAGCTGTCTCTTATACACATCTAGATGTGTATAAGAGACAGCCCCTCACCCTAGGGCGAAGGCACCAGGGGAAAGTGAGTCCGGCTCTGGAGTCCCTGCCCTCTGAGCAGACCTCGGTGCTGAGGGAGGGTGTGCAGGGCTAAGAGGCTGAGCCTCCATGGTGGATGGCTGTGGGGGTCCTAGGCGGTGGGGCTGGGGAGCTGTGACCACGGGGTCCGAGGTGGTAGTGACCCCGAGCCGGACTCCGGGGCTCCCTTCCATGGTCCCCGATTCCTGTTTGTAGGAAACAGGCTTAATTCACCTTCGTGACCTTCCCAGAGTTCCAGTGGGTCAGTTCAAACAGCTGCTAATCAGAGAAGGGACGGGGACGCAGACACAGAGGAGGGGCAGCCAACAGGCAGCAGTGTGGCCTTGGTTCTTCCTCAAGAAACACACAGAGCCACACTGCGCGCTCTCAGACGGTAAGGAGTCTGCCTGCCATGGCGGAGACCCGGGTGCGACCCCTGGGTCACGAAGATGCCCTGGAGGAGGGCATGGCGACCCGCTCCAGTGTTCTAGCCTGGAGAATCCCACGGACAGAGGAGCCTGGTGGGTCACAGTCCACAGGGTCGCAAAGAGTCGGACACGACTGAGCGACTGACATTAACCGAACTGAAACCACCTACCAGTGGAAGACGTCAGCATTCTTCATTCCAGAGAAGTGCAAGTGAGAGTGGAGGCGCTCAGTCGCGTCCGACTCTCTGCGACCCCATGGACCGTCTCCAGGCCGGAACACCGGAGTGGGTATCCTCTCCCTTCTCCAGGGGATCGAACCCAGGTCTCCTGCATTGCAGGCGGAGTCCTTACCAGCTCAGCCACCAGGGAAGCCCAGGAATACTGGAGTGGGTAGCCCATCCCTTCTCCAGCAGAGACCCAGGAGTTGAACCAGGGTCTCCTCCTGCGTTGCAGGCGGAGTCTTTACCAGCTGAGCTATCATTCCAGAGAAGGTCACACTTTAAAAACCTGTTTATCAAGAGACCACCTGAGGCCAGAGTAACCGAGTGCAAGCCCTGAACACACGCTGATCCTTACCAGCAACCCTTACCAGACGGACTGGGGCGGAAGGCAGAGCCCGAGAGAGGGGCAGACGATACAGGGTGCGGCACCACTCTGGGCCCAGCCGCGCAGCTGAGGACCCGGCCCTGACTGTTCACTGCTACAAAACTCACCGAATCCCCCAGGGTGGAGACACAGTTCTGAGGCACAAGCCCACTCTGTCCCCTTCACCTGGCAACGCAACAAACCTATTCTTTTCTACTTCATCCAGAAGTCTGTCTCCGAGATCTGATTCGGCGCTGGTGCACAGAGGCTGCGATTTTGGCTTCAGTGGGGCTGGGGCGTCACAGCTGTGGGCGTCCTGAATGGTGGGACTCGGGAGCTGTGCCTGGGAAGTCGGTCTGCCTGGCCCCAGTGTGGAGAGGCAGCATCTGGGTCTCTGTGAAGGGGCTGGAGGGAACTCCCGCGTCCCCACCTCGGGCCGGGTTGGAAGGTGGGCTGACACAGGGATGAGGCCCGAGGAGGAAGAGGCTGCAGGTGGTGGAGATGGGGGCCCGAGCTCTGTTCGCCAGGGGCTCCCCAGCTCCCTCCCTGCAGCTTTACTTCCCCGGCCTCCCCACAAGGTCCTGGACATGGTCAGTGGGGGGGACAGCCATCTCTGGCAGTGGGAACACCCCCATGACCCAGTCCTGGCCAATCAGAGCTTCCCATTTCCCAGGCCACCATGGTTCGTTCCGGGATGGTCGTGTGACCCAAGTCAGACCCATCAGAGTCCTGCCTGGGTTCTGCCAGGTCTCCTGGGAAGGGTGGTCTGGACAGGGAGGGGGTCTCAGCAGCGGGAGAGACAGACCTACACCTGAGAGAGCAGCAGAGCAGGAGAGGCGAGACCAGGAGAGGGGGTCAGAGACGGAGAGAGAGACGGAGAGACAGAGAGACACAGAGACGGAGAGACAGAGACACAGAGAGAGACACACAGAGACAGAGACGGAGAGAGAGACAGAGACGGAGAGACAGAGACAGAGACAGAGTATAAGTTAAATAAGCAGGGTGACAATATACAGCCTTGACGTCCTCCTTTTCCTATTTGGAACCAGTCTGTTGTTCCATGTCCAGTTCTAACTGTTGCTTCTTGGCCTGCCCACGGATTTCTTAGGAGGCAGGTGGTCTGGTATTCACATCTCTTGAAGAATTTTCCACTTTGTTGTGATCCACACAGTCAAAGGCTTTGGCATAGTCAAGAAAGAGATGTTTTTCTGGAACTCTCTTGCCTTTTGTATGATCCAGTGGATGTTTGCAATTTTATTTCTGGTTCCTCTGTGTTTTCTAAATGTAGCTTGAACATCTTGAAGTTCACGGTTCATGTACTATTGAGCCCTTGCTTGGAGAATTTTGAGCATTACTTTGCTATGTGTGAGATGAGTGCAATTGTGTGGTAGTTTGAACATTTTTTGGCATTGCCTTTCTCAGGGATTAGAATGAAAACTGACCTTTTCCAGTCCTGTACCCCTGCTGATTATCTGAAAAACTAGTAATCTTCAAGTTTTAGAAAGAACTTTTGGGAGAGGGGAGGAGGCTAACATTTTTGGAGCACATATTGTCTTCCAGGAATACAATGGAAGCTTTCCATGTTACTTATAAGCCCCACAGTGGCATCCACCTGGCTCAGTGGTAGAGAATCCTCCTGCCAGTGTTGGAGACACAGGTTCAATCCCTGTCAGGAAGATCCCTAGAGGAGGAAATGGCAATCCATTCCAGTATTCTTGCTTGGCAAATTTCACTGATGGAAGATCCTGGAGGGCTACAGTCCTTGGGGTTGCAAAGAGTTGGACACATTTGAGTGACTGAGCACACACACCCACAGTGATCCATTCCCAAGGTATAACTGAGGAAACTGAGAATGGATGAAGTACTGAACTGATGTGCTAACTCTAATCATGGTTTGCTTGACTCTGAAGGCCATGTTTTTTATATCATACTATGAAAAAACAGAATAGGAAAGACTGTAGCTCTCTTCAAGAAAATTAGAGATACCAAGGGAACATTTCATGCAAAGATGGGCTCGATAAAGGACAGAAATGATATGGAGCTAACAGAAGCAAACGATATTAAGAAGAGGTGGCAAGAATACACAGAAGAACTGTACAAAAAAGATCTTCACGACCCAGATAATCATGATGGTGTGATCACTCACCTAGAGCCAGACATCCTGGAATGTGAAGTCAAATGGGCCTTAGAAAGCATCACTATGAATAAAGCTAGTGGAGGTGATGGAATTCCAGTTGAGCTGTTTCAAATCCTGAACAATGATGTTGTGAAAGTGCTGCACTCAATATGCCAGCAAATTTGGACAACTCAGCAGTGGCCACAGGACTGAAAAAGGTCAGTTTTCATTCTAATCCCAAAGAAAGGCAATGCTGAAGAATGCTCAGACTACCGCACAATTGCACTCTTAGAGTCTTCTCTTGTGTTGTTGGAAGAGGGTGTTTGCCATGACCAGTGCATTCTTTTGGCAAAACTCTATTAGCCTTTGCCCTGCTTCATTTTGTACTCCATGGCCAAACTTGCCTGTTACTCCAGGAGTTTCTTGATTTCCTACTTTTGCATTCCAATCCCCTATAATGAAAAGGACATCTTTTTTGAGTGTTAGTTCTAGAAAGTCTTGTAGATCTTCATAGAACCATTCAACTTCAGCTTCTTCAGCATTACTGC
>SJYX01015681.1:373073-467076 GCA_006410675.1 Oreotragus oreotragus
GTGGTCCACTGGAGAAGGGAATGGCAAACCACTTCAGTATTCTTGCCTTGAGAACCCCATGAACAGTATGAAAAGGCAAAAAGATATGACACTGAAAGATGAATTCTCCAGGTCAGTAGGTGCCCAATATGCTACTGGAGATGGGTGGAGAAATAACTCCAGAAAGAATGAAGAGATGAAGCCAAAGCAAAAACAACACCCAGCTGTGGATGTGACTGGTGATGGAAGTAAATTCTGTTGCTGTAAATAGCAATATTGTATAGGAACCTGGAATGTCACTTCCACGTTTCAAGGCAAATTGGAAGTGGTCAAACAGGAGATGGCAAGAGTGAACATAGACGTTTTAGGAAACAATGAACTAAAATGGACTCGAATGGGTGAATTTAACTCAGGTGACCATTATATCTACTACTGTGGGCAAGAATCCCTTAGAAGCAATGGAGTAGCCATCATAGTGAACAAAAGAGTCCGAAATGCAGTACTTGGATGCAGTCTCAAAAACGACAGAATGATCTCTGTTCGTTTCCAAGGCAAACCCACTCAATATCACAGTAAGAATACTGGAGTGGGTTGCTGTTTCCTTCTGCAGGGGATCTTTCCGGCCCAGGGATCAAACTCGGGTCTCCCACACTGCAGGCAGACTCTTTACCGTCTGAGTCACCAAGTGCTAGATACTAGGCAGGCAAAAGTGCTGGTCCAGGCCCTCATGGGGCTTTCATTTATTTCCATAAGGGTTCCCTGGTTCCCCCTTCTACCCCTTCTGCTGTGATGTGTGCACATCTCTATTACCTCACTTGTCTCACTGTAGACTGATACATCCTGGTTTACCCATGTATTTCTTCTGTTATCTTATGAGCTCCTCAAAAACAAAGGACATTTCCTCTGGACAGAGGACATCATTGGTATCTATGATGCCTGCCTTGCACATAGTATGTTATTTCATTAATGTTTATAGTCTATTATAGATCTATTGGGCTTCCCTGGTGGCTCAGCTGGTAAAGAATTTGCCTTCAATGTGGGAGACCTGGGTTCATTCCCTGGGTTGGGAAGATCCCCTGGAGTACCCACTCCAGTATTCTGGCCTGGAGAATTCCATGAACTGTATAGTTCATGAAGTCTCAAACAGTCGGACATGACTGAGCGACTTCCACTAATGGATCTATTAATAATAAATGGTGGTTAATGTTGGCCCTGAAACCATGGACTCTCAGTCCAGACACATAAAATAGGCTGTGATATGTAAGATTGGGATAGTCTATCCCCTTTTTCCACGTGAGGAACTTGAGCCCCATTGATGTGCTATATGAATTTAAGCAAAGCAGGTTATCATTCTGTGTCTCAGTATTTCCAACTGCAAAATGGAGATAAAAGAGTTTTAGAACTGAAAGAAATTTCTCCTTGTCCAAAACTTCATTTAAGAAGTGAATAAAATGACACCCAGAAATGTTGCCTGCATGCATGCTCAGTTGTGTGACTCTTTGCTACCCCATAGACTAGCCTGCCAGGCTCCTCTGTTCATGGGTTTTCTAGGTAAGAATACTGGAGTGAGTTGCCATGTCCTCCTCCAGGGGATCTTTCCGACCCAAGGATCAAAGCTGGGCCTCCTAAGTTTCCTGCATTGGCAGGCAGATGCTTTACTATTGTGCCACCTGGGAAGCCCTCCAAAGGTTAAGCAACTCATCTAAAAGGAAATTAGTAGAGGATTTGCTGACATTTGTAATAATTCTCTTTTCACAGTCTCCTTGTTCTTTCTCTCTGTGAGCCTTAGTAGTATCACAAAATGGCTGTAAACTCACAGGGAAAGAATAGAGATGGACGTTGTGGTTGAAGCTCAAATGCTACCACTTTGGAAAAAACATTGCCATTGTCTACTAAAGCCTTTGACTGTGTGGATCACAATCAACTGTGGAAAATTCTGAAAGAGATGGGAATACCAGACCACCTAACCTGCCTCTTGAGAAATCTGTATACAGGTCAGGAAGCAACAGTTAGAACTGAACATGGAACAACAGACTGGTTCCAAACAGGAAAAGGAGTACGTCAAGTCTGTGTATTGTCACCGTGCTTATTTAACTTATATGCAGAGTACATCACGAGAAATGCTGGACTGGAAGAAACACAAGCTGGAATCAAGATTGCCGGGAGAAATATCAATAACCTCAGATATGCAGATGACACCACCCTTATGGCAGAAAGTGAAGAGGAACTAAAAAGCCTCTTGATGAAAGTGAAAGAGGAGAGCGAAAAAGTTGGCTTTAAAGCTCAACATTCAGAAAACGAAGATCATGGCATCTGGTCCCATCACTTCATGGGAAATAGATGGGGAAACAGTGGAAANATATCAATAACCTCAGATATGCAGATGACACCACCCTTATGGCAGAAAGTGAAGAGGAACTAAAAAGCCTCTTGATGAAAGTGAAAGAGGAGAGTGAAAAAGTTGGCTTTAAAGCTCAACATTCAGAAAACGAAGATCATGGCATCTGGTCCCATCACTTCTTGGGAAATAGACGGGGAAACAGTGTCAGACTTTATTTTTTTGGGCTCCAAAATCACTGCAGATGGTGATTGCAGCCATGAAATTAAAAGACCCTTACTCCTTGGAAGGAAAGTTATGACCAACCTAGATAACATATTCAAAAGCAGAGACATTACTTTGCCAGCAAAGGTCTGTCTAGTCAAGGCTATGGTTTTTCCTGTGGTCATGTGTGGATGTGAGAGTTGGACTGTGAAGAAAGCTGAGGGCCGAAGAAGTGATACTTTTGAGCTATAGTTTTGGAGAAGACTCTTGAGAGTCCTTGGACTGCAAGGAGATCCAACCAGTTCATTCTAAAGGAGATCTGTCCTGGGTGTTCATTGGAAGGACTGATGCTAACGCTGAAACTCCCAATACTTTGGCCACCTTATGCAAAGAGTTGACTCCTTGGAAAAGACTCTGATGCTGGGAAGGGTTAGGGGCAAGAGAAGGGGACGACAGAGGATGAGATGGCTGGATGGCATTACCAACTTGACGGACGTGAGTTTGAGTGAACTCCGGGAGTTGGTGATGGACAGGGAGGCCTGGTGCGCTTCGATCCATGGGGTCGCAAAGAGTCAGACACAACTGAGCGACTGAACTGAACTGAACTGATGATACCTGTCAGTTGTGAATCTAATAATGTTGGTGACAGGTAGATATAAGCAATTGTATTAGTGAGGTTGCTGTGCTGTGCTTAGTCACCCAGTTGTGTCTGACTGTTTGTGACCCCATGGACTGTAGCTCGACAGGTTCCTCTGTCCGTGGGGATTCTCCAGGCAAGAATACCGGGGTGGGTTGCCATGCCCTCGTCCAGGGATTGAACCCAGGCCTCCTGCATTGCTGGCGGGTTCTTTACCATCTGAGCCACCAATGGAGGAAGTCTAAGCTATGAAGTGTTTGGCTTTTTTCTATCCATTCCCCTATAAAAATACTGTCAACCATAATTGTTGAGGTACCAGCCGTTTATTCTTTGTAAAGCCATTTCTTAAATGTGGCTTTTTTGCCATGTGAAAGATTAATAAGGCTTTGAAGAATACGAAGCAGCGAGTCATGTTTTTTGGGCATCCCTTCTCTGCTCTGTCAGGCAGAACGTTAAAAAGAAATAACCAAAAAGACTTGACTCATAAATTTAAAAGAAAAAAGTCTCTGTCGGTCAGAAAATGAAATCACAGAAGAAACAGGGAGCACAGACAGGGCTGGGGCCAGTCGTCTTATTGGGATATCAGGAACTCAAGAGTGTTCAGAGCATAGAGAGATGCGTGAAGCAGGCCTGATGGGGAAAAGGCACGGTGCCGCTGACCAGCCCTGGCCGTGCAGAAGCAGGACTGCCCACGTACCAGTCACAGATTTCACAAAGCAGTGTACAGACCAGGTTACTTTAACCACAGAGCAATAAAATTAGATCCCAATAATCAAAAGTTGCCTTCAAAAAAAATATGGCTTGCCCCACCAGCTATTAAAGCATATAGATTATAATTAAAACTGTGGTACCTAATAGGAAATTAGTTGAATGAAATACTAGTCAGTTATTTTTAAACGAAAATGGGAGAAAAACTCTAATACTACTTTGGCGTAGTCTCCAGGATATTGTTACCAAAAAGGCAGAGTGAAGTTAAGTATTAAGAATGTGCTACCAGCATACTGCACCCGCGTGCTGTACAGCGCCCTGCCGTATCTGTGTCTGCTCGGGTTTTTAAATGGGGGCAGGGCGGTGGTGGGTGGTAAGTAAAGCGGGTGTATAAAATTCAAAAGCACAGTGTCACAGTGAACCAGTATTAGAGTTGGCGGCTCAGTCACATGAGGAAGAATTGTTTCCGGTAGCACTTAAGCTGATTTGGCTGGATCAAAAAATGACAAAGAATTCAAACCTTTTAATTATCATTTTGTTCATCATAACTTTAATATTCAGTCATAATGTTATTTTGAAATAATTGTATATGTATAAAAGGATAATATATATTAATGTGATTAGAACCAAGTTTTTCAGCGTTAGGCAGAAAATAGTTATAAAATCTAAGAACCTAAGCAAAACTCGATACCTATTGAGGTTATTTACAGATGAAAGGCTATATTATTTGCTTGAAAGTAATTGAGGGAAATGTCAGAACAGATGTAAAACAAAATTGGTTATGTGTTGATCATTGGGAAGCTGGGTGATGGCTACATGAGGATTCATAATATATATTTGTTTGTGCTTCTCTATGGCAGTTATTTTTCAAAATTTTAAATACATGCTTAAGAGTATAAAGCTGTACTCCTAAATAACTCATGAGTTAAGTGGAAATCAAAATAGAAATTGCAGATATTTGAAACAGAACAATCATGAATTATATGTATGATTGCAAATGTGTGACATGCCAGAAAAGCAGTCCTTAAATGTAAATTTATTGACTGAAGTGTTCTAAGAAAAGATTTAACTAAGTGAGTTCAATTGAAGAAGTTGGAAAAAGCCCTGGCAGTCGACCCCGTGCTTCCAAAGCAAGAGGCATGGGTTCAGTCTCTGGCCAGGGCATTGAACTAAGATCCCACATGCCATCTGCCATGGCCGAATTTTTTTAAAAGTTAGAAGAAGAAATACAGGAAAAATAGAGGGGGAAAGTAAGAACAAAAATGTTATCACCTTATATTAATATCTCAGTAGGTTGAATTGAACTAAGGCCTTCTCAGAGAAGATTGGTCTGTAATTTTCCTTTTTTCTAATATCCTTGGTTTCAAATCAATGTTATACTGCCACATAGAAGAGTTGGTAGTCTATGGGGAAAATGGTAGGATTTCTGTATTGCCATATTTTTTATAAAGTTAAATTTCTGCCTCAGTGCATAATGAAAGGACTTAGAGTCATTTCAGTGTTTTTTTCCCCACACAGATTTTATGCCAGGCTGGTGGTCTAGGCACTAAGAGTATATGCATGCTTGGGATTCTGTCCCCGCTCCTGAGGCACTTGTGTAAGAGAAGATGTGTATGTTCTCAGTCGCTTCACTCGTGTTGACCTGCTTGCGACCCTGTGGACTGTGGCCCACAGGCTTCTGTCCATGGGATTCTCCAGACAGGAATACTGGAGTGGGTTGCTGTTCCCTCCTTCAGGGGATCTTCTGACCCAGGGACTGAACCCATGTCTCTTATGCCTCCCGCATTGGTAGGAGAGTTCTTTACCCCTAGTGCCACCTGGGAAGAGAAGATATAAATTTGTAAATAAAAAATTACAGTCAGGTGAGAAATATCAGTAGACAAAGTCCCAGGGCAGTGCCCTGAAAGAGGTTTGTTCAGGTGGCCTCCAAGAGCTGTACCTATGGTCCAACAGAGGACGTGTGAAGATCATCACAAGGAGTGTGCTTTGTGGCCAGTGTCTAGTAAGTCATGAGCACCATCAGTGAATCATTTCAGATTTTGGTAGCAAGGTTGATGAGAGAGAGCCATCTATGATTTTTCTTTGTTTTAATGTCTTCGTAAGGTATTAGGGATATGCTGGTCACAAAAGCGTTGTGAAGTTTCCTTCTTTGCAGTTCTCTGCAAAAGGTTGTAAAAGATTAGTGTCATTTCTTCACGTGTCAGTATGTATGAAACAATGACCTGAAATGTCACCTTAAAAAGTTGAATAGATGTCTGAAAAGGTAATATATCATTCTTATCGCCATTTTCACATAATAAAACTTCCATCTGCTTACTGAGGCTAACACAATCCATAGTTTGATCAATGTTTTATCAGTGACAGAAATTCACTAGTATAAGAATCCAATCTAATTGTCAAAGGGTGTATTACTTAGGTTCAACTCAAAAAATAACTGACTACCTTGGCTGTGTGGGGGATACAGTGGTGTTGAATGAGACTAGTCTGTGCCGTCCAGATGTAGGCTTTATTTGGAGCATGCATCTAATCTACTTGATTTGTTAGTTAGCATTATATTTAAAGATTAATAATGAACTTTACTGCTTAGATTGCTTTCTCTTAGTTACTTTGAGGGATTTATTTTTAATTGGATATATATTTTATAATAAGCAGTGCATTCACATTATTCAAACTTGAAAAGTTACAAAAAATGTCTCTCTTGAACTTGAGTTCTTTAGTCACCCAGTTCCCCAGCTACAGAGCCAACAGGTGTTAATTGCTTCTTAGCTGTCCTTCGCTTCAGATTCTCTAGATATGCATGTAATGTATCAATACAGCCCTCCTCTCCCTGTTCCTGTTCTGCACTATGCCTTTAACTCTGTGTGCCTTGGACTACTCCGTGGCATTGCCTGTTAGAGCTGCTTCTTGTTTCTTTCGTCTTAAGGCCGCTTTAAGGCCGCATACTACACTAATGACAAGGATGTCTGTAATAATAATAAACCGATGTACCCTTTGTACTATTGGTGGGTTTTTAGGTTATTTCTGCTCTTACTACAGAAGAGGCTATGTTGAATATTCCTATCGTGCTTGTGAATAACAAAATATCCTTTTTCTTTGCTAGTTTTTTAGAACAGATCTTCTCTTTCCTTTCAGCCATGAACCAGAGAATCAGTCAAAGTGCTCCAGTGAAACAGCCACCCCCACTGGCCCCCCAGAGCCCACAGGGAGGTGTCCTGGGCGGTGGCAGTTCCAACCAGCAGCAACAGATGCGGCTGCAGCAGTTGCAGATGGAGAAAGAAAGACTGCGACTGAAGCAGCAAGAACTGCTTCGGCAGGTGAGGCCCCAGGTTAGAGACCAGCCTTCCTCTCTTGGGGCTTTGCTTTCCTACGTGAAGCTGGGTGTGTTTCATTTTGGCATTTGTTGGTTACAGAGGAATGTTGTTTCTCTAAAACTAGAGTGACACAGAAGCATTCTGTCCAGCTCTGTCCTTGCCTTAGTTTCTTTACTGGCCTCTGAGCACGTGGGCTGTCACTTGTGAACCTGTATCACACAGAGGCGTTTGGGCCATGTTCACTGCAGTCAGGCAGAAGGCAAAGGAAGCAAGGGTGCTTTTCCTCAAATACACAGGCATACCTCGGAGATATTGCCCATCAGTTCCAGACCACCACAGTAAAGCGAGTATTACAGTAAAGTGAGTCACATGAATTTTTTGATTTGCTGGTGCATATAGAAGTTAATGTTTATACCATACTATAGTCTATTAAGTCTTAACATTGTCTTATGAATATCTTAACATTATATCTTAACAGTGTACATTTTTAATAAGTACTTAATTTTTAAATACTTAACTGCTGAAAAAAATGCTAACCATCATCTGAGCTTTCAGTGAGTCATCTTTTTGCAATAGTAACATCACAGATCACTGTTATAAATAAAATAATAATGAAAAAGGCCAAAATATTGTGAGAATTACCAAAATATGATACCGAGGTGTGAAGTGAGCAATTGCTTTTAGAAAAATGGCTCTGATAGTCTTGCTGGTTCGCAGGGTTGCCACAAACCTTCGATGTATGTTTTTTTTTTTTAATGCAGTGTCTGTGAAGTGCAATAAAACGAGGTGTGTCTGTACAGGGAATTGCAAACTACTTAATATCTGAAGATTTCACTAAGGGAGAAACTCTGGAACATCACTTGGGGAGAAACATCTTTTACTTTAAACAAATTATTTGTCTAGGAGAATATACCAGTATGATACCTCTCAAATGACAGCTATGTTTCACTATTGCTGAATCTAAGATGTGTTTCATTTAAAATGTGACACAGGCTATCCCAAGTTTAGAAGATCCCCAAGTGCCTTAAAATTACCTGCTTATGGTTATTTTTTCACGTTGGGAAGGGCAGGTTCTAACATTAGAGAGCTGGAAACCTTTAGGGCCATCTCTGTCGGTTTTCTTTCCGAAATACTGGTTTTTCTGTGCCATAAGAATACAATCCCTCATCTCAAATTTCAGAGTGATAAAATCTAAAGTTTAGATGTTGGGGGTATGATCTTCGTATATTTTAAAATTTTTATATAAATATTTTGGGTAATAAAAACACAATGTGATTTTGAAAGTGTACAGAAGGTGTAAGTGAAAATAAAATCTCCATTCCCCATTTCTTTAGTTCTCTTTTCTGGATGTAAATAGCTAACACTTTCTTATACTTCCCCTCACCCCTCCCCAGACATTCTCTTTGTTTACAAACATGAAATACACGTGCCTATACTATTGCCCCCTGCCCTAAATCATAGCACACTTAGAATGGGCGTTAAAAATATCATATGCTACAGTTTTGTTGCCAGGATGTAGACATTTGAACAAGGTACTGTTTTCTTCATGAGGGTTATATTTTGATAGTGTCACTTGAGTGTTAATGGAAATAGATGAACCTGATACAGTGATTGAACTCTGATCTGAGGTTTGAAGAACTGGTACCCAAGAATTAAACTGAGCCATGAGGACTCCAGGCCGCCACACTTGTAAACTGAGCTGTCAGTCACCTGCCACTGTAATCTGGTGTGGTTGGCCCCAAAAGAAGAGAGAGAATGCCAGTATATGGTGTCCTGAAGTGGTCTTGAAAGAAGTATTTCCTCATCTGCCTTTAAGAAAGTAGAAAAAGGAAGCACATCAACAAGCATACTATACCTCCGACAGACTTTTAACCTATTACTATAAAGGAAAGATATTTTTCATTTAAATAAAAGTTTATCACCGGAACAAGGTAGCACCATCAAGAATATAATTATATAGCTATTGGAAGAAATAAAGTAATTTCAGGGTATGTTTTACGCAGCCTGTTTTCATTGCTTGCTTTTCATTTTGTCGTTACTGAGTACTAGATGGTGTAAGTAAATATAATTTCGCATGTGAATTGAAGACCATCAAAACCAAGAAAACTTATTAATAAGAAAGATTAAAATCCATCGTTTTGTTGCTGTAGATCAACTGTCTCCCATCCCCTTCCCACCCGGTGGGCAGAATGCTGCTGCTTATAAAAGTCTTTATTCTAAAGAATTTTCCTAAGCCTTATTCCCACTCTTACTCTGGGTGACGGTCCCGGACAGAATAGCTTCCTCTACAGGTGACTTCTTTGTGTCTTTACTGCCTACTGTGTTGCCTCTTCTTCTGTTGAAGTGACCGACCTGCTCTAATCTTATACTAATGGGGCATTGTTTAAGGTGTTTGTTTTTGGCAATCAGTATAAATTCAGTTAAAGTCTTCTGGCTTCCTGCAAACTTCTTCCATTGACCGTTTCTCTTATCACTGAAACATCAAATTATATTTTTCCTGCTTCACCTAATGCTCAGAAGTAAAGAACCTGCCTGACCAATACCAAACTGTGTTTGAGTCCTGCCACCTGAAGTTACTGTCCTGCCCTCAGCACTGTGAACACTGCTGAGGCTCCCGTTTGTCCCGTGGTGGCGCCACTGGCTCCTGGCTCCCTCAGTCTGCTGCTTCTTGAGCTAGCTTGGGAATTCTGTGCTATGGTGATGTGTCTGGATGGAATTTGTAAGTCAGCCTACACAGCCAAACCATGTGGCTTAAAGTAATTTTTATCCGTCTTATTTTTCACTCTTAGGCAATGCGGAATATCAATCCCAGCACAGCCAATTCTCCAAAATGTCAGGTAGGCTCTTGTCTGATGTTTTAGCATTGAAAACAGATATGCTATTAGGAAAGAGAAAAACTTGTGCTCTGGGGGCCTGTCCTCACTGAAGAATAACTTTGAGGCCTCTTCCTGCCAAGCTACTTCAGTTAACGTTGCTGTTCCCAGAAAGTCGACACCATCTGCTCCTCCCACAATAGTAGTCCCTTTGACTGCGTGGAGGGCTCTCCCCTCAGCCCCGACATTGATACGTAGCGTGTGCATCCTGTCAGCCCTGAAGTGTGCCTGATTTTTATTTGTGTAGCCTAAAGTAGTGCTTACAGTGACTTACAGGAATTAAAAATTTGAACAGTAACAAAGGGGGCACAGATTATTTACTTAGGTAGGCGACTTCAGGAAATCTTACCAGAGTGTAATGATACCACTAGGACAGGAGAAGTTTTTTCTAGCGGACATTCCAAAGAAAGAATATCAAAATCACCAGAAGAGAGAAGTGAACAGTGCTCTACCTGAGTACTCTTGGGTTTCTTTGTTGGCCTTTATCAGCATTTCTCCCTGGTGAACCCAAAGAAACACTGCTTGTGAAGGTATCTTATTTTGATGCAAAGGTTGTGGCCACTTTTTCCTTCTATAACATAGGCACTTGTCTGACTCATGAAGAGAATCTCATTCTTAAAACCAAAGAGATCTCTGTGTTTAGGGTTCCCCAACTATGGAGGAATTAGGAGCTGAGGGGTTATTGGACTTTTTTCAGGTGGGCAGAAGCGACCATCAAACACCTCATTTTATTCTCTGTAGCTCTTCTGCACTAGGCTGACAGGTGCATTGTGCTGGAATGAACTGTGGAATTAGGACTTGTCAGAACTCCACTCACATTAGATTCCATTAACTTGTCTGTCTAGAAACTATACTAGATAGAATCCTCACAGAGACCAGTTAACTTTGTGAGAGGAAAATCTCTATTCTTTATCTCTCTCATAAAGGCTTTCTCTAATCAAGAAATCAAGTAAGGGAGTAATCCATGAACATCATCTTGGCTAAAGCAGTGCAGACATTCTCATGGTGAGGGTACTATGCCTTTAACTCTGTGTGCCTTGGACTACTCCGTGGCATTGCCTGTTAGAGCTGCTTCTTGTTTCTTTCGTCTTAAGGCCGCTTTAAGGCCGCATACTACACTAATGACAAGGATGTCTGTAATAATAATAAACCGATGTACCCTTTGTACTATTGGTGGGTTTTTAGGTTATTTCTGCTCTTACTACAGAAGAGGCTATGTTGAATATTCCTATCGTGCTTGTGAATAACAAAATATCCTTTTTCTTTGCTAGTTTTTTAGAACAGATCTTCTGTTTCCTTTCAGCCATGAACCAGAGAATCAGTCAAAGTGCTCCAGTGAAACAGCCACCCCCACTGGCCCCCCAGAGCCCACAGGGAGGTGTCCTGGGCGGTGGCAGTTCCAACCAGCAGCAACAGATGCGGCTGCAGCAGTTGCAGATGGAGAAAGAAAGACTGCGACTGAAGCAGCAAGAACTGCTTCGGCAGGTGAGGCCCCAGGTTAGAGACCAGCCTTCCTCTCTTGGGGCTTTGCTTTCCTACGTGAAGCTGGGTGTGTTTCATTTTGGCATTTGTTGGTTACAGAGGAATGTTGTTTCTCTAAAACTAGAGTGACACAGAAGCATTCTGTCCAGCTCTGTCCTTGCCTTAGTTTCTTTACTGGCCTCTGAGCACGTGGGCTGTCACTTGTGAACCTGTATCACACAGAGGCGTTTGGGCCATGTTCACTGCAGTCAGGCAGAAGGCAAAGGAAGCAAGGGTGCTTTTCCTCAAATACACAGGCATACCTCGGAGATATTGCCCATCAGTTCCAGACCACCACAGTAAAGCGAGTATTACAGTAAAGTGAGTCACATGAATTTTTTGATTTGCTGGTGCATATAGAAGTTAATGTTTATACCATACTATAGTCTATTAAGTCTTAACATTGTCTTATGAATATCTTAACATTATATCTTAACAGTGTACATTTTTAATAAGTACTTAATTTTTAAATACTTAACTGCTGAAAAAAATGCTAACCATCATCTGAGCTTTCAGTGAGTCATCTTTTTGCAATAGTAACATCACAGATCACTGTTATAAATAAAATAATAATGAAAAAGGCCAAAATATTGTGAGAATTACCAAAATATGATACCGAGGTGTGAAGTGAGCAATTGCTTTTAGAAAAATGGCTCTGATAGTCTTGCTGGTTCGCAGGGTTGCCACAAACCTTCGATGTATGTTTTTTTTTTTTAATGCAGTGTCTGTGAAGTGCAATAAAACGAGGTGTGTCTGTACAGGGAATTGCAAACTACTTAATATCTGAAGATTTCACTAAGGGAGAAACTCTGGAACATCACTTGGGGAGAAACATCTTTTACTTTAAACAAATTATTTGTCTAGGAGAATATACCAGTATGATACCTCTCAAATGACAGCTATGTTTCACTATTGCTGAATCTAAGATGTGTTTCATTTAAAATGTGACACAGGCTATCCCAAGTTTAGAAGATCCCCAAGTGCCTTAAAATTACCTGCTTGTGGTTATTTTTTCACGTTGGGAAGGGCAGGTTCTAACATTAGAGAGCTGGAAACCTTTAGGGCCATCTCTGTCGGTTTTCTTTCCGAAATACTGGTTTTTCTGTGCCATAAGAATACAATCCCTCATCTCAAATTTCAGAGTGATAAAATCTAAAGTTTAGATGTTGGGGGTATGATCTTCGTATATTTTAAAATTTTTATATAAATATTTTGGGTAATAAAAACACAATGTGATTTTGAAAGTGTACAGAAGGTGTAAGTGAAAATAAAATCTCCATTCCCCATTTCTTTAGTTCTCTTTTCTGGATGTAAATAGCTAACACTTTCTTATACTTCCCCTCACCCCTCCCCAGACGTTCTCTTTGTTTACAAACATGAAATACACGTGCCTATACTATTGCCCCCTGCCCTAAATCATAGCACACTTAGAATGGGCGTTAAAAATATCATATGCTACAGTTTTGTTGCCAGGATGTAGACATTTGAACAAGGTACTGTTTTCTTCATGAGGGTTATATTTTGATAGTGTCACTTGAGTGTTAATGGAAATAGATGAACCTGATACAGTGATTGAACTCTGATCTGAGGTTTGAAGAACTGGTACCCAAGAATTAAACTGAGCCATGAGGACTCCAGGCCGCCACACTTGTAAACTGAGCTGTCAGTCACCTGCCACTGTAATCTGGTGTGGTTGGCCCCAAAAGAAGAGAGAGAATGCCAGTATATGGTGTCCTGAAGTGGTCTTGAAAGAAGTATTTCCTCATCTGCCTTTAAGAAAGTAGAAAAAGGAAGCACATCAACAAGCTTACTATACCTCCGACAGACTTTTAACCTATTACTATAAAGGAAAGATATTTTTCATTTAAATAAAAGTTTATCACCGGAACAAGGTAGCACCATCGAGAATATAATTATATAGCTATTGGAAGAAATAAAGTAATTTCAGGGTATGTTTTACGCAGCCTGTTTTCATTGCTTGCTTTTCATTTTGTCGTTACTGAGTACTAGATGGTGTAAGTAAATATAATTTCGCATGTGAATTGAAGACCATCAAAACCAAGAAAACTTATTAATAAGAAAGATTAAAATCCATCGTTTTGTTGCTGTAGATCAACTGTCTCCCATCCCCTTCCCACCCGGTGGGCAGAATGCTGCTGCTTATAAAAGTCTTTATTCTAAAGAATTTTCCTAAGCCTTATTCCCACTCTTACTCTGGGTGACGGTCCCGGACAGAATAGCTTCCTCTACAGGTGACTTCTTTGTGTCTTTACTGCCTACTGTGTTGCCTCTTCTTCTGTTGAAGTGACCGACCTGCTCTAATCTTATACTAATGGGGCATTGTTTAAGGTGTTTGTTTTTGGCAATCAGTATAAATTCAGTTAAAGTCTTCTGGCTTCCTGCAAACTTCTTCCATTGACCGTTTCTCTTATCACTGAAACATCAAATTATATTTTTCCTGCTTCACCTAATGCTCAGAAGTAAAGAACCTGCCTGACCAATACCAAACTGTGTTTGAGTCCTGCCACCTGAAGTTACTGTCCTGCCCTCAGCACTGTGAACACTGCTGAGGCTCCCGTTTGTCCCGTGGTGGCGCCACTGGCTCCTGGCTCCCTCAGTCTGCTGCTTCTTGAGCTAGCTTGGGAATTCTGTGCTATGGTGATGTGTCTGGATGGAATTTGTAAGTCAGCCTACACAGCCAAACCATGTGGCTTAAAGTAATTTTTATCCGTCTTATTTTTCACTCTTAGGCAATGCGGAATATCAATCCCAGCACAGCCAATTCTCCAAAATGTCAGGTAGGCTCTTGTCTGATGTTTTAGCATTGAAAACAGATATGCTATTAGGAAAGAGAAAAACTTGTGCTCTGGGGGCCTGTCCTCACTGAAGAATAACTTTGAGGCCTCTTCCTGCCAAGCTACTTCAGTTAACGTTGCTGTTCCCAGAAAGTCGACACCATCTGCTCCTCCCACAATAGTAGTCCCTTTGACTGCGTGGAGGGCTCTCCCCTCAGCCCCGACATTGATACGTAGCGTGTGCATCCTGTCAGCCCTGAAGTGTGCCTGATTTTTATTTGTGTAGCCTAAAGTAGTGCTTACAGTGACTTACAGGAATTAAAAATTTGAACAGTAACAAAGGGGGCACAGATTATTTACTTAGGTAGGCGACTTCAGGAAATCTTACCAGAGTGTAATGATACCACTAGGACAGGAGAAGTTTTTTCTAGCGGACATTCCAAAGAAAGAATATCAAAATCACCAGAAGAGAGAAGTGAACAGTGCTCTACCTGAGTACTCTTGGGTTTCTTTGTTGGCCTTTATCAGCATTTCTCCCTGGTGAACCCAAAGAAACACTGCTTGTGAAGGTATCTTATTTTGATGCAAAGGTTGTGGCCACTTTTTCCTTCTATAACATAGGCACTTGTCTGACTCATGAAGAGAATCTCATTCTTAAAACCAAAGAGATCTCTGTGTTTAGGGTTCCCCAACTATGGAGGAATTAGGAGCTGAGGGGTTATTGGACTTTTTTCAGGTGGGCAGAAGCGACCATCAAACACCTCATTTTATTCTCTGTAGCTCTTCTGCACTAGGCTGACAGGTGCATTGTGCTGGAATGAACTGTGGAATTAGGACTTGTCAGAACTCCACTCACATTAGATTCCATTAACTTGTCTGTCTAGAAACTATACTAGATAGAATCCTCACAGAGACCAGTTAACTTTGTGAGAGGAAAATCTCTATTCTTTATCTCTCTCATAAAGGCTTTCTCTAATCAAGAAATCAAGTAAGGGAGTAATCCATGAACATCATCTTGGCTAAAGCAGTGCAGACATTCTCATGGTGAGGGCTGCTAGCTTCACATTTGACTGGGAGGAGCACTATAGCACTGGATCTTTAAATAAAGTGGAAACAGGAGCAGAAATTAATTCAAATGAGATTTGGGATCAAGCAAAAAGTTCTCCGTGTTAAAGTGTTTTGAAATTGTCTCCTGTTTATTTTTTCCTATTAAGATCTTAAACCTTAAATCTGATAAATAAATGAACTACCTTCAGGTCTTTATTTCATACATCAGCATAAGTTTAAATAGTTGCTCTCATTAAAATTATTGGGAGTTTTTAGATACTTCTTTTAGTAGTAAAGCTTTATAAAAGTTAAGGCTTATAAATTAAAAAGTAAAGCTTTATAAAAGTTAAGGCTTATAAATTAAAATTCTATTATCAATAAATTTGTATGGTATTAAGATTACAGTGTTGATCCCTTAGATTTGACTAAGCCAGAGCTGGAAACCTGAAAGAGACAGGTTTTATTAAAAGTTTTATTTTTTAAATTAGCTTTGCATATGTGGAGAGTAAAATATTATTAGCTTGCTATATAAGTTTCAGTTGTCAGTGTATTTACCTGGCACAATTGGGAAAATGTATGAAATTCCAGTGTAGGGCTAAATTTGGAATTGCTCAAGTACATAGAAACTGGTGGTATTTGTATTAAGCAAGTATTTTTATTTTTCTCATCCTACTTATTTTCTAGATTATCTTAATGTAGATGTCAGGAAAGTTTTCACAAAGAACAGTCTTAAGTGAAGATGCCTTTATCAAGAAAGCAAGAAGAAACTTTCCAGTATCAAAGAACAGACTGTACAAAGGAATAATGAACAAAAAGCGATGGATCCATTGAATACTTGAGTGCCAGGCACTTTTGTTCAAAATTGTCAGATATCTTTGTTTTTATTTGTTTTTACTTTTCTAATAGAAATTAGTACAGATGAGTTAACAAGCACAATGAAATCAGTGACGTTATTTTGTAATTACATAGCTCGTTTGCTATGGACTGTGGGAAGGTATCAGAGTTCAAAATGTTTACAGGTTACTAAGTACTTCTGTATAGGATTAACAAAACATGTCTGTACTGTAGGATTCTCTGGTCAAATAAGCTAGTATCAGTATGGGTGAGGGTAATGCAAAATTCTGAAAAATTAAGACAACTTTAAAGGCATTAGTGTATCTTTGTAGTTAAAAATGGAAAGTATTCCCTTTGTTAGGGTTTGTTGGCAGAATTTTGGAAAAACTTGTCCTCATAGAGCTTTAAATTGTTTAATTTCATTCTGCTTAGCTATTTGTATGTTTCTAAAGCAGTTTCTAGTCTTAGGGAAAAAAAAAAATCTTTGAAACTGTAAGCATTGTGTTTGTTCTGTGAGATTGAGCATGTATGTAATGTTCAACTTGGAGAACAGATAGTTCCCCCGCCTGAGTGTGAATGTTTTACCTGTCTTAGGCTTAAGAATGAGGTTCTTTCTGCCTGTGGTTGCCTTAGTGCCTGTGAGATCAGTCCTAAACTCTGCAGCCTGGCCTTTCTGTGATCTGTGGTCGGTAGTCTTCTTTCTTTCTCTCAGTTCTGGTTAAGCCAGTTACCTTCCTTCAGCCAAGTGCACGCCTCTGTCTTGTTGCCAAGATCCCACTCATGGGGAATCCTTTTCCCCTTCCCTTTTACTAATTAAGATTCTCCATTTCTTTCATCAAGCATAGGTCAAAACACATCCCCAAGAGCCCTCATCAGAATTCTTGAAAAACCCAGAAAATAGAAATAAGACTGCTAGGTATAGATATCCTAACTTTATTTTTGAGCAAGTAATTGCTTTACTCGTCATAGAAATTATAGCTTCAGAGAAATTATTTATATTGCGAAAAATATTTTGCAACTAATGAATATTGTGTAGTTGCCATTCCATGTATATAGTAATAAATACACACCAGGGTCAGTTACTGGTTTTGAGGGATTAAAAATTAATAAAAAATAATTTAAATAAATAAAATTAATATTGTTGTATTAATATCAAACAGATTGTACTACACTCTTAGCCCAAAATGGTGAAGAAATTCAGATGTTGATAGTTTTAGTCAAATAGAGCAAAATAAAACCTCTTTACAGAGCCATGTAAAAATAATACTGCAATTTTTTTTCTGAATTTAATAATACCAAATTTTTGGCTTTCTTTCCCTCCAGACTCTCTTTTATGTTAGCAGATACTAGAGAAGCTAAAATTATCTCTCCTTTTTGAAGTCCTAAAATTGACTATCAGGGAAGGCAATGGCACCCCACCCCAGTACTCTTGGCTGGAAAATCCACTGGATGGAGTAGCCTGGTGGGCTGCAGTCCATGGGGTCGCTAACAGTCGGACAGACTGAGCGACTTCACTTTCACTTTTCTCTTTCATGCATTGGAGAAGGAAATGGCAACCCACTCCAGTATTCTTGCCTGGAGAATCCCAGGGATGGGGGAGCCTGGTGGGCTGCCATCTATGGGGTCACACAGAGTCGGACACGACTGAAGTGACTTAGCAGCAGCAGCAAAATTGACTATATCATAGATTCATTTTGGTATTTTCCCATGAATATTTTATTTTTAATGGGCATATTGAAAACTGTATAAGAAGGGAGGAGATTCAACCTCACGCTCTGCATACTCTAATAGATTATCTCATTTGTTTTATTCATTAAGGTCATGGTAATTTGAACAATGTTATAATAACTTTATTACTTTGAGACCACAATTAAGTAGCATAAATTACAAAAGAGATCTGTCAGAGTGTTGACTCTCAGGATCATACTGTGGGAAAATCTATTTTGATTATCACTTTTTAAGAATTTAAGATTATCATACAGTTCTCATAACTATCCCCAAATCCAAATATACACATTTTTTAGTCAAAAACGTTGTTCTGAAGTTGAAGATAACTTCGGTAAATGCCACAAATATTTAAAAAAAACAAAAAGCATTTTCAACATTGGTTAAATGTTTTAATAATTTTTGACATAATTAAATATTCTATGGTGGTTTAAAACTGTGTTGGAAAATGGGATTGACAAAAACCTATCTTGAATGGTTGGAGGAAATGGCTTTTTGCTTCTGTTTGTAAAATTGTTGACGTAAACTGCTATTACTAAGACAAACTGTTTAAAAGATGTGTATTTTTAGAGTTTTTCTCCATTTCTAAATTTGGGTTTCTAGTTCACTAAACTAACCTACTTTAAATAAATTGATTGGGTTCAAGAAGGGGAAACGCATTTGTGTGCCATGTATTATCCAGAAATGAGACATAAATAGTATTGGCTGAAGAAAAAAATTGCTTTAAGAAAGTAAAGTTGACATTAATTTTATAGGATTTTCTATGAATGGGATCATAACTTTTTCACTTTAACATGATTATTTTGAGATTCATTGTAGTATATCTATAGTTCATTCCCTCTTATTGCTAACTAGTATTCCATTGTAGGGATATGCTACAGTTGTTTATCTGTTCACCTATTGAAAGATATTTGATTTTGTGTAGGCATATTCCTCCATAATAATCTAGCAGTGTTCAAAGTGTTTCTGGACTACTGACTTCTACTGCCTTTCTCCTTATTTTTCTAAATAATGTGAACCAAAGCATCAATTTTTTATGGGGCCAAAATACTTAATATCTTAAAGTATCTTTTTTACCCTATGAGAAATGGTACTGCCATTTAAATAAGAGAAGGGAAATTTTAAAAGGACCAATGGCTTATGTCTAGATTTTGAGTCCATAAAAGTCCACTATATGAACCAGGCTAATCCTATTTTCCTTTATAAACCATCCTGGAAAGTTCCCTCCAGACCAAACTGGGTCCATGAGTTTTACTTACAGTGCAGATAGCCCTGGCTCCACACACATCCCAGATTAGCTAAGATTTACAGGCTCAGTGGGAAAAGTCACCACATTTTTGTATTATTACAGAAGAAAATAAGCTAAAAATACTTGCTTCCGTTAGAAAAAGTCAAATACTCTAAAAGAACTGTTTGACCTTTGAAATACAGAAGCATGATAAATTTTGGCTGGATCTCGTATAACTTGCTTAGTTCTCCATTTTTGAAAGTCTGTCATACTATTTATTCTGACTACCTTTGGGAAAAGAGAAGCTTAACGAACTTGTATTTTTAGCTCAGTATTCTAATTTTAGACATTTGTTCGGGATAAAAAGCTTCTTTAGAGTTAGACATAACTTTCAACATGAAATGTTTCAACTGAAATCAGTTTTTGTAGACAATCCAAATATGTCCCAAGGCTAATTTTTAAAACAGCTATGCCAGATTTACTCAATTATGAAATAATGTTCATATTCATCCAAAATGCTTTAATAATTGCAATAGAATGGGTGTATTCTACATAGGTATATGTAGATATATGCAGGCATTATTTTAAGATGGATAGTATGAAGAAAGATTATATGAAATATTTTTGATTAAAAAATTCAGATTATGTAACTTAATTTCATAGTTATCCATATTAGAGTAATTATTTTTCTGTAAAGGCACTGGGCTTTCCTGATGGCTCAGATGTTTAAGAACCCTGGTTTGATCCTGAATCGGGAAGATCCCCTGGAGAAGGGAATGGCAGCCCACTCCAGTATTCTTGCCTGGAGAATCCCATGGACAGAGAAACCTGGTGGGATACAGTCCATGGGTCGCAAAGAATCGGACACAACTGAGCAACAAAGCTCACAAAGTCACTAGCAAAAATTCTGTACACTCTGGAACATTTTTAATATTTTACTATAAAATTGTGAATTTTATACAGTGTGTTCACTTTCACATTTGCAGTCCTTGGCTAAGAATACAAAGAATTATAAAGCTTACTCAACAGTGAAAACCCATGATCTAATTGTTCCTCATTGGCAGCAGGACAGCTTTAGGGAGGAACTCTCTGTTAACCTGACTCCACATTCACTCTCCTTCAAAACCCAACGAGGCAAAGCACAGAGTCAGACACTTCTGCGATTTTCCATCTCTATATGGATGTGTGTGTGTGTTTATGTGGAAGTGGGCCTTACTGTTTTCATATTCACGTGAACTCCAAACTTATATATAAGAAGTGGGGGAGAAGTTGGCCTGTGTACTTACATATGGTTTTCCTCCCCAACTCTTGACATTTTGTTGATATTTAAAAGAAAATATCAACAAAAATGTTGATCTTCCTTATTGAAGTCCATGAAATAAATTATGTTCACAGCAGATGAAAATGTTAACAAAAGAATTAATGCTTTGGGGAGGGAGCCACCAAGTCAACTTCAGTTACTTGAAGTTGTTTTGTTTTTAGCAAATACTGAGCTATGTGAAAATATACCCGTTTTTGGATAATATATGTGTAAACTATTATATATCAATTATACCACAATAAAACTTCAAAAAGTACTTCTAATCAACCCTGGTTGGTTTGGGGATTTTGTTTATTTTTCCCATAACTAGAAGTTTTGAACCTCAGCTGAATATTCATACCTGGTGTGTATGGGTTCTGTAATCTATGTATATGTTATTTGTATTACTAGCCTTACCACATTACGTTTGTTTTCATGCCATATTCCCTACTATTAATGCTAGCATCATCCTGCCACCACTCCCAGTAAATAAAGTGGCATTTTTTTCCACTTGTTCCTTTCAAGTTCAGTTTAGGTGAATCCCTAGGTTAGTTGCTCTTAGTATTGACTCAAAAATAGATTTGATGAGAAGTATATATTTCCATATCCTTTCAGGGGATTGGATATCTTTTTAGGCAACTTATAAGAAAGATTGGCCTTCTTATTCACATCTCTAAATTACCTTTCTTTGTAAATGTGGATAGTTGGTTCTTCAGTGTCTGCTGACAGTAGAAATTCAGTTGTTAAAGGCCAGCAAGAAGTAAAAATCTCTCCGCTTCAAACAAGCAATGTGGCAGAATGAGAACATGGAGATTTTGCACATGGCAATTAGCTTTAGCTTCATAAAACCTTAAAAAAATAGAACCAGTCAAAAAGGGTAAGACAGAAAGTTGTGAAAGACAATATGAAAAGTATAGCCAGTTTATTAAGTTGCTTCAGTAATGATCTATTTGCTTCGTGTTGCAAGAAGCTCAAAACTAGGTACACAGGAAACAAAAGGATGCCTCTTCCCGAGGCATCTACCTCATCTGGAGCCTGTAATTTTACTCATTTTAAACTTTATTGCTTTTAACATCCTCATATTTAATAGCAATATAAATTCTTCAAAGTGTTTAGAAGCTCTTTTATGCTCCAAAGCATCCATTAATTTATTCACTCTGTACCTTTAGGGACAGAGAAGAAGTAGTGAAGGAATGATTACAGTATCATGTGATAAATGCTGAGATAAGCGTGTACTAAATGCTAAGTACATATATATGCTCAGGGTGAGAAGAGAAGCAAAAGGAAAAAGGAGCAGAGCAAAGGTATATCTATCTGACTGCAGAGTTCCAAAGAATTCTAGGAGAGAGAAAGCCTTAACGGAAACAGTGAGACTTTATTATTTTGGGCTCCAAAATCACTGCAGATGGTGGCTGCAGCCATGAAATTAAAAGACGCTTGCTCCTTGGAAGAAAAGCTATGACAAACCTAGACAGCATATTAAAAAGCAGAAACATCACTTTGCCAACAAAGGTCTTTTTGTCAAAGCTATGGTTTTTCCAGTAGTCATGTATGGATGTGAAAGTTGGACTGTAAAGAAAGCTGACCACTGAAGAATTGATGCTTTTGAACCTTGGTGTTGGAGAAGACTCTTGAGAGTCCCTTGGACTGCAAAGAGATCCAACCAGTCCATCCTCAAGGAAATCAGTCCTGAATATTCATTGGAAGGACTGATGCTGAAGCTTAAACTCCAATATTTTGGCCACCTGCTGCTGGGAAAGATTGAAGGCGGGAGGAGAAGGGAACAACAGAGGATGAGATGGTTGGATGGCATTACTGACTCAATGGACATGAGTTTGGGCAACCTCCAGGAGCTGGTGATGGATAGGGAAGCCTGGCGTGCTGCAGTCCGTGGGGTCACAAAGAGTCAGACACAAATGAGCGACTGAAGTGAACTGAACTTTGCACTGATCAATGCAAAGAAATAGAGGAAACCAATAGAATGAGAAAGACTAGAGATCTCTTCAAGAAAATTAGAGATACCAACAGAACATTTCATCCCAAGATGGGCACAATAAAGGACAGAAATGGTATGGACCTAACAGAAGCAGAAGATTGTAAGAAGAGGTGTTAAGCATGCACAGAAGAACTATACAAAAAAGATCTTAATAATCCAGATAACCATGATGGTGTGATCACTCACCTAGAGCCAGACATCCTGGAATGTGAACTCAAGTGGGCCTCAGGAAGCATCACTATAAACAGACCTAGTGGAGGTGATGGAATTCCAGCTGAGCTATTTCAAATTCTAAAAGATGATGCTGTGAAAGTGCTGCACTCAGTATGCCAGCAAATTTGGAAAACTCTGCAGTGTCCACAGGACTGGAAAATGTCGGTTTTCATTCCAATCCTAAAGAAAGGCAATGCTAAAGAATGTTCAAACTACTGCACAATTGCACTGATCTCAAACACTCCAAGCTAGGCTTCAACAGTATGTGAACCAAGAACTTCCAGATATTCAAACTGGATTTAGAAAAGGCAGAGGAACCGGAGATCAAATAGCCAACATCCATTGGATCATAGAAAAAGCAAGAGAATTTCAGAAAAACTTCTACTTCTGTTTCATTGACTACACTAAAGCCTTTGTGTGGATCACAACAAACTGGAAAATTCTTAGAGATGGGTATATCAGACACTTTACCTGCCTCCTGAGAAACCTGTATGCAAGTTGAGAAAAAACATTTACAATTGGACATGGAACAACAGACTGGTTCCAAATTGGGAAAGGAGTACATCAAGGCTGAGTATTGACACCCTGCTTATTTAACTTATATGCAGAGTATGTCATGAGAAACACAGCTGGATGAAGCACCAGCTGGAATCAAGATTGCCAGGAGAGATACCAATAACCACAGATATGCAGATGACACCACCCTTATGGCAGAAAGCAAAGAGAAACTAAAGAGCTTCTTGATGAGGGTGAAAGGAGAGTGGAAAAGTTGGCTTAAAACTAAACATTCAAGAAACTTAAGATCAGGGCATCCGGTCTCATCACTTCATGGAAAATAGATGGGGAAGCAGTGACAGATTTTATTTTCTTGGGCTGCAAAATCACTGCAGATGGCTACTATAACCATGAAATTAAAAGACCCTTGCTCCTTGGAAGAAAAGCTATGACAAACCTAGACAGCACATGAAAAAGCAGAGACATCACTTTATCGACAAAAGCCCATCTAGTTAAAGCTATGATTTTTTCTATTAGTTACGTGTGGATGTGAGAGAGCATAAAGAAAGCTGAGCGCTGAAGAGTTGATGGTTTTGAACTGTGGTGTTAGAGAAGACTCTTGAGAGGCCCTTGGACAGTTGGATTTCATCAGCAACTCAATGGATATGTGTTTGAGCAAGCTCCAGGAGTTGGTGATGGACAGGGAAGCCTGGTGTGCTGCAGTCCACAGAGTTGCAATAGATCCCCTGGAGAAGGGAATGGCAGCCCACTCCAGTATTCTTGCCTGGAGAATCCCATGGACAGAGAAACCTGGTGGGATACAGTCCATGGGTCGCAAAGAATCGGACACAACTGAGCAACAAAGCTCACAAAGTCACTAGCAAAAATTCTGTACACTCTGGAACATTTTTAATATTTTACTATAAAATTGTGAATTTTATACAGTGTGTTCACTTTCACATTTGCAGTCCTTGGCTAAGAATACAAAGAATTATAAAGCTTACTCAACAGTGAAAACCCATGATCTAATTGTTCCTCATTGGCAGCAGGACAGCTTTAGGGAGGAACTCTCTGTTAACCTGACTCCACATTCACTCTCCTTCAAAACCCAACGAGGCAAAGCACAGAGTCAGACACTTCTGCGATTTTCCATCTCTATATGGATGTGTGTGTGTGTTTATGTGGAAGTGGGCCTTACTGTTTTCATATTCACGTGAACTCCAAACTTATATATAAGAAGTGGGGGAGAAGTTGGCCTGTGTACTTACATATGGTTTTCCTCCCCAACTCTTGACATTTTGTTGATATTTAAAAGAAAATATCAACAAAAATGTTGATCTTCCTTATTGAAGTCCATGAAATAAATTATGTTCACAGCAGATGAAAATGTTAACAAAAGAATTAATGCTTTGGGGAGGGAGCCACCAAGTCAACTTCAGTTACTTGAAGTTGTTTTGTTTTTAGCAAATACTGAGCTATGTGAAAATATACCCGTTTTTGGATAATATATGTGTAAACTATTATATATCAATTATACCACAATAAAACTTCAAAAAGTACTTCTAATCAACCCTGGTTGGTTTGGGGATTTTGTTTATTTTTCCCATAACTAGAAGTTTTGAACCTCAGCTGAATATTCATACCTGGTGTGTATGGGTTCTGTAATCTATGTATATGTTATTTGTATTACTAGCCTTACCACATTACGTTTGTTTTCATGCCATATTCCCTACTATTAATGCTAGCATCATCCTGCCACCACTCCCAGTAAATAAAGTGGCATTTTTTTCCACTTGTTCCTTTCAAGTTCAGTTTAGGTGAATCCCTAGGTTAGTTGCTCTTAGTATTGACTCAAAAATAGATTTGATGAGAAGTATATATTTCCATATCCTTTCAGGGGATTGGATATCTTTTTAGGCAACTTATAAGAAAGATTGGCCTTCTTATTCACATCTCTAAATTACCTTTCTTTGTAAATGTGGATAGTTGGTTCTTCAGTGTCTGCTGACAGTAGAAATTCAGTTGTTAAAGGCCAGCAAGAAGTAAAAATCTCTCCGCTTCAAACAAGCAATGTGGCAGAATGAGAACATGGAGATTTTGCACATGGCAATTAGCTTTAGCTTCATAAAACCTTAAAAAAATAGAACCAGTCAAAAAGGGTAAGACAGAAAGTTGTGAAAGACAATATGAAAAGTATAGCCAGTTTATTAAGTTGCTTCAGTAATGATCTATTTGCTTCGTGTTGCAAGAAGCTCAAAACTAGGTACACAGGAAACAAAAGGATGCCTCTTCCCAAGGCATCTACCTCATCTGGAGCCTGTAATTTTACTCATTTTAAACTTTATTGCTTTTAACATCCTCATATTTAATAGCAATATAAATTCTTCAAAGTGTTTAGAAGCTCTTTTATGCTCCAAAGCATCCATTAATTTATTCACTCTGTACCTTTAGGGACAGAGAAGAAGTAGTGAAGGAATGATTACAGTATCATGTGATAAATGCTGAGATAAGCGTGTACTAAATGCTAAGTACATATATATGCTCAGGGTGAGAAGAGAAGCAAAAGGAAAAAGGAGCAGAGCAAAGGTATATCTATCTGACTGCAGAGTTCCAAAGAATTCTAGGAGAGAGAAAGCCTTAACGGAAACAGTGAGACTTTATTATTTTGGGCTCCAAAATCACTGCAGATGGTGGCTGCAGCCATGAAATTAAAAGACGCTTGCTCCTTGGAATAGGCATCTACCTCATCTGGAGCCTGTAATTTTACTCATTTTAAACTTTATTGCTTTTAACATCCTCATATTTAATAGCAATATAAATTCTTCAAAGTGTTTAGAAGCTCTTTTATGCTCCAAAGCATCCATTAATTTATTCACTCTGTACCTTTAGGGACAGAGAAGAAGTAGTGAAGGAATGATTACAGTATCATGTGATAAATGCTGAGATAAGCGTGTACTAAATGCTAAGTACATATATATGCTCAGGGTGAGAAGAGAAGCAAAAGGAAAAAGGAGCAGAGCAAAGGTATATCTATCTGACTGCAGAGTTCCAAAGAATTCTAGGAGAGAGAAAGCCTTAACGGAAACAGTGAGACTTTATTATTTTGGGCTCCAAAATCACTGCAGATGGTGGCTGCAGCCATGAAATTAAAAGACGCTTGCTCCTTGGAAGAAAAGCTATGACAAACCTAGACAGCATATTAAAAAGCAGAAACATCACTTTGCCAACAAAGGTCTTTTTGTCAAAGCTATGGTTTTTCCAGTAGTCATGTATGGATGTGAAAGTTGGACTGTAAAGAAAGCTGACCACTGAAGAATTGATGCTTTTGAACCTTGGTGTTGGAGAAGACTCTTGAGAGTCCCTTGGACTGCAAAGAGATCCAACCAGTCCATCCTCAAGGAAATCAGTCCTGAATATTCATTGGAAGGACTGATGCTGAAGCTTAAACTCCAATATTTTGGCCACCTGCTGCTGGGAAAGATTGAAGGCGGGAGGAGAAGGGAACAACAGAGGATGAGATGGTTGGATGGCATTACTGACTCAATGGACATGAGTTTGGGCAACCTCCAGGAGCTGGTGATGGATAGGGAAGCCTGGCGTGCTGCAGTCCGTGGGGTCACAAAGAGTCAGACACAAATGAGCGACTGAAGTGAACTGAACTTTGCACTGATCAATGCAAAGAAATAGAGGAAACCAATAGAATGAGAAAGACTAGAGATCTCTTCAAGAAAATTAGAGATACCAACAGAACATTTCATCCCAAGATGGGCACAATAAAGGACAGAAATGGTATGGACCTAACAGAAGCAGAAGATTGTAAGAAGAGGTGTTAAGCATGCACAGAAGAACTATACAAAAAAGATCTTAATAATCCAGATAACCATGATGGTGTGATCACTCACCTAGAGCCAGACATCCTGGAATGTGAACTCAAGTGGGCCTCAGGAAGCATCACTATAAACAGACCTAGTGGAGGTGATGGAATTCCAGCTGAGCTATTTCAAATTCTAAAAGATGATGCTGTGAAAGTGCTGCACTCAGTATGCCAGCAAATTTGGAAAACTCTGCAGTGTCCACAGGACTGGAAAATGTCGGTTTTCATTCCAATCCTAAAGAAAGGCAATGCTAAAGAATGTTCAAACTACTGCACAATTGCACTGATCTCAAACACTCCAAGCTAGGCTTCAACAGTATGTGAACCAAGAACTTCCAGATATTCAAACTGGATTTAGAAAAGGCAGAGGAACCGGAGATCAAATAGCCAACATCCATTGGATCATAGAAAAAGCAAGAGAATTTCAGAAAAACTTCTACTTCTGTTTCATTGACTACACTAAAGCCTTTGTGTGGATCACAACAAACTGGAAAATTCTTAGAGATGGGTATATCAGACACTTTACCTGCCTCCTGAGAAACCTGTATGCAAGTTGAGAAAAAACATTTACAATTGGACATGGAACAACAGACTGGTTCCAAATTGGGAAAGGAGTACATCAAGGCTGAGTATTGACACCCTGCTTATTTAACTTATATGCAGAGTATGTCATGAGAAACACAGCTGGATGAAGCACCAGCTGGAATCAAGATTGCCAGGAGAGATACCAATAACCACAGATATGCAGATGACACCACCCTTATGGCAGAAAGCAAAGAGAAACTAAAGAGCTTCTTGATGAGGGTGAAAGGAGAGTGGAAAAGTTGGCTTAAAACTAAACATTCAAGAAACTTAAGATCAGGGCATCCGGTCTCATCACTTCATGGAAAATAGATGGGGAAGCAGTGACAGATTTTATTTTCTTGGGCTGCAAAATCACTGCAGATGGCTACTATAACCATGAAATTAAAAGACCCTTGCTCCTTGGAAGAAAAGCTATGACAAACCTAGACAGCACATGAAAAAGCAGAGACATCACTTTATCGACAAAAGCCCATCTAGTTAAAGCTATGATTTTTTCTATTAGTTACGTGTGGATGTGAGAGAGCATAAAGAAAGCTGAGCGCTGAAGAGTTGATGGTTTTGAACTGTGGTGTTAGAGAAGACTCTTGAGAGGCCCTTGGACAGTTGGATTTCATCAGCAACTCAATGGATATGTGTTTGAGCAAGCTCCAGGAGTTGGTGATGGACAGGGAAGCCTGGTGTGCTGCAGTCCACAGAGTTGCAAAGAGTTGGACACGACTGAGCGACTTAACTGAATTGAACAGGGTGTTAAAGACATACTGTCCATCTGTGTAATTCAATCTAAAGATGGAGATGGGGTCATTCTGGGGAATTTCCTAGAGAAGGTAACTGGATCTTAAAATTTAAGAGAAGTATTGGGGTTTTTTTTTTTTGTCAATAGAAGTGTATGAATGACATAGTATCAGAGGAAAACATGCCATATCACAGACCTACAGTCTGTGGGAAGTACAAACTGTCTTTGTTTTAAAGTCACTTGTTACTTTGTAAGATGAAAGTGGGGCATGGGTGATGTTAGAAGATACAGAGAAAACAAGTAAATGGGATCCCTAGAAGCTGCTAGGAGTGTGGGTTAGCCTAGAACAGGAGGTGGCGGTGGGGAATCCATTTTTTGAGCCTGGAAGAGAAGTTGTAAGTATGAATGAAGATGGCTTTGTGGGAGCCGCCCAGGGTGACAGGGGGAACCAGAAAACCATGATTGTGGCTGATGACCTCTAGTGTCCTGATTTAAATGGGAGGGAGCTGGAGAAAGGGAGAGCACGTGAGTGACCAGGGGCTTGAGAGAGATGTACCAGATTTGGAGTAGTAATCATGAGAATGTGAGAAAAAGTAACCAAGAACCAACCCCCCCTCCCAAAAAAAAAGTGATACTAAAGGCCCAGCCAAGACCAGATAATTAATTTATGATAATCTGGATAGCTGTATGGTTTTTCTCTTAGCATTTCTTAGCAATCTCAGCATAGAAATGAAGCAAGCATGTTTTTAGTATTGATTCATTGTTGGAATTTGCTGTGTTGAAACAAAATTTGTGTGTGTATCAAGAATCTCAAAGGTACTTGTGTGTATTTACAGTGATCCACTCGGGGCTTCCCTGGTGGTTCAGTGGTTGGGGGTCCACCACCTTCGGGTTCAGGGAGCACAGACTTAACCCCTCACTCGGAAGGAGGAATTTCAACATTAGATTACCATATAGATTTTGTGCATGACCGTTGATAGTTCCCGAGTGGTAAAGTGCAGTTTCAATGCAGTGAAACACTGATCATTGTCCCAAACGTGAGTAAAGATTGTACAGGCAGGTTTGGTTTTGAATAGCAAGGTCTTGGCTGTACAAATGGGTGATTTTGAGGTATGTGGGGATAAAGATCATTGGAATCCAGAAATTTACAGAGCTCTCATGTTGAATAAATCATCTGCATAATGTATAAGCAATAAGAGATTGTGGCATGTCTTATGACTAATATTGGAATAGTAATGAACATTTTTAAGAAACTTAACAACTGGAGTATGATATGAAAATGTTTTCTACTGAAGAAAAATTGGAGGTATAGTAAATATTACTGTTTGTTGCGTAACATAATTGAAGAAAATGCTAAATTTCACTTACAGTTTAATGAAAATAAAGATGTAACTTTTTTTCTCTGTCGAAGTTCACAGACCCTCTGCGTTCCATCATGACTTTCTGGCTAAGAAACCGTTTTAAAGAATGATATATCTAGAAGGGAGAAACCTGAGTAAAAAGTGGTTGTTGCAAAGTCTAGAAATGTTGGTACAGAGCTCAGAGAATACCTCCACGGCCTCTGGACCGAGTGGTGCCCTGGGAGTGAGGGTCTTGGAGGTGGTGTGTGCCTCGGTGAGCAGGCTTGCCCCCTTGCAAGAGGTGGGGAAGTGTCCTTTGTAATAGAAAGCCACGTTTCAAGTCAGACCAAAACTGTCAAGGAGGAGAAAGCTGATCTCTAGCAGAAGATGTTGATGAGAGCTTGAGAGGCACAGTGGAAATCCTCAGGAAAGGGTACAGTGAATGGATGAAAAGGTGAGGAAAGGACAAGCTGGTAATGGAGGTGTAGGACTTGTCCAGAATGAAGTGAACTAGCCTTGGAGCCCTGGGCAGATGAAAAGCTGAGACCCAGAATGTTTGAAAGCATGTTGGGGCAGGCCTTCTGAAACAATCGGTAGTAATGGCTCACAGCTTTTGCTCAGTTTCCAGGTGGTATCCTGCTGAGAAACTGTTGGATACCCCTGAAGATAGCAGTAGCTCAAGACTGAAAAACCTGAAGTCAGATGGAATCACTTGATACCAAAGTGTAAAACAGTGCAGAAAGGCAGTGAGGAGTGTTGGTGTCTTGGTAAATCACCAAATTTTGTTCTTTTGATCTTATTGTTATTACTGGTGCCAAATATATGAAACCATATGAGAGTTGGTCAGACTTGCCACCCTATTCTAAAGGAGGGATCTAGGCATGTCTGCCAGAATAAAGAAAATAACAAGAGAAAACTAAGTAGTTTAGTTAGTTAAGTATATGTTGGGGGGTTAATAAGCCTGGATAAACTTTCAGTTTATATAATTTAATGTTCAGTGACTTGAAATGGAGAGAAGAACTTTGTCCTTCTGACTGGTCAGCTCAATAACTTTTAGATGTTAATACGTAAGCTTTATATGTACATATTAGATTTATATGTAAATCTAATGATAAATTTGTTAGTGGATTGATTTTTTTTTTTTTTTTTTTTTTTTTTTTTTAGGAATTAGCTCTCCGTAGCCAGTTACCAACACTGGAGCAGGATGGTGGGACTCAAAATCCAGTATCTTCTCCTGGGATGTCTCAGGAATTGAGAACCATGACGACCAATAGCTCAGATCCCTTTCTTAACAGGTTGGTAAGAGTTGCTGCTGGCCAACATCTGAAAAAAATCACAGCTTACGGTGTTCTCCTTAGTGCTTATATATAATAAGCTGTTTGAACATCCGTGTGGGCCAAGAACCACGGCTGTAAATGAATCTCTCCATAAATGGCTCGTACAATAAAGCTTGAGGATTAGACGCTGGCTGCTGTGAGAGGAAATGAGCTGTTCAGACTTGTAGAGGGGATGCTTACTCAGAGTCACGTGTTTGCTGTTGACTAACAGTTACTTGCAGAATCGTGAAGGAACATGTGAATGCCTTTCTATGAAAGCAGGGGAAAAAAAGGCATCTTAAACCTGCTTAGGGCAGCATTATAAGGATCTTTGGAAGGAATTTTCCACGTAAGTGTTCAACCTGAGAAGTTTCACTACAGGAGCACCGTAAGGCCTCATATTCTTAAGGGCTGTAGGTCAAGGAGATAAAAAGTAAGGTTGTGTCTCTTTCAAATAATGTGTTAATGTTAAAGAGTATTCAAAAATAGCACAGTTAAGGATGATTTTTTAGTGAATTACCAGAAATCTTGGATTTGGGGCATATTGCAAAGATGTTATTATATGTAGTGCTGTGTTGAAAACTGCAAGCTGAGACAGATCATCATTTTTGCCTAGAAAGGCATTTAAAACTAAGACTTGACTACAATTCTTTCTTGTAGATTGTCAAATATTTATGCAGTTTCAATTTTTAAAATAAATGCTTTCTGGTCTTTGCTTTTGTTTGTAATCACTTTCAGACAGTGCATTTTTAAGAATGTTGAAAGGTATATTGATTTAGGAAGGTTATTATGCTACCCTTTCAGTTCTCACAAGTTGAATTGAAAACATCCAGACCCTAAGAAAAACAAGATACCTTGTCATACCAAAATGTTTAGTACAATAAACTTTCTCTCTCTTAAGTGCTGGTGGCCTGATTGACTGGTTTGGTTTCAAAGGCCATCTAAGAAGAAATCAAAAAGGAGATGAAAAGCTCCTGGAAACAAATGACATTGAAAACAGGACAACTCAAAGGCCATCTAAAATGTATTTAAGTTTTGTTTTTACTCTCTGACACATGCAGTTTAAAGTCCTGCCAGTAATTGAGTGTATTTATAGAAGATTATAATTCTGAGGTTAATTAGGAAAAATCATAGCCACAGACCTTTCTTCCCCCCACAGAGGAAATTTCAGATCAATGTAATTCCAGTACCCATGTCACTGATGGCCGTGTTCTTGGTCCAGGGATAAAATGAGACCATCTAGAAAAGATGGATGGAGAGCACATAGCCTCCTGTTAGTCATTTGTGCAGATTCTTAGAACTTTTGATAAAAGCTGAGCTACAGTTTAAGATTCTATTTTCTGGTAAAAAATAGAATAGAGTGAATCATCCCCAAAGTTGCTAGTCTCAGGGCAGAATCCGATGCCTCCTGTCTGTAGTACCCCAGTTTCTAAAACACACATCTGCTCTAGCATTTTTCTTTTCAGCAACTTTGGACAGTTTCCCCCACTGCCTGTATTTATGATATTCCTTAAACTCTAAGCACTTGCTCCCCTAACTTGCCATGGAGTTGACTCTGGTGGTGGTGGTACATTCACTCGTCTCCTTTTTACTCAGATGTTTCAAGGCCAGCTCCGACTTTCCCCTCCATTAAACCTTCCCCCTGTACTTTGCAAGTTTTCTCTTCTAAAAGCACTTTGCTCACGTAGCCCTTGTATATGTATTTGTTCCCTTCCCTCCCTGAAGTTGTGAGCCTCTCGGAGAGCATCAGTTGTAAGCTGTTGTTGTTACCCTCTGATTCCTCAGCCTTGTCTCATCCCTATCACATAGTAGCAGATGCTCAGTGTGTGTCATTGAAGGGAGATGGGGGCTGCAGGGAGCAGTTCCTAATCAGGGGAATGGCCTTGTGAACTCTGTCCTCAGGAATGCCCATGTGCTTCCCCTGAGGCCTGGAAAGAACTCTGAACAACTGTTTAAATTCAGCCATTCTGTAACAGAGACTTGAGGGTCTTGATATGTGCCCCGTGGTGAGCAGTGGGGATAGAGTGATGACCAGGACCAGGCCCTTGTCCCAGATCGAGTCAGGCAAAATGAAAACAAACCACATCCTGAGGGCTTCTCCGAAGTGGCTGCATTGTGTACAAATGGTCTCAGAGGCAAATTTGTGTTTTCTTGGATCTGTGTGAGGCTTTCGAATCTTGCCAAAATCTGACAGAAGCATTAAACTAGTGGTTGCAGTATATAGTGTGAAAGAGGGGAACAAGGCAAGTGCACTGAGTAATGTAGGGAAGAAGTTTAAGGGCTTGAGCTCTCAACCTTGAGCAACTATGAAAGCGCGGTTTTAAAGCTTAGTTACTTTTTGCTTCATTTTTGTATAAACTGAACAGCTCTTCAGATGTCCAAGCTGTGAGGAAAGTTAAGTTCACACTGTAGTCAGAGACTGTTAAGAATTTACAGTTGTCTTTATTTCACACTCTGCTGTAAGATTTTCTAGAATTAGTAGAACCCCTGAACTGACTGTTGATGCCACCGGGTGTCTACATGCTACTAGGTTAGGGAAGTGTTCTATTTATGAAAGTAATGCTCTGAGGATATTTACCATACTTGTATGTAAATCTGTGATACTTTTCATTCAGCTTAAAGTAAGAATCTGCCTTGGTTCCGTTTTTCCGTTTTTCTCAAGCTATGTGCCTTGCAGGGCTGTTTTGGGTTTTGTTTTTAATGAGTTCCTTCCATTGGAACTCTCAGGACTCCTGTTTCATGCTGAGGTGTTTGTTCGGGGTTCCCCCCACTTTCCCGAATAGAAGCAAGGAGATCAAACTAGTGAGTTCTGTTCTTATCAACAGTGACTCACCTGTTTTGGCCCAGTTCAAAAAGAAATTCTGGTTCCTTACTTAGGGTTCATTTTTCTGGCTTAAACTCTCTGCATGAGCCGAGGAATTCAGCAGGAATCTAGTGCAGGCCTGTCTTTGGACCACCTGGAAGCTGTGTTTTGACCCATTCCTGTGACGACTGCCGCGCAGGGCATGGGGACCTTGAGACAGATGAGCTGTTTGGAGTCCCCCGATTCAGACGGCGTTACACCGAGAGTTTCCTGTCACTCAGGAAAGCTGGGTGTATCTTGCTTTTCCCTTATGACCACGGAACCGTAGGAGAAATTTTGACCCCCTGAGGTTGCCAGTCTGAATTAGGATCAGCTTGTCCATTTCGCTTCGTGGCACAGGAGCTTGGTACCGGCCCTGAAGGAGGGCGCTTGTTTATGCTGCAGGGCAGGAGTCTTCGCTCATCCTCCGGGAATCACGTTGGTACTGAGCAAGTGCTTATGTGTTCACCTTGGAATCTTTTCTTACGTGTGTTGCGTTGGTCTGTGACCCTCATTCTTCGCAGTGGCACCTATCACTCTCGCGACGAGAGCACAGACAGCGGACTGAGCATGAGCAGCTACAGCGTCCCTCGGACCCCCGACGACTTCCTGAACAGTGTTGATGAGATGGACACAGGTTGGTACTTTCTGTTCCTCTCGGTCATCTAGCTTTCAGTCAGATACAGTCATTGTATTGCTGGGTCTGATAAACTACAGTGAGCCAAGGGTATTCAGAAGAAAACCAATGAAGATCCTGTAAATTTAATTGAGCCCTGCTTTGTTGTTGTTTTCTTTTTTTTTAGTAACATCTTGTAATTGAAGTCTTTTCCAAGTTTTTATATGTCATGGATCTCTTATCTCTATTTGACATGACTTGTCATTTAAAATGTTGAGTTAATTTAAACTGATGAGTTAATGGGCAGGGCAGTTGAGGACCACATTAGAAGTCTCTGTTATATGGATATTTACTCTTAATTTCAGAGCAAGAGCTCTGTGTTTGATTTATATCTCTCTCTCTCTCTCTCTNTTTTTTTTTTTTTTTTTTTTTTTTTTTTTTAGGAATTAGCTCTCCGTAGCCAGTTACCAACACTGGAGCAGGATGGTGGGACTCAAAATCCAGTATCTTCTCCTGGGATGTCTCAGGAATTGAGAACCATGACGACCAATAGCTCAGATCCCTTTCTTAACAGGTTGGTAAGAGTTGCTGCTGGCCAACATCTGAAAAAAATCACAGCTTACGGTGTTCTCCTTAGTGCTTATATATAATAAGCTGTTTGAACATCCGTGTGGGCCAAGAACCACGGCTGTAAATGAATCTCTCCATAAATGGCTCGTACAATAAAGCTTGAGGATTAGACGCTGGCTGCTGTGAGAGGAAATGAGCTGTTCAGACTTGTAGAGGGGATGCTTACTCAGAGTCACGTGTTTGCTGTTGACTAACAGTTACTTGCAGAATCGTGAAGGAACATGTGAATGCCTTTCTATGAAAGCAGGGGAAAAAAAGGCATCTTAAACCTGCTTAGGGCAGCATTATAAGGATCTTTGGAAGGAATTTTCCACGTAAGTGTTCAACCTGAGAAGTTTCACTACAGGAGCACCGTAAGGCCTCATATTCTTAAGGGCTGTAGGTCAAGGAGATAAAAAGTAAGGTTGTGTCTCTTTCAAATAATGTGTTAATGTTAAAGAGTATTCAAAAATAGCACAGTTAAGGATGATTTTTTAGTGAATTACCAGAAATCTTGGATTTGGGGCATATTGCAAAGATGTTATTATATGTAGTGCTGTGTTGAAAACTGCAAGCTGAGACAGATCATCATTTTTGCCTAGAAAGGCATTTAAAACTAAGACTTGACTACAATTCTTTCTTGTAGATTGTCAAATATTTATGCAGTTTCAATTTTTAAAATAAATGCTTTCTGGTCTTTGCTTTTGTTTGTAATCACTTTCAGACAGTGCATTTTTAAGAATGTTGAAAGGTATATTGATTTAGGAAGGTTATTATGCTACCCTTTCAGTTCTCACAAGTTGAATTGAAAACATCCAGACCCTAAGAAAAACAAGATACCTTGTCATACCAAAATGTTTAGTACAATAAACTTTCTCTCTCTTAAGTGCTGGTGGCCTGATTGACTGGTTTGGTTTCAAAGGCCATCTAAGAAGAAATCAAAAAGGAGATGAAAAGCTCCTGGAAACAAATGACATTGAAAACAGGACAACTCAAAGGCCATCTAAAATGTATTTAAGTTTTGTTTTTACTCTCTGACACATGCAGTTTAAAGTCCTGCCAGTAATTGAGTGTATTTATAGAAGATTATAATTCTGAGGTTAATTAGGAAAAATCATAGCCACAGACCTTTCTTCCCCCCACAGAGGAAATTTCAGATCAATGTAATTCCAGTACCCATGTCACTGATGGCCGTGTTCTTGGTCCAGGGATAAAATGAGACCATCTAGAAAAGATGGATGGAGAGCACATAGCCTCCTGTTAGTCATTTGTGCAGATTCTTAGAACTTTTGATAAAAGCTGAGCTACAGTTTAAGATTCTATTTTCTGGTAAAAAATAGAATAGAGTGAATCATCCCCAAAGTTGCTAGTCTCAGGGCAGAATCCGATGCCTCCTGTCTGTAGTACCCCAGTTTCTAAAACACACATCTGCTCTAGCATTTTTCTTTTCAGCAACTTTGGACAGTTTCCCCCACTGCCTGTATTTATGATATTCCTTAAACTCTAAGCACTTGCTCCCCTAACTTGCCATGGAGTTGACTCTGGTGGTGGTGGTACATTCACTCGTCTCCTTTTTACTCAGATGTTTCAAGGCCAGCTCCGACTTTCCCCTCCATTAAACCTTCCCCCTGTACTTTGCAAGTTTTCTCTTCTAAAAGCACTTTGCTCACGTAGCCCTTGTATATGTATTTGTTCCCTTCCCTCCCTGAAGTTGTGAGCCTCTCGGAGAGCATCAGTTGTAAGCTGTTGTTGTTACCCTCTGATTCCTCAGCCTTGTCTCATCCCTATCACATAGTAGCAGATGCTCAGTGCGTGTCATTGAAGGGAGATGGGGGCTGCAGGGAGCAGTTCCTAATCAGGGGAATGGCCTTGTGAACTCTGTCCTCAGGAATGCCCATGTGCTTCCCCTGAGGCCTGGAAAGAACTCTGAACAACTGTTTAAATTCAGCCATTCTGTAACAGAGACTTGAGGGTCTTGATATGTGCCCCGTGGTGAGCAGTGGGGATAGAGTGATGACCAGGACCAGGCCCTTGTCCCAGATCGAGTCAGGCAAAATGAAAACAAACCACATCCTGAGGGCTTCTCCGAAGTGGCTGCATTGTGTACAAATGGTCTCAGAGGCAAATTTGTGTTTTCTTGGATCTGTGTGAGGCTTTCGAATCTTGCCAAAATCTGACAGAAGCATTAAACTAGTGGTTGCAGTATATAGTGTGAAAGAGGGGAACAAGGCAAGTGCACTGAGTAATGTAGGGAAGAAGTTTAAGGGCTTGAGCTCTCAACCTTGAGCAACTATGAAAGCGCGGTTTTAAAGCTTAGTTACTTTTTGCTTCATTTTTGTATAAACTGAACAGCTCTTCAGATGTCCAAGCTGTGAGGAAAGTTAAGTTCACACTGTAGTCAGAGACTGTTAAGAATTTACAGTTGTCTTTATTTCACACTCTGCTGTAAGATTTTCTAGAATTAGTAGAACCCCTGAACTGACTGTTGATGCCACCGGGTGTCTACATGCTACTAGGTTAGGGAAGTGTTCTATTTATGAAAGTAATGCTCTGAGGATATTTACCATACTTGTATGTAAATCTGTGATACTTTTCATTCAGCTTAAAGTAAGAATCTGCCTTGGTTCCGTTTTTCCGTTTTTCTCAAGCTATGTGCCTTGCAGGGCTGTTTTGGGTTTTGTTTTTAATGAGTTCCTTCCATTGGAACTCTCAGGACTCCTGTTTCATGCTGAGGTGTTTGTTCGGGGTTCCCCCCACTTTCCCGAATAGAAGCAAGGAGATCAAACTAGTGAGTTCTGTTCTTATCAACAGTGACTCACCTGTTTTGGCCCAGTTCAAAAAGAAATTCTGGTTCCTTACTTAGGGTTCATTTTTCTGGCTTAAACTCTCTGCATGAGCCGAGGAATTCAGCAGGAATCTAGTGCAGGCCTGTCTTTGGACCACCTGGAAGCTGTGTTTTGACCCATTCCTGTGACGACTGCCGCGCAGGGCATGGGGACCTTGAGACAGATGAGCTGTTTGGAGTCCCCCGATTCAGACGGCGTTACACCGAGAGTTTCCTGTCACTCAGGAAAGCTGGGTGTATCTTGCTTTTCCCTTATGACCACGGAACCGTAGGAGAAATTTTGACCCCCTGAGGTTGCCAGTCTGAATTAGGATCAGCTTGTCCATTTCGCTTCGTGGCACAGGAGCTTGGTACCGGCCCTGAAGGAGGGCGCTTGTTTATGCTGCAGGGCAGGAGTCTTCGCTCATCCTCCGGGAATCACGTTGGTACTGAGCAAGTGCTTATGTGTTCACCTTGGAATCTTTTCTTACGTGTGTTGCGTTGGTCTGTGACCCTCATTCTTCACAGTGGCACCTATCACTCTCGCGACGAGAGCACAGACAGCGGACTGAGCATGAGCAGCTACAGCGTCCCTCGGACCCCCGACGACTTCCTGAACAGTGTTGATGAGATGGACACAGGTTGGTACTTTCTGTTCCTCTCGGTCATCTAGCTTTCAGTCGGATACAGTCATTGTATTGCTGGGTCTGATAAACTACAGTGAGCCAAGAGTATTCAGAAGAAAACCAATGAAGATCCTGTAAATTTAATTGAGCCCTGCTTTGTTGTTGTTTTCTTTTTTTTTAGTAACATCTTGTAATTGAAGTCTTTTCCAAGTTTTTATATGTCATGGATCTCTTATCTCTATTTGACATGACTTGTCATTTAAAATGTTGAGTTAATTTAAACTGATGAGTTAATGGGCAGGGCAGTTGAGGACCACATTAGAAGTCTCTGTTATATGGATATTTACTCTTAATTTCAGAGCAAGAGCTTTGTGTTTGATTTATATCTCTCTCTCTCTCTCTCATGTATGTGATTCTTTGTCTGCCTCCCTCTTTGTGAGGGTCTTTTGTCCAGCTTAGGTGACGCGGGCCTCAGGTTGGCAGGTTGGAAAGGTTCGGTGGTGGCCTTACCTCCTTTATCGGAGGGTCACAGGAGCTTGAAAACCTGCCCCACAGGAGTGGTGATAGAACCCTTGCTCCTGTGGCTTACCCTTTGACCTGGACTCGGCAGCTGTCAGAGGGCACGAGCTGGCTGGGCAATGACAAGGCTCTCCGGCTCGCTGGCCCCTCAGCTCGCCGCTTCTGGGAGCGTTTGGCGGGGCTTCTGTGCTGGTGTGCATGCAGCCCATGCCCTTGGTGTCCCTGGGAATCCACACCACCCTCTCCTCATCTGGATCTTAGGTCATCCGTGTGGGTCACCTCAAACCCATCTCATTCTTAACACCTTTCCTTATTCCTCTCTCCCCCGTTTCTGCCTTCTCTCTGTAAACTTTTATAACAATTAATGGTTTATGTTAGTTTTTCTGAAAGCATAGTCCATTGAAGTGTTCATGAATGTTAACATCATCATGAGCAAAAAAGGTTTCTTGGCCAGGTAAGTTTGGGAGACCTGTAAGCAAAGCTAGGAAGACTTACTTTTCCAAGGACTTCTGGGAGGCGTGGTTTTACTGTTGTGAATGTGAATCTCCTGAGAGTGGGATAGAGTTTCATGCAGCCTTTTTATTTTATTCTGTTCCCCACTGTGTACTTACGAGAAAGACAGGCATACCCATTCATCTTTATGTTTTACCTTACTGTGGCGCTGCACGCCTGGAGCAGTCGGGTACTGACGCTGTTGAGTCACACCTGCTCTCTCTCTCTGGCTGTATATAATGTATCGACGAAAAGCACTGATGCACTTGTGTATACCTGTCCTCTCTCTCTTGAGTATATAACGTTTCAGCGAATTTCTTTCCAGGACCCTCTTCAGTGCTGACCACGCAGTAATAAGCAGTCAGACTTGTTCAGTATCTGAACACATGAAGCAGAAGGAGACTTGGCACTGTTACTTTGCTGTCTGTGAGTTGTTTGGCCTAAAGTAAACTGTGGGCATCAGTGGAGGAAGCCCATCAGGAATGCGTTTCTTTCCCTGTGCGTGTCATGATGTCGGCTTTTCGAAAAGGACCTGTTTTCTTTCTCTCTCTCTCTGGTCCATCTAGGTGACACTATCAACCAAAGCACCCTGCCCTCCCAGCAGAACCGTTTCCCAGACTATCTTGAAGCCATTCCTGGGACAAACGTGGACCTCGGAACCCTGGAGGGAGACGGGATGAACATAGAAGGGGAGGAGCTGATGCCGAGCCTGCAAGAAGCGTTGAGCTCCGACATCCTCAACGACATGGAGTCTGTTTTGGCCGCCACCAAGCTAGATAAAGAAAGCTTTCTTACATGGTTATAGAGCCCTCAGGTAGACTGAATTCTAAATCTGTGAAGGATCTAAGGAGATAAGACCTGTACCTGAAATTTCCAGTTAAGCCAGGGGGGCAGTCTTCTGGCTAATACAGAAAAAAGATGAACAAACGTCCAGCAGGATTCTTTCATCCACTGTTTTGCTCTTCTTGTCCATTGCTGCTGTTAATATATTGCTGACCTCTTCCATAGTTGGCTCTAAGGAATCAAAAAAAAAAAAAACTTTTGTTTCTTTTGCTATTATAACTACTGTTTGTTTTGGGGGCTGGGGGAAGTGAGCCTGTTTGGATGATGGATGCCATTCCTTTTGCCCAGTTAGATGTTCACCAATCATTTTAACTAAATACTCAGACTTGGAAGTCAAATGCTTCATGTCACAGCATTTACAGTTTGTTCAAGCAATTGTTCTTCAGCTGCCTTTGGCCAGTGGAAAAACATGACTTACTGGTCTAACAAGCCAAAAATGTTGTATCTGATGTTTAGTACTTAGACTGATTTGAAGAGCTAGCTGAAACCAAGGCTGAAGACTGTTTTACTTTCAGTGGGTTTTTTCCTCCTAGTGCTATCATTAGTCACATAGTGACCTTGATTTTATTTTAGGAGCTTATAAGGCTTGAGATAATTTCCATAGAAATATATTATTGCCACATACTCTAGTATAGATTTTGGTGGGTTTTATTGTGGGTTTTTTGTTTGTTTGTTTTTCTTTCTTTTTTTTTTTTTTGGTCTTCATTGGGATTTTTATTGTCTTAGGGGTTTTTTTTTTTTTTTTTTTCTTTTTTCCTCAGAATCTAAGGCAAATTACCATTGTAGTGCATCTGTTTATACTTGTAGCTTGGGACAGTTATTATAGTTCCTTTGGTAAATCTACATGTCCTGGTTTGTTTTTTTTTACCATCTTATTTAAATCTTGGTAATCAGCTGTCTTTATATATACCCACACACACTTAATAATGTTTATAATAGTGTGATAGCAGAATTTTTTTTTTTTTTTTTTAGTTTTCCCTACTTTCCAATTTATTTTAAAATGGTAGCTATGAATGTATGCATTTAGAATACAAGACTAGTAGTTTATATTTCACAAGTAGTTTAAATCCAGTTGGGGTAGTGTGCAGTTGGTGGTGGTTTAGTGTTCTAGAAAGGGCTGTTCTTAAGGATAGTGCCTCGAGGAGTCTTGTATGCCCTCTAGGCACACAGTGGATATTATCTGCTGAATTTGAAAGAAGTAAACAAAAAATAGCTTTATTATCCCCTTTAGCTTTGGAAGATTACCTTCACCTTAGTTTTGGAAGTAAAATCTAGTAGTCTAGTTCTCTTTTATAATGAACACTTTAAAGACTACATTGAAATATTGCCTACAAAATTGTTTTTACTTATAAGACTTGCTCCTACTTCTATATGCTGAGAATTTACCCTGGATAGTATATGGGATACTGTAAGGTCATAAGTTAGCTGGTAAAGTGATCAGATTAATGTATATTACTAGGTGATTTTAGCAAAGAAATAGAGATAATCATGATTATACTTTTATTTTTACTGGAAGAGATATAACTAGAGTATGTGTCTACAGGAATAATAATGTTTTCCAAAGAGTATTTTTAAAGGAACAAAATGAGCATGAATCAACCCTTCAATATAAGCTATGAAGTAATACTTGCTTGTGAATTATAGTGGCATCAGCTAGCACCTCTACGATTAAGGGTCTTTCAATGTTTATAGGGTAAGCCCTTATTTTCAAGGGTTTATAAGACATAAAATCTCTCTTTTCCTGGCTAAAACTGCAATGAAAAGCCTCAGCTTAGGAAAACAGATAGGTTTGTTTTTTTTTTCTGATTACAAAATATAAGTATTTTGACCCTTCAGTTTAGAGGATCGCAAAAGTTGGAGGTAAAGTTTTATATTAGGTAATTTCAGTGCTCAAAATGCAATCATTGTGTTATATATATTGATTCATAGGTCGATCATTTGTAATAATTGACTCTAAGGCTATTATTAAAACAGCAGAAAGATTAAATCTTGAATTAAGTCTGGGGGGAAATGGCCACTGTGCAGATAGATGTATTGATTTTTTTTTTTTTTAGAGGAATAATGAAATTCTGCCTAGAATGCATAATTGAGTTTATGGATGGATGATACAGCATGTTGGCTTTTTTATATGCAGAAGATCAAAGCTACTTAGAAGGAGTGCCTACAATTTGCCATTAAGCCACAAATTAAGATCTCATCTTATATATCAGCAGAATAGCTTTAGATTAGGGGAAAGGGTGGGAAAATGGGAGGGGGGGTTGTGAAGATTTAGTGGGACCTTGATAGAGAACTTTATCAGCTTTTTTTCTTCAATAAAAACTTGTCTTGTATATTGCTGTCATTAAAAGCAGTTGTTCCNGTGAGTTATCCCTTGAGTTCCATCCTGTCGGCTGAGGTTGTAAAGAAAGAGCAGCGTCAAGGGCCCCATCACATGTTCTTTCCTTCTGTAATGACAGCTTGGCCGTCCCTGGTCCTGGAAGCCATCACTTAGACTGAAAATCTGGCTTTACTTGGTATTTAGGGTAAGTCCATGTACTGCCCTCTTGGGCTCCAGGGTTGCACTCACACACACTGCTGCTTCTGGAATCAAACTTCTCTCTGGCAGGGCGACTTGTCCCTGTCCTGCTTTAAATTGTTGCCATTTAATTTCTTTATTTAAATAGTCCTGAAAATGTTCATAAACAATCCTCTTCAATTAAAAATTTGCTGAGTTAATATCAGATGAGAATTCTGTGACATACAGTGCTGCAGTTTTTCCAGATCAAACATGGAATGTTTTCTGCCATATCATCTGGACACAAAAAGCTCTGATACAAGTGAAATTAGTAATTTTCTAACCATAAACATAGCCTTAAACTGGCAAACATAATAGTACCACAAATGAAAACAGTTGCAGAATCAAGGCACTAGCAAAATAAGATGATGTTTAAAAGATACTCTGAATTTTTTAATCTGTCATATTTTAACCACAAACAAAACTCCTGAATCAGGTGACTTGACATCTAAACTGAGAGAACTCTGTTAGAAGTTTAAAACAAAATGAGACAAAACTGGGTCTGTGTGTTGCTAATTGGAGATATCTGAGTGAAGAGATTTCTGTAAAATTCCTAAACAGCTAATCTGGCACTAGGATTTCTTTTTTTTTTTTTTCTTTAAGTGAAACTATTAAATCCTAGAGTTACTATAACTTTGTGAAGTTGATACTGGTTTGTATTGCAAAGTCAGTGAATGGACAATTTCTTGTTTAATCACTCAGTCATGTCTGACTCTTTGCCACCCCACGGACTGCAGCACGCAGGACAGTGCTTGATTCTTACTAAAAGAAACCTCTCCAAAAAGCAGACCAAAAAACAGCATCTAAATCAGGAAGGTATCCTGTTAGCATGACTTAAATCATTTCTTAGGCTTAGGACACAATTTTACCCATGTTTCCTTATGTCTCAAGTATCTTCTGAGACTGTAGTCCCTGTGACCTTCACATAAGACTTCACATGTGGACGTCACAGAGTCCATACAAAGGAGTCTGAGTTAAACATCACCTTTTGGGTATAATTTTCATTGTAACATTCTAGACGTCTCATCTCAGTTCCATTTAAGGATGTATTTGTGAGTTCAAGTTCTTGTGTATAGTGGATTTACCCAGGATTAAAATGATGGTATATTAGGAATGATGGCCAATTAGAAGAGAAATTCATTTATTTATCTACCGCTGGGGTTCTACAGAAGTATCTTATTGGCTCAGTGGTGAGGAGCTGAATAATGGTCAAAATATCATAGCTGTATGAGATTCCAATCCTTGGGGTGACCATGAATTAATTAGGACCTTCGATTTTATGAGAGATACGAAGAGTCATATTCATGAAGCGTCAGGCTGCTGAGTAACTTGAAGTCACACTGCAAAGCTGCATGTGCGGTACCTACTGAAGAAGGCCATTTGCTGAAGTATTTTCTCCAGACACCAAGAAATCTCTTGAGCCCTATAAAATAACCTCAATAAGACTGGCCACAGGAGAATGTGGGCTGGAGATCTAGTTGTCTCTTACAATCTAAATCTTAAATAGCATATGCCCATGTATTGTCCAGTCAAAAAATGGCTGATGCCTTACAGGAAATAAGCTGTTTTATAAACAGCTCAGAACTACACACACACACACACACACACCTTTATTTTTTTAGCCGCACCACAGGGCACCTGGCCAAGGATCACACCCATGCCCCCAGCACTGGGAGCACAGTCTTAACCACTGGACTGCCAGAGAGTCCCAAGACTCCCTCTGAGGGGGCATCCTTGATCTAAAATGGAGCGGGAAGCCCTGGCTGAATCTGGTTGTTCAGGGAACTTAACATTGATTAAATAACTATTGACCAAATCCCAATCTGTTTTGTAAAATCATTAAAGTAGATTTCTCAAGGCCTGAACATTGCCAACAGTTTTCAGTGTTGTACCATGCTAAATATTGCAGAGTTCAAAAGCAGATTCTTTCCCTTATCAAGGTTACATCCCACTGCCATCACTATGGGGGTGGAAGACTAGAACTTCTATCAAGGGTCAAGTAAAAATATTATAATTTATCCAATCTCTGACACTGGTTATAAGGACCAAAACAAAATTTAGGAATAACTGGTAAGTTACTGACATTCTTTAAGAGCAACGTTTTTCAACATGACTGTGATCTTTCTCATCTTTACATTGTTACTGAATGATCCTTCAAACTTGAGTAGGTCTACTTGGGGTACTTGCATAGTTACATGAGTTGGCTTGCTCTCATTAATAGTACTCCAAGTGACCTACCCCTCCCATTTTTATCCAAATATGCTTTGATACTTTTTTTCAACAGCAATGAGTGATATTCTGTAATAATTATCAAAATGTTTATACATGTTACCTTATTTGGAAAACTCAGCAATGGCCACAGGACTGGAAGTCAGTTTTCATTCCAGCCCCAAAGAAGGGCAGTGTGAAAGAATGTTCCAACTACCAGACAATTGTGCTCATTTAACATGCAAGTAAGATTATGCTGAAAATCCTTCCCAGTTAGGTTTCAGCAGTATGTGAACCAAGAACTTCCAGATGTACATGCTGGGTTTAGAAAAAGCAGAAGAACTAGGGATCAAGTTGCCAACATTCATTGGATCATAGAGAAAGCAAGGAAATTCCAGAAAAACATCTACATCTGCTTCATTGACTATGATAAAGCCTTTGACTATGTGGATCATAGCAAATTGGAAAATTCTTCAAGAGGTGGGAATACCAGACCACCTTACCTGTCTCCCGAGAAATATGTATGCAAGTCAAGCAGGAACAATTAGAACCAAGCAACATGGAACAACTGACTGGTTCCATTTGGGGAAAGGAGTATGACAGCTGTATATTGTCACCCTGTTTATTCAACTTACATGCAGAGTACATCATTTGAAATGACAGGCTGGATGAAGCACAAGCTGGAATCAAGATTGCCAGAAGTATCAAAAACCTCGGATATGCAGATGATACCACTCGAAGGGCAGAAAGTGAAGAGGAACTAAAGAGCCTCTTGATGAGGGTGAAAGAGGAGAGTGAAAAGCTGGCTTAAAACTCAGCATTCAAAACACTAAGATTATAGCATCCAGTCCCATTGCTTCATGGCAAACAGAAGGGGGGAAAGTAGAAGCAGTAACAGACTCTCTTCTTGGGCTCCAAACACTGGACAGTAACCGCAGCCATGAAATTCAGAGACACTTGCTCTTTGGAAGGAAAGCTATGACAAACCTAGACAGCACATTAAAAAGCAAAGACATCACTTTGCTAACAAAAGCNTAGAAGCAGTAACAGACTCTCTTCTTGGGCTCCAAACACTGTGGACAGTAACCGCAGCCATGAAATTCAGAGACACTTGCTCTTTGGAAGGAAAGCTATGACAAACCTAGACAGCACATTAAAAAGCAAAGACATCACTTTGCTAACAAAAGCGTGTATAGTCACAGCTATGATTTTTCCAGTAGGCTTGTAGAGATGTGAGATAAAGAATGCTGAGCGCCAAAGAATTGACGCTTTTGATTTGTAGTGCTGGAAAAGATTCAGGAGAGTCCCTTGGACTGCAGGAAGATCAAACCAGTCAGTCCTATAGGAAATCAACCCTGAATATGCATTGGAAGGACTGATGATGAAGCTGAAACTCCAGTACTTTGGCCACCTGATGCAAAGAGCCAACTCATTGGAAAAGACCTTGATGCTGGGAAAGATTGAGGGCAAAAGGAGAAGAGGGTGGCAGAGGATGAGATGGTTAAATAGCATGACCGACTTGATGAACATGAATTTGATCTAACTCTGGGAGACAGTGAAGGACAGGGAAACCTAGGTGCTGTGGAACATAAGGTCACCAAGATTTGGACATGACTCAGCAACTGATTGGCTGGATGGCATCAGTGACTTGATGGACATGAGTCTGAGTGAACTCTGGGAGATGGTGATGGACAGGGAGGCCTGGTGTGCTGCGATTCATGGGGTCGCAAAGAGTCAGACACGACTGAGTGACTGAACTGAACTAGCAACTGAAAAACAACAGCAGAACTTAAGTAAGGCCAAGTCCTTTAAGGTAAAACCGCTAGACCATTCAGGTATGACCTAAATCAAATCCCTTATGATTGATTATACAGTGGAGGTGAGAAATAGATTTAAGGGCCTAGATCTGATAGATAGAGTTCCTGATGAACTATGGAATGAGGTTCCATTGTACAGGAGACGGGGATCAAGACCATCCCCATGGAAAAGAAATGCAAAAAAGCAAAATGGCTGTCTGGAGAAGCCTTACAAATAGCACTGAAAAGAAGCGAGGTGAAAAGCAAAGGAGAAAAGAAAAGATATAAGCATCTGAATGCAGAGTTCCAAAGAATAGCAAGAAGAGATAAGAAAGCCTTCTTCAGCAATCAATGCAAAGAGATAGAGGAAAACAACAGAATGGGAAAGACTAGAGATCTCTTCAAGAGAATTGGAGATACCAAGGGAACATTTCATGCAAAGATGGGCTCGATAAAGGATAGAAATGGTATGGACCTAACAGAAGCAGAAGATATTAAGAAGAGGTGGCAAGAATACACAGAAGAACTGTACAGAAAAGATCTTCACGACCCAGATAATCATGAGGATGTGATCACTAATCTAGAGCCAGACATCTTGGAATGTGAAGTCAAGTGGGCCTTAGAAAGCATCACTAAGAACAAAGCTAGTGGAGGTGATGGAATTCCCGTTGAGCTGTTTCAAATCCTGGAAGATGATGCTGTGAAAGTGCTGCACTCAATATGCCAGCAAATTTGGAAAACTCAGCAGTGGCCACAGGACTGGAAAAGGTCAGTTTTCATTCCAATTCCAAAGAAAGGCAATGCCAAAGAATGCTCAAACTACCGCACAATTGCACTCATCTCACACGCTAGTAAAGTAATGCTCAAAATTCTCCAAGCCAGGCTTCAGCAATATGTGAACCGTGAACTCCCTGATGTTCAAGCTGGTTTTAGAACAGGCAGAGGAACCAGAGATCAAATTGCCAACATCCGCTGGATCATGGAAAAAGCAAGAGAGTTCCAGAAAAACATCTATTTCTGCTTTATTGACTATGCCAAAGCCTTTGACTGTGTGGATCACAATAAACTGTGGAAAATTCTGAAAGAGATGGGAATACCAGACCACCTAACCTGCCTCTTGAGAAATCTGTATGCAGGTCAGGAAGCAACAGTTAGAACTGGACATGGAACAACAGACTGGTTCCAAATAGGAAAAGGAGTACGTCAAGGCTGTATATTGTCTCCCTGCTTATTTAACTTATATGCAGAGTACATCATGAGAAACGCTGGACTGGAAGAAACACAAGCTGGAATCAAGATTGCCGGGAGAAATATCAATAACCTCAGATATGCTGATGACACCACCCTTATGGCAGAAAGTGAGGAGGAGCTAAAAAGCCTCTTGATGAAAGTGAAGGAGGAGAGCGAAAAAGTTGGCTTAAAGCTCAACATTCAGAAAACGAAGATCATGGCATCCGGTCCCATCACTTCATGGGAAATAGAAGTGGAAACAGTGTCAGACTTTATTTTTGGGGGCTCCAAAATCACTGCAGATGATGACTGCAGCCATGAAATTAGAAGACGCTTACTCCTTGGAAGAAAAGTTATGACCAACCTGGATAGTATATTCAAAAGCAGAGACATTACTTTGCTGACTAAGGTCCGCCTAGTCAAGGCTATGGTTTTTCCTGTGGTCATGTATGGATGTGAAAGTTGGACTGTGAAGAAAGCTGAGCGCCGAAGAATCGATGCTTTTGAACTGTGGTGTTGGAGAAGACTCTTGAGAGTCCCTTGGACTGCAAGGAGATCCAACCAGTCCATTCTGAAGGAGATCAACCCTGGGATTTCTTTAGAAGGAATGATGCTAAAGCTGAAACTCCAGTACTTTGGCCACCTCATGAGAAGAGTTGACTCATTGGAAAAGACTCTGATGCTGGGAGGGACTGGGGGCAGGAGGAGAAGGGGACGACCGAGGATGAGATGGCTGGATGGCATCACGGACTTGATGGACGTGAGTCTGAGTGAACTCCGGGAGATGGTGATGGACAGGGAGGCCTGGCGTGCTGCGATTCATGGGGTCGCAAAGAGTCGGACACGACTGAGCGACTGAACTTAACTGAACTGACTGCTTCTCCTAAGTGCCTTAAGCCTAGGTCCAAATCCCACCCTCTGTGAAGTGACTGGTAAAAGCTGAGGGCATGGCCCGTAACTGGGGAACTTGTCCACACAGGCAAACTCTACTCACGGGGCCTCTTCCATATCTATCCCAGGCTCCACTGCAGGTGGGACTGTGCCTTCATACAGAGCTGATTCTAGCAAAGACTGCCACAGCATTGCAGTGCTCTTGGTTATCAAGGCTAATGTTCCGTTTTTGAGAATCACGTATACATAGATGGCAAGAAACAATGCTGTCAGGTAATAGTCTAATCCTGAGTAGTGGTATGGTAACTTCCTCAAGTTGTTAACAAAATGGAAGAGAGAAAACTGCCAAGTGTTGAAGGGTAGTTCACACAGTGTACCGTGAGGGTGTAGTCTAGGGAAAGACTTCCTCCTGGGATGATTAAGAACGGCTTCATACTGGTGGTTTTTAAATTGAGCATTGAGGGGTTGTGATTAAACCAGCAGAAATGGTGGTATGTGCCAGGCCTTATTCCTGACTCTGCTGCTTCTGCTAAGTCGCTTCAGTGGTGTCCAGCTCTGTGTGTCCCCATAGACAGCAGCCCACCAGGCTCCCCAGTCCCTGGGTTTCCCCAGGCAAGAACACTGGAGTGGGTTGCCATTTCCTTCTCCAGTGCAGAAAAGTGAAAATGAAGTCACTCAGTCGTGTCTGACTCCTAGCAACCCCATGGACTGCAGACTACAAGGCTCCTCCGTCCATGGGATTTTCCAGGCAAGAGTACTGGAGTGGGTTGCCATTGCCTTCTCCGACTCTGGAATACAGCAAAGATCAAAGCAAACACAAATCTCTGCCCTCAACAGAGGTTACTACACCCCACAGCCAGGACCAAATAATAGTATGTATTGAGTAGGCACTGCAGGCCAAGCACGTTCCATGTATTCATTCATTCAGTCCTGGCACCAGCCCATTGAGGTATGTCCTATCCTAGTTTTGCAGGTAAGAAAACTAGCCGAGTTCACACAACATTTGTATTTAAAGTATAGGCTCGCCATTCACATTTTAAGAAAACGATAATTGAACTTGCACAAAGGTTAACAAAATCGGCTGGATACACAGAAAAAAAAAAAATGTAGATAGCTGCATACACATCCCCAGATACTACCGGTGAACTCAGTACTTTTTCTACATAGCAAATGGAAAACGAGGGAACATCGTTTCAAAGGCAACTGATGTTTCCCCAGTGTTATAATCAGACTTGTCTGCTCAGACAATGAAGTACTGTAGATTGTATTTCTCACACAGAGATAGAAATTAGGAAAACTGGTGTCTGAGCAGATTCCTAACTTGTGAAACTTACCACAGGCAAAGAAAAACTGGAAAATCTAATCTTGTGAGTCCACCAACAGCAGTAACTCGTAGGCTAAAAGGTCATGAACCACTGGAGTAGGGGAGAGGAGTGTCCTTGAACAGAAATGGGCCGAGTAAACCACCAGCAGAAAACTGAAGTCCCAGACTTAGCATCAGCAAGAGGCGGCAGTACTTCCATATGTGCTGAACCACACATCCAGTCTGAACCCTTTGGACTGGACTACAGTGAGCTGAGACATGATGCTGGGAATGCTGACAGCACCCGCATTCCAGCAAGGGGAAGGAATCACAAGCTAGTATGAGCAGAGGGGGCACTCGAAAAGAATCTCAGTTTAACCTGGCTTCTGTGTGGCTCCTTGGAGACCAGGGGCAGCAGACCTGTGCAGCTGTGCCCCCGGAGACGGGTATGTGGGAGTAAGACAAGTAGCCCAGCCCAGGAGCTCTTGAAGGTGGCTAGAAGGGGGGGTCACAAGACCTCGGTGACTCACACTTGAGTTCCTAGTACCCCTCAGAGTTCACTCCTCCAGAGAGGAGAGAGTTCTGGGGCAATTGTCTCTGGCCTCTCCATTCAAGAGGAGACTGAATCGTGTCCAGGAAAAAGATACATGAATCTGTAGAGTAAAACAAGTGCCAAAGAGGAAGCCACCCACACAGGAGAAACATTCTGTCGATATCAGAGAGCACCTCCTGGGTGGAAGGTATTCTGCTAGGTGGGTGTAGTCACCGTGATGAACAGGACAGCATCCCTGCCCACGTGGAGCCAGCAATCTTGGAGGGGAGGCCAGCCTGAAATGTTTCACAGCCATCTAACTATGATTGTGATCACTGTTTAACCATAAGGAGTCTGGGAGCCAAGAGGGATGTGTTGGCCAAGTGGATAAAAAATAGAGGTTGCTAACTCTGTTAATCCTGTTTTGTCATGAAGAACAAATTTATTTAGATGATTATTTTAATGGGCAACTCTAGAGTGTATTTGATCTCATTAAACCAACTTGACACTCAGGAAACCCTAAAAACAAGATCAGTCCACAACTCCTTTAAAATCAAGAACAAAACGAAAAGAAATCCACAACATGGATTTAAAAGCTTTGTCACTTTCCAATTTTTAAATGCAGGTCAGATTTCACTAGAACATGCCTGTTCATGGTTAAAGCAAGAATTCCATGGTCCTACCCAAGGAGTCCCATTTAAATAATACAACAAGAGAAACCTCCCTTGATTAGGACAAGTAGGACAAAGGCCAAGCTGACTGAAACATCAGTTGGTCTTGTTTTTGTTTTCTTTTTGTAAAGAAAGGCCCCAAAGCCTGAGCTGGATCCTAGAGTTCTCTTTACTCCCCAGAACCAGCATCTAGCAAAGAAGAGATTTATTTGTTTATGGCACTCCCCTTTCCCCTTGGCCACAGCAGAGTATTTTTCCTTTGGGCTAAATGTGTAAGTAGCAACTGGTTTCCAAGACTATTCAACACACATGTCTGTTGATCAATTTTGGACTGATACTAACAGCCTCCCTTGACAACCCCAGGTGTGGGGAGGCCTCTGGGGCATTGGTGGGGAGAGAGCCTCGCTGAGCAGGTGAGCCGGGTAGCCAGGAATGAGGTCAGCACAGTCCTGATCCATCCATCAGACTCAGGAGCAGACAAGATAGTGCAAGACAGGGTTTACCCAGGTTTCCGACTCAGAGAAGAGGGACTCAGAGATGAATGTGACCCTGCAGGCTGGAGGAGCCTGCTCAAAGCCACCCAGCTAGTAAGAGGCAGAGCCAGGGACAGAACCTTAGACTTCAGACTTTCAGTGGTTTTATCCTGTTAACTACATTGGTAAAAACCGCATAGACTCAAAAACTCCAAATTGCCTGTATACAGGACAGCAAGATGCTCACACTGTGAAAAGCAGGTCCATAGGACTAAGATTTACAGAAGGAAAGGCAAATCCAGGTTGCCAGTTTCAAGACTTCTGTGGCATCTAGGCTTATAGAGTGGAAGGGTCCATGTAATCATCTTCTAAAGGGTTATTTTTCTCATGCTCTCTTCTCTTTGTCTTCAGAATATATAGTTCTATGAGTTCAGTTGGTGGGAAGGTGGCTACTGTGTGTCAGAAACCCTGCTTGGCCAGTGGGGAGTTCCCACTACTGCTGCTGCTACACTACTACTACTAACCAGCCAGCTGTCCAGAGCTGAGTGTAGGCCAGCACTCTTCTAAGAGATTTATTAGCTCATCTAACAGACGATGAATCAGCATGTGCCTGCTTTCAAAGAACTCCTTTAGGGAAGTGGCTCTGAATCCTGGTTGAATATTAGAATCCCTTGGGGAGATTGGAGAACACCCTGATGTGTGGGTTCCCCCTTCAGAGGCGGTCCTTCCATTGGACAGGGGTGGAGCCTGGGTACCAGGAGTGTTTAAGGCTCTCTGGGTGATTGGAAAGTACAGCCAGGATTGGGCCCCACTGAGCCAAGGTGAAGCTCACAGACGTGTAAATGGCATTGACAGGTGAGTGCACCACAGTCTGCGTCATCCTGTGTGCTTGGGGAACCCACGGATAGCAAAAGTCAGGAGGAGGTTCACAGAAGAAGTGAAATGTGAGGGAGCGTCACTTCAGGCCTATCTCACCAAGGTGTGTCCAAGAGGAGTCTCATCACGCTGCTTTGACTCACAGCTACCCAGGTGGCCCTGTCCCAGATGGAAACTTTGGAAAAGCCTGAGCCAGTTAAGATCCAACCAGCACTTGTGAAGGTAGAAGTTTCCCCCACAAAGCCACACCCAACAGGAGGTGCCTATTTTATTTTCTGCCTGGATCTGACTGCATGGGACTGGACATCAGTGAGCAGGGGGCTGGGTTGTTTGAGGAACTTCCCTTCTTGGCATGTGGTGGTTTAGTTGCTATGTCGTGTCCGACTCTTGGAACCCCATGGACTGTAGCCTGCCACACTCCTCTGTCCATGGGATTCTCCAGGCAAGAATACTGGAGTGGGTTGCCATTTCCTTCCCCAAGGGATCTTCCTGTTGGAGACCCGAATCCTGCATTGCAGGCAGATTCTTTACCCACTGTGCTATGGGGGAAGCCTTAGCATAACCCTCCATAATCCAGCATAATCTTTAGGGTAGGAGTTGTAGCTTGACCACGGAACTCCTGATTAGTCTTGCAGCTACACTAGAAGTCAGATGGGTTTTATGTGAGAATTGAGGGATTGACAACTAATTCATAACATCGCTTTCAATAGGTAAATTCATTCTAGTTCTAAACAGTCAACTGGTAAAGAATTCTTGGAATATGTTCCCACTATGGAAATTGAGTCTGTATGGTATACATTACAATCCGAGACATTAATCAGATATTAATTAAAATGTAAAATGTTATATTTTAAAATCAATATTTGGCCTAACTGCATCAGTGTTGGTCAGTTCAGTCGCTCACATGTGCCATACATTAAATTGTTTAACATATGCAACGAAATGGGAGCAGGATGCTGGTTAAAATTTTACACGAAAACATTTTGCAAATTAAAACTTTACAATTTTCAGGCTCTCTTTCTGTCGGTATGTTTTGACTATTTTGAAAGCAAACTATCCACAATGACAATGGATGAAACACCCTGGCCTTACTGTAAGTGACCTTCAGTCCTGCCTGGAGGTGAGAGTTATGGGCCGCACAGACCTTCTCCTCTGAGGCAGTGGTCAGAGTGAGCTGGCCCTTGATCTGCATCACTGCAGGGAATTCAGTAGCCCAGGGGCCCAACAAGCAATCTGGAGATGGGAGATCTGATTTGAAGTTGTCTGACAAGACTGCCCTGTAGTTTCCACTTTTAGGACCTTATCCCAAGAAAAGAATTGAGGATGTATGCAAGAATTTAGCAAACTAAGAGCAAAATGTCTGGGAATAACTTAGTTTTCCAAAACAGAGCTTTATAACATGAATTGTTATATCCATAAAATAGAATACTATGCAACCAACTATCAGGAATGAGGCTAAAGAATTATATTGATTGATATGAAAAAATGTTGACAATATTGAATACTCTGACAAAAAGGTAATAAAATTATATTCTTAGGACCAGCCTCATGACTAACACAAAACAGTATCGAGTAGCAAAACAATAATGTTAAACATTTATCTCTTTTTATTGAAAAACTAGATAAATGCATTTTTAAAAGAGAATTATAGACATTAAAGTGATTACAGAGATTATCTCTGAGTGACAGAATGATATGTGATTTTATTCCTTTTTGTTTATCTCTGGTCATTTTTCTTTTTAAAAATTTTTTACCTGTTTTAGGGGGCTGCACCGCATAGCATGTGGTGTCTAAGTTCCCTAACTAGAGATCAAACTCATGCCTCCTGCGGTGGTCATTTTTCTACAATGAGTGTGTATTTCTTTTGTTGAGTTAAAAAATAAAAAACCTTTAGATTTGTGACATCTCTATATCTGTCTTTGAGTAGATAATATTCCTTCAGGGGATTTATATTTCTGAAGGCCCTGTAAAGTGATACATCTCCAATCTGAAACTGCTCATCACTTGCTTTAAGTAAGTACAGTTATTACATGTAAGGTTTATATCTCATAAAACTTTTTAAAATGTTACTTCAGATTTTTTAAGGTATGAATTCTTTATGATACTGTAATGGTGCATACATGTCACTGTGTTAGTCAAAACCCTTATAACTTTACAAGACAAAGAGTTACCCTTAGTGTATGCAAGTATTTAGAAGATCATTTAGGAGGTAAGTGTATCCCAGGATGGAATACAGAAAGTGACAAAAGAATCTAAATGTGTTACAAGTCTATGAAACAGCCTCACCGAAAGGAGTGGGAAAAAGTTGCTGACCTAAGTAACCTTGGAAATGAATGCAATCTGTAAGACTAAAGGAAACCGGAACCTTGCGCATAAACCTTGTAGTCTGATTGGTAAAGTTGTTTCCCACAGGAATATGTGTTAACAACTCTGATACCACCATGAATGTCTGTTGAAACTGAATAATTAACTAAATGGATGAGGGCCCCTGAGAGTTAGGTTTTTCATTGTTGGAGGAGGGGTTACAGAGAAGCAAGGAGAGGAGGTTAAAATGATCCATGTGGTAATGGATGAGAATTAGAGATCTTGGTATGAACTCATATTTAGTTTAATTTAGACACAATTGATTATGTATTAAAATATTTATAGGTATGTGTAAACATTTATAGATACAGATATACTCTTACTCTGTCAGGTAAGAGGGCTTATAAGCAACAGCAACAAATACTCTTACCCCCCTCACCTTTCTCACACAAGCAGCAGCATATTATACACACTGTTCTGTACCTTGCTTTTCACTTAATATATCCTACATATCTTCTGTGTAAATGGATGAAGCTCACCATTTTTTCACAGTCACACACTTGACCCAACACACCTATATTGCATTTCACTATCGAAGGATAATCGTTTCTCACTTGTACATAATAAAGGTTAGAAAAGGTAAAGTTTCTTACGACGTTATTTAGCGGACCATGTACGTAGCAAAACATATGTGTGTATATAGAAATCCGATCTCCAGACTTAATTTCCCATGTACGTAAACATTAGTCTACTCACTTATGTCTGTAATAAAATCCCCCATCTCCGGCAAGGTAAAAACATGAGGTCGGTCTTCAAACACTCTGACGATCAAAAGGGTGTTGGAATGGTTATCTCACCTACAGGACGAAAACCGTAAAAAGGTTAAATTAACCATCCTATACTAAAGAGAGATCAAAAGTAAACGTACAGTGAATAATATTCAGTTTGACTCGTAGAAAACAAGCATCACTAAGAAGGATTCCGGGTGAACTGAAGTGTCAGGTCCTACAGACCAAGATCCACTGACTAGTGTGTAGCACTAATAGAACCAGTACCTCTAGAAAAAACATATGAAGACACATAAGAACGGTGGAGAAGAATTATAGAAGACGAAGTCAATCCAGGGATTGCAAAGACAGGAAATAACACGAGTGGAAACGTACTTTACAAAGGAACCATAGAGATTAAAAGAACTTCTCTAGAGATCAGAAAGGGTAAGATAACAAAAGGAGATAAAGGAACGTAACTAATGACTCCTTTCGAAAGAATAGAGAGGAACGATAAGAAACTTGAGATATAAGTTTACCCACATAGAAAGGAAAAGAGGAAACGGAAATCGAAGAGAAGAAAAGAGTCGAATTTGTAAGGCCTCCTCAGACAACCATTTTGCCTTTTTGCATTTCTTTTTCTTGGGCATTGTCTTGATCACTGCCTCCTGTACAATGTCATGAACCTCCATCCATAGTTCTTCAGATACTCTATCAGATCTAATCCCTTAACTCTATTTGTCTCTTCCACTGTATAATCATAGGGGATTTGATTCAGGTCATACCTGAAAGGCCTAATGGTTTTCCCCTACTTTCTTCAATTTAAGTCTGAATTTGGCAATAAGGAGTTCATGATCTGAGCCACAGTCAGCTCCGGTCTTATTTTTGCTGACTGTAGACAGCTTCTTCATCTTGAGCTACAAAGAATATAATCAATCTGATTTCAGTATTGACCATCTGGTGATGTCCATATGTAGAATCATGTCTTGTGTTGTTGGAAGAGGGTTCAGTGCATTGGAAGAGACCAGTGTGTTCTCTTGGCAAAACTCTGTTAGCCTTTGCCCTGCTTTGTTTTGTGCTCCAAGGCCAAACTTGCCTGTTACTCGTTCTCTCTTGACTTCCTACTTTTGCATTCCAGTCCCCTATGATGAAAAGGACATCTTTTTTTGGATGTTAGTTCTAGAAGGTCTTGTAGGTCATCAAAGAACTGTTCAACTTCAGCTTCTTCAGTATTCATGGTTGGGGCATAGACTTATATTACTGTGACACTGAATGGTTTGCCTTGGAAATGAACAGAGATCATTCTGTTATTTTTGAGATTGCACTCAAGTACTGCATTTCAGACTCTTTTGTTGACTTATGATGGCTACTCCATTTCTTCTAAGGGATTCTTGCCCACAGTAGTAGATATAATGATCATATGAATTAAATTAAACCCATTACAGTCCATTTTAGTTCACCGATTCCTAAAATGTTCACTCTTGCCTTCTCCTGTTTGACCACTTTCAATTTGCCTTGATTCATGGACCTGACATTCCAAGTTCCAAGGCAATGTTCTTTACAGCATTAGACTTTACTTCCATCACCAGTCACATCCACAACTGGGCATTGTTTTCGCTTTGACTCCATCTCTTTCATTCTTTCATTCTTTCTTCATTATTTCTCCACTCTTCTCCAGTAGCATGTTTGGCACCTACCAGCCTGGGGAGTTTATCTTTCAGTGTTCTATCTTTTTGCCTTTTCATACTATTCATGGGGTTCTCAAGGCAAGAATACTGAAGTGGTTTGCCATTCCCTTCTCCAGTGGACCCCGTTTTGTCAGAGCTCTCCACCATGACCTGTCTGTCTTGGGTGGCCCTTCATGGCATGGCTCATAGTCTCTTAGTTAGACAAAGCTGTGATCTGTGTCATCACTTTGGTTAGTTTTCTGTGACTATGGTTTTCATTCAGTCCGCCCTCTGATGACTAAGGCAAAGAGGCTTCTGGAAAGTTTATGATGGGAGGGACTGACTGTGAGGGAATCTTGAGACTTGCTCTGATGAGTGGGACCATGCTCAGTAAATCTTTAACCTAATTTTCTGTTGATAGATGAGGCTGTGTTCCCTAAGCAGTCCACAAAAGTGAGTCCATATTTGTACATTGATGAGAACGACTACTCTGACTTGGCTAAGACTTCTCTCACTTAGTTTGACAATCGCTGCAAAATATACAGAAATGATTAATGATACATGCCTGGTGTGAGCAGTCAAATACCTAAGGATCCCCATTGTATACCTTAAGTTTTGTGGTCTCAGCAGACCTCACAGAATCATGAATTCTTTAGGTCAATAGAGTTTAGAAACATGGCTGGCTATTTTTCATATCAATTCAGGAAAGCCCACGCCAGCATTCAGGGGCCCACTTACTTCCATGAAGGAAATTTCTTAGTCAACTGCAGGTACATAATCTGGTTCCTTCGGCTTTTGTGGCTTTCTGTATCATCAGGCCTACTTGAAGATTTATTGTAGCAGGTCTGGACACCGGATTGCCTCTGCTGGTTTCAGTGGACCAGCTTTTCATATAAAAATGGAGCATATAGGTAAAATTTCCCCTAGCCATGTAATTTCAGAATCTCTGGTAATTTCACCCACATTCAAAATTTCAGCCTAATCTAAAATTTAATCTTTCCTATTTGATCCAGCACCATCAGAATATCACTTAGGTATTTTCTTTTTTTTTTTTTTTTCCATAATATAAATTAGCAAAAATCTCTGAGTTTGCAAGTGGCTCCGATTATAGGTGTATTTTTACAAACAACAGAGGGCAGAGGGCAAGTGAAGAACTGACTTACTCTTGGAAGTAAATTGTTACAGGAGCTTCAAGTAAGGCAAGACAGATTCATAAGAAGAGAAGCAGGGCAACTTTCTCTAGTAAGGGAGGCTCAGAATATGCTAGAGATTCGATACACGATCTATTTCAATCTGGGGGTGACTTTTTTTTTTAAGTACCATCGTAGAAAGATTTTTGTTTTCAGCTGATCCTTGGCCAGCAATTTAGGACTCTGAGCTGGACATTCTCTTCCTTTAAACTATCTAGCAATAACCACGCACTTGTAGATTTCTTCATTTCCTTGTGGCTTTCATATCATTTTATGTCAGTTGCCACTTGTTTCTCCGAAGTCTTACCTTTAGTGAGCACTTTCAGATACCATTCTGGTTAGAAGTTTGCCACTGTACGGCATGGGTTCCCAGAGTTCTGTCCTTTAATACTTGAAGGATTTTTCTTGCTGTCACATAGAGCATCCAAATGATGATTGCTTCCTGAGAGGCTTTGGCCTGCGGTTGCTCTTGTCATTGGTTTCTATATGAATTAAGGTTCTTGTTATAAGCAATAGAAACAAACTCAAACTATTTTAAGCAGAAACTAGTTTAAAAAAAAAAAAGGCACTGAGTAGATCATAAACTCTGCAGAAGCCAGAGAATCATATTTAGGGGCGGTCAGTTGAGACATTGAAGTGGCCAGCAGCTAGCTCATTGGTGCTCGTGGGCTTCGCCTGTTCCATGCCTCATCTCTCCCTGGAAGGGGAGGGGGACTTTGAAGCCAAGCAGAAGCTGCCGCCTCCGTAGTCCCTGGCTTGAAGTCGCTAAGACTTCTCTCAAACTTGTGTGCTGAGGAGACTCAGATGTTGGCCTCAGCTCCTAGGCTGAACTCAGCAGATTGGCTCATGAAAACTTCTGTATTGAGACAAAGGAAAGGATCTGTCAGAAAGCAACATCTGTTATCCCACGCATGGCAGCAAGAAAGAGGGACAGGTAGTGGAAATCCTGCAATCGGAAAAACAGACTGAAAGGTGACAAAGAAGCTGAAGATGGGTGGTGGAGAGAGGTGTGACACGCCAGCCCCTCAAACTAGAAATGTTAGGAAGAACAACAGCAGCTTCGTAGACAGAAGACCAAGGATCAGAATTCCCAGATGAAGATTGTTCACAAGAAAAAGGAAGGAGGGCATACTTATAATTCATCATCAGCTGCATGGCAGCCCATGCAAAGTGGGGGGAAGAACAAAAATTTTCCAAACAATCAAAACTGGATCTCCAGCTTATCAAGTCCCACCTTACTTTTTAAATCTCAAATTAATCAGAACTATGCCGGGGCCAAGTTTAGTGAGCCACCATCACCAAATGTTCTTCCTAAACCACCAAGCCACTGGGTTCTGTTTCCTTTAAACCTGCTGATAAAGAAATAATGACATTTCAGCTTAAAACCTTACTTAAAGTACAGGTATAAAATGAGATAAAGTACTAACATTTAAACTTAGTCATATTTAAGGATAACTGGCAATTGTTTCAGACCAAATTCACTAGGGAATTAATCTGTAAAACTGATTAACATAGAAAATATAATTAGACTTCATCTTAATTGTTTTATGTGCACTCTGATGGTAGAATCAATACAGTTTAAAATAACTGAATTATGGATAATTGTGTTTGATCTCTTTACTAGTGTTTTCAATTGAGTAACCATACAAGTGAAACCATTCAAGTTTAGATTTGGAGAATTTAAAGGAATCAACTTTTTATATTGCTTGTTGGGGGAAAATACTAAAGACTATCATTTCATGGGTCAGCAGATTGTCTTGTTAAGATATGGTAAATCTGATTATAACCATCCAGTTAAAGACATACAGGGGTTGAAAACTATTTGAATCTTTGAGATGTTATTGTCCTAGAGACACCTAAATCAGTACACCACCTAAACCAGTAGTATGGCAACAACCTAAGGCACTGCCTAAAGAAAATGTGAATTTTTTTTTTTTTTTTAGAGAATAGTTGTATTTTAATGAACAGTATGGTGGTGAATGTGGAAAGGGCACTAGGGGCTATTTAGAATGAAACAAGTATACCCCACTGGCCCTGTTATGTGCAGTGGATGGGTGTCTGCCAACAAATGCACTAAAACCATTTTTTATAGAAACAGTATTTGGTGTTCAGAGTAGCTTTCAAAATACATTTTTGTATGATGGCACTGCACAGGCTATTCTGACAGTGATATGGCTTTAAGTCATCCCTGCAAAGGTTTTTTAAAGTTGAGCTGTATAATGTGAAAGTTCTGCATACCTAGGAAAGAGCCATGTAAGTATATGTAATAAAATTGTAGCATATGTAAAGTTTTGTTGGCATTTATCCTACAAAAATAGAATATTTTAGTACGAATTTGCTGAATGTAAGACATGGACTCTTTTATACTATGGCCTAATTTTAAAGGTAAAACAAACCTGTGTTTAAATTTTGCCCTTGTGCTGAAGTGCCAGTGTATGTATGTTCTAATTGATCTTGCTGTAAACTAAATTTCAAAGTAAATGCTAGTGTAAGAAGTTTTATATAACTGAAAAGGTTTTAAGCTGCTAAAACACTTGATATTTTTGAGATGTGAAATGCAGTATTGGGTTATTTTTTTTCCTTAAACCCGAAGATTAACTATTAAGCAGTCCCTCCAGCCTTAAAGATTCCTTTTGGCTTTCAACAGCTTGTGTAACCTATGAGTATAGTGTACAACGTCAGTGGTTTGTTTTTTTTTTTTTTTTTTTTGTCAACAGGTGCAACCCAGGGGATTCACTCCATCTGTAAATATGTAAAACAAGTTTTTTAAAAACTGCTTCTCATAACTTCCAGAACTTTTTTATTGTTCTTGTTGTCTCCTACACACAATATATAATGTGGTTCCTGTTTTATAGGACTGATATTTAAATAGTAAAAGAAAAGAGTTTTGTTCAGACTTTGTTCAACTTCATCTTACATTTCTTGTTCACTCACTCCATCATGTCCGACTCTGCAAACCCATGGATTACAGCACACCAGGCTTCCCTGTCCTTCACCATCTCCCAGAATTTGCTTAAACTCATGCCCATTGAGTCAGCAGTGCCATCATCCAACCATCCTATCCTCTGTCGACCATTTGTCCTCCTGCCTTCAATCTTTCCCAGCACCAGGGTCTTTTCTAATGAGTGGGCTCTTCCTATCAGGTGGTCACAGTATTGGAGTTTCAGTTTCAGCATCAGTTCTTCTAATGAATATTCTGGATTGATTTCCTTTAGGATTGACTGAAATCCAATGACCTTCTCTTTGAACTTATTCCTCTCTGGCTCCCCCTTCAATGATCTCTTCACTATTGTTTTTGATTCTTGAAACTCTCTCTTCCCTTGACCTCCAGGATCCTCTTACTTGCTAGCTCTTCTCTTGCATCTTAGGGAGCTGCTGCCTGTCTCCTCTGAAGCTTCTGTCTTCTCCATCTCTAAAGATAAAGGTAAACTCATGAATCTCTTGCATGTCTTTTATTAATATATTTCATTCTCACCTCTTACCTCTATCAACATTGCCTTTTTCTTTGTTTTTAGTCGCTAAGTTATATCACTCTTCATGACCCCATAGACTGTAATCTTCCAGGCTCCTTTGCCCATGGTATTTTCCAGGCAAGGATACTGGCATGGGTTGCCATTTCCTCCTCCAGAGGATTTATATGGCCTTAGAAGTATTTTTATTTCTAAAAGCACTGACTATACATGTTTAATAGGTATTTCATAATATATACCAATAGCCCAAGTCATATTTTAAACATTCTATTCATGCATTTCATCTATAGCTTGCTTTATGTCTCAATATACACATCCTTCCAAATTCATAAATGTAACATATCAAAAAAATAATTTATTATTTTTCTTCTCATACCCATCTGTAAAACTCTTTTCCAAATTCCTGGCTCAAATCCTTAATATGTTCCTCTTTTTAGTTGTTATGTTCAGCAACCTGAGAGGGTCTTTCAATCTGATTTCCTGAATATCAGTTGCAATTTTATCATCAATCCTTTCTGGTAGTGGCTACTCTTACTGTAAAAATTTCTCAAATTTTGTTGAGTTCCTAAAATTATCTATCTAAAACATAAATATTATCTTGTCATTTGTTACATATGTATTTTGTATACTTAACCTATTGCCTACAGGATTCAGAATAAAGCACACATTCTATGCTATGCTCACAGTTTTTGGTCATTTCCTTATACTAGTCAAGTATTTTGCTCTAAATAAACTTCATTATTCATGATATTCTTGAATATTTTCTACTTCTCAATTTCTCTGACTTCTTTATTGTTTTCCTTTTCTTTTCCAGAAAATTTTCTTCTTACTTTCCCTTCTACACATACCAAATCTTGCTTCTCCCTCCAAGTGTTGCCTTCACATTAATGCCTTTTTCTATAATCCTCAGATGGACTTAGTTTCTCATCTTTGACTTAGTCACTCATACTTAGAATGTCAGTATTCCAAAGCATTTTGTCAGTCAATCTCTTTTGATATTCATTCTTTTATAAACCTCATCTACCAGTCAAAGGATGGTTCACGTTTCAGTGAGTTTAAGCATACAGTCATTTCTACACTATCTTTAAACACAGATAGAAATAAGATCTCAATAGAAATATCTTATGCTCTTAGAAGAAGAGAAAGAGTGAAAAGAAAAAACTAAACTAATAAAGGTCATTTCCATGTCAAACCATTTAAAGAAACTACTGGGAGAAGTAACTATACTTCTGTTATCAATTTATAGTCTTTTGTTATTATGAACATTTGCCCCCTATTAAGCTAGAATAAACAAGCAAACCTAACAAACCATGTAGCTTCTTACCAAGGAGGGAGGTGAACAAGGGACAGCCTGGCCTTTATCCTGTAAACTCCATTAATGCCATTTACGAGTTCTGAGGATGTGAAGATGATAGTAGATAATGTACTTTGAAAAACTGAAGAAGAGAGAGATAGATGAGATTGTCTTGATGGGAAATCTGAAAATAATAGAATGCATGGGGGAAAAGGCAGTAGTAAAACCAGCATCATTTATGAGAGAAATTTTGGAGAGAATTCTAACACAGAATCTGTTGGATCCCAACGTTGAAAGGGGAAGTGGAACAAGATCTGTGTGAATAATTGAGGGGTAGCTAAAAAGACATTTTTTCTTTTTAGAAAAGAAAAGTATGCCCTTCAGTGTGCCCCCTTTACATTCCATACCTACAAAAAACTGGCAACTCTGATGCTTTCCTTACAGTAAATTTGAAACAATTCAGAGAATACATTTTTGTTTTACAGGTGTCATAATTAAGGAGTGGAGAGGATTTAGATGTATTCCAAAGAAGTCATAAGAATCCTGCATTTTTAGGACTACATCAAAGGCTATTTCAAATTCCATAAAAATGGAAATCTATCCTAGAAAACCCATTTACACTGTGTAGTAGGTGCTTTTACTCTAACACAGTTCATTTCAGTTGATCAATCATCTAAAACTCTTTGAGACCCCCATGGACTGAAGCACACCAGGCTTCCCTGTCCATCACCAACTCCCGGAACATACTCAAACTCATGTCCATCGAGTTGGTCATGGCATTCAACCATCATCCTCTGTCATCACCTTTTCTTCCTGTCTTCAGTCTTTCCCAACATCAAGGTGTTTTCCAATCAGTCAGTTCTTTGCATCAGGTGGCCAAAATACAGGAGTTTCAGCTTCAGCATCCAATGAATATTCAGGACTGATTTCCTTTAGGATTGACTTGTTTGAACTTCTTGCTATCAAAGGGACTTTTGAGAGTCTTCTCCAACACCATAGTTCAATAGCATAAATTCCTCGGCACTCAGTTTTGTGTATGGTCCAACTCTCACATCCATACCTGACTACTGGAAAAAAGATAGCTTTGACTAGACAGACCTTTGATGGCAAAGTAATGTCTCTGTTTTTTTAATATGCTGCCTAGGGTGGTCATAGCTTTTCTTCCAAGGACCAAGCGTCTTTTAATTTCATGGCTGTGGTCACCATCAGTGATTTTGGAGCTCAAGAAGAGAAAGTCTGTCACTGTTTCCATTGTTTCCCCCACCTATTTGCCACAATGTGATGGGACAGGATGCCATGATCTTAGTTTTTTGAATGCTGAGTTTTAAGCCAGCTTTTTCACTCTTCTGTTTCACCTTCATCAAGAGGCTCTTTAGTTCCTCTTTGCTATCTGCCATAAGGGTGGTGTCATCTGCATATCTGATGTTAACTGGCATTTCTCCCACAATCTTGATTCCAGTTTGTGCTGCATCCAGTCCGGTATTTCACGTGATGTAGTCTGTATATACATGGGCTTCCCTGGTGGCTTAGAGGTTAAAGCGTCTGCCTGCAATGCAGGAGACCTGGGTTCAATCCCTGGGTTGGGAAGATTCCCCTGGAGAAGGAAATGGCAACCCACTCCAGTATTCTTGCCTGGAGAATCCCATGGATGGAGAAACCTGTTGGGCTACATTCCACAGGGTCAAAAAGAGTTGGACACAACTGAGTGACTTCACTTCATTTCACTTCAATCTGTATATAAGTTAAATAAGCAGGGTGATGATACACAGCCTTGATGTATTCCTTTCCCAGTTTTAAACCAGCCCATTGGTTCATCTCCAGTTCTAACTGCTGCTTCTTAATTTGCATATTGATTTCTCAGGAGGCAGGTAAGGTGGTCTGATATTCCCATCTCTGGAAGATTTTTCCAAGCTTGTTGTGAGCCACACATTTAAAGGCTTTGAAGTCATCAATAAAACAAAAATAGATGTCTTTCTGGAACTCTTTTGCCTTTTTTATGATTCAACAGATGTTGGCAATTTGATCTCTGGTTCCTCTGCCTTTTCAAATTCAGCTTGAACATCAGAAAGTTCTTGGTTCATGTACTGTTGAAGCCTAGTTTGGAAAATTAGGAGCATTATTTTGCTAATGTGTGAGATGAGTGCAATTGTGTGGTAGTCTGAACATTCTTTGGTATTGCCTTTCTTTGGGATTGGAATGAAAACTGACCTTTTCTAGTCCTGTGGCCACTGCTGAGCTTTCCAAATTTGCTGGCATATTGAGTGCAGAACTTTCACAGCATCAGCTTTTAGGATCTGAAATAGCTCAACTGGAATTCCATGACCTCCACATGCTTAATACTGGCTGTTTCTTGAGACACTAGTAAGATCTATTGACAGAATACATGGCCTTTCAGAGCGTACTGGGCTTCCTCACAGTACGGTATCTGGGTTACAAGAGCAAATGGACTGAAGACCAGAAACTCACTGTAGTGCATTGGATGAGCTAGGTTTGGAACTTGTACTGTGTGAATTCTGCTATAATCACAAACCTATCCAGATTCAAGAGGAGGAAGCATCTGCGTTGTTTATTCATAGTAAGAATAACCAATGATATGAAAGTGAATAATTTATGTGAAAATTTTGGAAAGTTCCATTAAATAAAGACAGTTATTAGGCAAAGGACTTTATGTCATTCCTTTTTTCTTCTTCAAGCCTGGAACATAGATATGGTGATTACAGCAATAGTAGTTATTTTAGTCAATGAGTCAACTTCAACATCCTTGGGGCATCTGCATTCAGTCATTTAATGACAATAGCAACATCTAAGTACCCATTAGGTGCAAAACACTATTCTGGATACCAGAGAAGCAAACATAATTAAGCCAAAGAGTGACATGAGATACCTAACTAACTATATAATTAATTAGCTTGTGTGTAGAGTAGAGACTGTGGGAAGGAAATGTAGAAGAGTTAGTAGGGAATTGGTAGGTGATGATAGTGTTTTTAACTTGGAGTTGGTAGTAGTGGAGGTAGCAAGAAGTGTTATAATTCTGTATGTAATTCTGAAGACAAAGCAAAGGAGATTTAATGAAAAAATGAAATGAAATGGGAAAGCATACAAACAGTTAAATATGACTTCAAAATCCTTAATTTCAGCAACTAGGAATGATAGGTTTTCCATTTTCTGTGAAGAAGAAAATTGTAGAAGGAGTAGATTTCAGAAGGGAGATTTTCTAACAAGTTTTGTATTCAACCTTGAAATTGGAAATGCTTGTTAGATTCTTAAGAGAGTTGAAAAATTTGTACTTGGGACATATTAATCAGGATTTTAATAAAAACTAGAGCTATAAATAAGAAATTCATACATAAATTTTATTTAAATAGTATAAATAGATTTAGTTATTAAGGGAGTTAATATAGATAGAGAAGGAAAGGATTCCAAGTTATTCTAGTGTTCAGAAGTTGGGAAAATGAGAGAAAACAAGTAAGATTTCAGAGCAGCATGCAGAATAGAAGAAAACTGTTATTTACTTGAAGCCAAGAAAAGAATGTGTTTCAAGGAAGAAGCAATAAACTTGTCCAACACTGATGAGTGCTAACAAAAGGAGGGATGAAAATTTTACACTGTGTGCATTAATGTAGAAAGATCATTAGAGACATGGACAAAAGTAGTTCCAATGAAGTGATAACACCAAAGCTTCATTTGTAAAGGTTTTTAACTATTGGAGACAAACATAGCAAAGCTTTTCAAAAGTTTTGCTGTGGGGGAAAAAAAAAAAAAAGGTGATGTCATGGGGATTTTTCTATAAAGTACTATTATAAACATTTATACACTATGGGAATGAGTCCATAGAAACATTTATATTAATTATATAGGAGACCTTGTCTAACTGTTGGCATAGTATGCATAAGTATGTCAGAAATGATGGAATTAAATTTTCAAAAGGAAAGAACTCAGCCTTGAGAGCATGAAATGTTCATCTAGGAGGAAGGAATATTTATTTAGTATGTAGCAATGTTAGTGAGTAGGTGGTAGTATATTTTGTGGAATTTATCTTTTGATTCTTTTATCTCTCAGGAAAATAGAAGGTAAGGTTACTAAGAGTAAGGAGGAAAAGGAAGTGAGGGATGAATGCAACAGGAAATGCAGTATGAATTATTCCTCTAGAGAATGAAAGAGTGCATGGAAGAGCAAAATCTGGTAGAACAGTGGCAATGTCACACTCCAACTTGAGGCTCATGATCATGATTTTTAAGTGAGAACAGTCAGAGTAAGTTGATCTCCATCTGTCTATAGCAGCATAGATGCTGTTAAGGAGTTGAGTTTAAACAGAACTGGAGCTTTGCATGTGAATGAGACAGAGTGAGGAGAAAGACAGTGAGTGGAACATTGGGATTGGTATGGTAAATGGGCTTGACAGATGTTTTTATCATCTTCCTTCTTGGGAGCCAAATGGATTGGGCTGAAAAGTTTAAAACTACATTTTCCAGATGCCCTCAGATCTAGTTTCAGAGGCACAACTGAATCTAGAATAAATCTATCCCTGAGAGAGACAGAGGCTGTTTTCTGGCTTCTTGTGTCTGTTTTCTGCCGGCAAGCAAGGTTGTGAAGTTTGGGGACTATCAGCAGTCAATAGCTAGTGCTGGGGAGAAGTTTCAGCAGAGATGGTGGCCAGATTGTGTGTTAACACATTCATTGACCAAATTTGCATTTTGTTGAGAGATATTTGGGACAGCAGAAAAGTTTCCTAATCCTAGATTCCTGAACTTATGTTCAAAACTGCAGATCACCGCATCACTGCTTATGTTCTTGAACTGCATTGTTCAATACTGCCCAATTCTTTTTTTTTCTTCTTCTTCTTTTTACTATTCATATAAGAGTTTGAAGCTCTCTAGACAATCATACTTTCCAATATGAGCCACTAGATAGTGTCCATGCACACTGAGGGTGACTTCAGATACCAGCTGTCCAGAACATCCTAGATTGCAAGCTACTGCTCTATTTATTATTAGCACTTCATTTTATAATATAAACTATCTTATAAAAATGATAAAATTTATAGCTGCTGTATTGCTTTTGAAGCCTAGCTTGTGAAAATGGGAATAATGTTTTTTAAATGCTACAAGAAGAAACTGAAGATACATTTTAGATATGAAAGTGAAAGTGAAATCGCTCAGTCAGGTCCGACTCTTTGCGACCCGTGGACTGTAGCCCACCAAGCTCCTCTGTCCATGGGATTCTCCAGGCAAGAATACTGGAGTGGAAATTAGACCAAAACTATGTATCTTATAGTTTTATAGGTTTTTTCATTGAAATTAATTTGTAAATATCCAGTAAAAAAAAAAAAAAACTTCATGTTCTACATAATTTCATTATGTAAAAGATAATATAAACAATTGTTTGGTAACAAGCACATTGAAATCCATTCATATAATTGAACTTTATTTCATTTTAGGAATCTTGGTGAAATATAGAAATCATATAAGAAGTCAGATACCTTTTCCAGGCTCTCAAATTAGACCAAAACTATGTATCTTATAGTTTTATAGGTTTTTTCATTGAAATTAATTTGTAAATATCCAGTAAAAAAAAAAAAAAACTTCATGTTCTACATAATTTCATTATGTAAAAGATAATATAAACAATTGTTTGGTAACAAGCACATTGAAATCCATTCATATAATTGAACTTTATTTCATTTTAGGAATCTTGGTGAAATATAGAAATCATATAAGAAGTCAGATACCTTTTCCAGGCTCTCACATTGCTAGGTTGAGGTGAAAGAATCAGGCTCCACTAATCAGCTGCATTTACCCAAGATATTTGAATCTTAGGTGAGTGCAGTAAGAAAAATAATAATAATAATAATAACTCATGAAATCCATTCCTAGAGAATGACAGCTGCTTCAAAGTTTTCCAGAAGCACTGATGACATTCTGTTGGATTACACTAGCTTTGGTGATTTATTTTTAGCTCTATTGCATATGTCTGTTTATATGTCCATTTTAGAAATATTTAATCTGCTTTCATTAACTTTGAACTTTGTTTTTAGCAACAGAGAAAGGCATCAATTTTATGATAACTATGGCAACCCACTCCAGTGTTCTTTCCTGGAGAATCGCAGGGATGGGGGAGCCTGATGGGCTGCTGTTTATGGGGTCGCACAGAGTCGGACACGACTGAAGTGACTTAGCAGTAGCAGCAGCAACATAATGAATATGCATGGTGATTTTTCTTATTTATGTTTCCCAAAAATAAAAAAAAAAGATAAGTTGCAAAATGGACTGACAGAAAAGGGAGAAGAAAAGGTAGCCAAGATTTAAATTTGAAATTTGGAAGCAAATTTTTAAAGAAAATAATAAATCATGCAACAGGATCGTATTCAGACAGTAAATTGTAGTTTAGATTGTGAAATTATTTACTCTTGATATAATTATTTATCAGTTAATCTTCCCAACTACAACATTTGAAGAATAGTATTTGTTTATATCTTGAAGTGTGGTGGCTGCAGCAGACCGCACAGAAGCACAGCGGAGAGGAGTGACCCCATGTCTGAGGTCAGGGGCGGCGGCCAAGAGGAGCAAACCCACATCCAAGGAGCAGTGGCTGCACAGGCACAGGAGGACAGAGAGGAGCTACTCCATGTTCAAGGTCAGGAGGGGCGATTCGTTCAAGGTAGGGAACAGTGGATGCGCTTTGCTGGAGCAGCCGTGAAGCAATACCCCACACTGCAGTCCATGGGGTCACAAAGGGTCGGACACGACTAAATGATTGAACTGAACTGAGTCACTGGGGAAGCCCCAACATCAAGTCTTGAACAAGGACAAAGAATGTGTCTTTGCTGCCTCTGGGAAGTGGTTGCCGAAACCACCACTGTGTCTACCTGTGCCAGAACAGAGGCAGTGTGATCGCTACAGTTTTGTATCACTAGTTTCCAACACAAAGTCCTGGAGAGAGGTATGTAAATGGGAGGATCTTGAGTCCTCCACTCTAAATGGAAGACTGTCCTACTGGAAAAGGAAATATCCAGCATTTTCAGCTTCTGTCCTGGTGATGGGGGTTTGCAAATATAAGAAATAGTGCTTGGATGCTGGGACATAAAAAGGAATGACAAATGAGGAATTAAGCTCATGAGATCAATTGACATTTACAAAAAGAAGAAATATCTCTCTCAAATTCCTCAGCAGTAGAAAGGGCATTCAAGGTCTCCATTTTATTTACTGACCTACAGTGTATTTTTTACTCATCTTTCCTTATTTGCACTGAGTAGGCCAGTAGGAGTAAGAGGATTATTTTGAAGTCAAATGATTATATTTTGTTTGGTTTTTGTGCTTTATTGATATACTGAACCTATGCCATTTTCAGGATCTTCCCTGGTGGCTCAGACACTAAAGTATCTGCCTACAATGTGGGTAGGCCCGGGTTTAATCCCTGGGTCAGGAAGATCCCCTGGAGAAGGAAATGGCAACCCACTCCAGTACTCTTGCCTGGAAAATCCCATGGGTGGAGGAGACAGGCAGGCTACAGTCCATGGGGTCGCAAAGAGTCTGACCCGACTGAACGGCTTCACTTCATGCCATTTTCAAGTGTTACATTTTATACAGGTTAATTTCAATTCTTTTTTATTTCTTCTATGTTAAAATAGTTGAAAAACAGCAGAGTCATAAAATAAAATAATAGAAACACACTCTATTTTTGTTATTTGTTAGTACAATATCCTAAGCCTTCCTGAGTGTGCTTTGCTTTGTTTCAAGCAGAACTGATGATTGTCCTGTCTCTGTGCAGGAAATTGGATTTAGTGAGTGGCAGCTGCAGCCACACAGCGAGTCCTTAAGTGGCAACCCATTTCTAACGCTGAGCCTCTAGACATCATACTAATCCTGGCAATATGAGAGAGAGCCAGATCAAAGCCCATTTGGAGAAAGAAAGAAAATAATCCCAAACTGCTCTTTTGATGTCACATTAGGCCATTAATATACATCATGTCTGTTTAATTTAAAACTTCTGACTAGTCCTGGTACAACTTAATTGCACACCTCTTGAGACCCAGCATTAAGTTACTGTGTGCTTGGATGGAAAACATGATTTGTGCCATAGTTAATGATGAGGTTTAGAGTCAAGTCCAGAGTCATGCATTCTCTGTACTCTCCACTGACCTGACTGCATGTCTCTCGTAAATAACATCTTCAGTGGATGAAGGGACCATAAATCTGTCCCACGATGGGTCTCTCCACCCTGTTGCACTCTCTTCCTGGACATTACCTTTTGATTCCCTGGAGTATAATGAGAAGTCTGTTGAGTAAGTGTCTTTCTTTTTTCTCTCAGTGGGTTGTTCATTTCCTTCCTGCTCTTACTGGGGCTTATGTTAGGGAGAGTAGGGTGTTTGTTAGGGTATTTTGACAGTATTTTAAAAATACATCCATAATTCAGACTCTGATCTCTATTCATATTCTAAGTACTTTTATATCATGTTCCTTTATTTTTTCGATTATAGAAAATTTCTCTAACAGATTTTATCAGGCTTTGCACAAAACCTGGAGGAGTTGAAATAATTGAAAAAAATTAAAGAAAATATCAGGCTTAAATATTATATAAAATGGCATCATAAACTAGGTTTACCTTTAGCCAACTTGAGAAATGCAGAAATGGCATGTCAGATTTTAGCAGAAACTATCTCATGTTTTCACCTCTTATCTCTATAGACTAGCAGAAGAAGCAGTCATAAACTTCTAGAAAGAAGCTGGATGGAAGGAGAAACTAAGGGTGCTACAGAGGGCGTAGACTTAATGTGAACAGTAAGTCAGAGGTAAGGATCGTGCAAAGCTGGTATGAATGGGTGGGAACTGGCACTCTTGGGAAAGGGACAAGCAGTGTGAGATAACTGGCATGGTCTGAAACCATGGGCCTCATATTACAATACTTAGGTGTTTAGAGACAATTGGGAGGGAAAAGAAATAAAGAAAAAAGAGAAAGTTCATAATAACTTGGCACTCTTCTCTCAGTCCATAAATTAATATAAACTTTAGATGAGCTCCTTTTGTTGTTGGAGAAAGAATGATAAGGACCAGACACAATGTCAAGGTTGGTTAGATTTTCTAAAGGTCATTTAGTGAGCTCTGACTGAGATTAACATATTAGGTTAGAGCATCTTAAGTTTCTCCCAAACAATCTCAAGGTAAAGGAAAGTGAACACATATCTTTGGCAACTGGAGAGACAATGCCAGCACAGCAAACAAAATTTTCTTTGAAATGCTCTGTTTTATCCTAAAAATTTGTACAAATGTTGCATTCTATACATATTGTGTATTTTAATATAAAATATTTAAGTTAAAGACTGTTTAGCAAAATCAATTCTCCCAGAAATTGTGTCCCATTAGTCTGTGATTTTGCAAAGCCCATAGTCCATTGCCAAGGGGATCTCTGAGAGGGCCACATTATGCATTTAAGAAGCAGATGAAGAGCAATTAGATCAATTTCAAATGTTGTATCTGAAAATATTGTGATATTCAGTTAAGTGTATTCAACCATTTAGCCAAATATTTTAATAACCTGTAGAAACCCAGAGAATATAATTGTAAACTTTGGCCTGCTCTGTTCTCAGTTGAACAAACCAAGCTTTGCATGACTCCTTTCCAGCAGGAGATCCTTAGTTCAATTACAGACATTGCTAACCCTCAAAATTTGATCCAAATCCGGAGCTAGTGTTAAGTGACACCATGTGTTTCCTCTGGTTAAATAAGGTCAGTAAATTATTATGTTCCTTTGTTTCAGAAAATGAAGATATTTTAGTCTTCTCATGTTGAAAGAATACTAATTGTGAATTTAAGAAATTCGGAGGAAGAGTGGGGACTCTAATGGCATTTGCCATGCCTGCTCATTTTGCCTTCAAAGTTCTGGGGTATTGGAAGAGTTACTATAAAGAAGCAAGTCTACTTTTCTTATGGCTTAAAACATGTCCAAAAATGTTTTGAAAAATGACAGCATTTTTAAATAGGCATACAACGGTCGGCAACATTATTTCAATATTTAAGTGAAAATTTAAAAATCATCTACAACTGAATGTTAGAGATGAGGGTAAACATGATTCCTTCCTTTGAAAAATGAAAACTCAACACTTAGCCCTCCGTGATCATTAAAAGTCTACCACCCCAAATTACTATCCCTATAGTACCCAATATGTATGGAGTACTACATGGAAATATGTGGAGAAGGAAGGAATGTTAAAGATGAAAATCTCTTAACTGAATACAAATAATTTAACAGATGTAAAATTCAATATTTGGCTCAAACATCTATCCTGAGAGACTTCAAAATATAAAAGATCAAATTAAGGAAGTGTTGTCCCCTTGTTTCCAATGTCTCATACTTTATCTGAATGCATCTTCCTGTCTGACCAGTTCTCCTCAGTCAGGGAAACGATCCACACGATGAAGACGCTTTCCTTCCTGACTACTGAAGAAACTTCTTTCCACAACCATACTCTAAGTGCCAGGGACTGTGCTGACAAAGGAACAACAGAATGTTTCTGACCTAAGGTTTCCCAGCCTCATGGGGAAGATAGATCAAAAAATATCTACTAGGTAAATTTAAAATATGAGTCCTCTGCCTGAGGTGGAAATGAACAGGGTGTTGTGGCACAGACCCAATAGTAGGTGCTTAAGAAGGAAATGCACAGCAGACACAGAACAGAGGCCTCAGGTTCCAAAATGCCAGGCGAACTTCCGGATGAGACGTCGAGTTGGCATCAGAGGGGCAGGGTGTGTGTGGCCTTGACTACTGCACCACGGTGGGCTTGCTCCACACACAGTGAGCTCTCAGGGACTGGGACAAGGTCAGTTTCAACGGATGAGACCAAGAAACTGAAGAGTATGGAGAGCAGCTTCCAGTTCAGGCCGAGGAAAACATTCTCCAAGGAAGCACCAGATTCCTGAAACATGTCCAGCCCTTGTGGAAAAGATACAGTTTGGGCCGCAGTTCAAGTAAACTTCTGAGGAGCTTCAAACGCTCAGACTTGGCAGTTCAACTCAAACGGCTTTTCCAAGTTCTTCCTAGGCAACTGCCACTTCTAAGGCAAAGTCATTGTTTACAGCCTGGCGGAGTTGGAATCTTGTCGGAAAAACAAACTTGTCGTGACAGCTGGGGTTTATAACCACCCTCGGACTTCACGAGAGGCGCATTTGAGGAGCTTCCAAACTCGTCAGCCGGCTCCCTGACGGCTTTCCGGCGGCCCTACGTGCGTCCCTGTGTGAGGCTGACAGGGGAGCCGGGGTCTCAAATTGGCTAGCGACTCCTTTTCGGAGAACACCGGCCACACCCCCAGGCCACCTGGAACTGCAGCGTTGCCGGTTTCCACCGCTTTGCAGAGTAAAGGCAGCGGGGTCCGCGCCGCCCCTCCGCCCCGTCGCCAGCCCGGCACGGGGTGGGCGGGACATCCGGGCGGGGATGGGGCCCCTGCAGGAGGGGCGGGCCGGGCCTGCGCACTGATACCTGCTGGTGGGCTGTGGGTTCAGCCCCGGAGGTGGGGTTAGCGCCACCAACGCCTTAGGCAGTCGCGGAGCAGAGCCACACTGCTTGGGAAGGAAACGTCCTAGCCCTAGACGACGGACTCTGTGCGCCTTCCTACCTGACTTGCCGTTCACTAAGGAGACGTGGGTTCGATTCCTGGGTCAGGAAGGACCCCCCCCCCGCCCCGCCCCACTGGAGGAGGAAATGGCCACCCACTCCAGTATTCTTGCCCGAAAAATCCCATGGACAGAGGACCCTGGCAAGGTACAGCCCTGGTCGCAAAGAAAGTGGAGTCGCTCAGTCGTGTCCAACTCTTTGCGACCCCATGGACTGTAGCGGGCTAGGTTCCTCTGTCCACGGAATTCTCCAGGCAAGAGTGCTGGAGTGGGTTGCCATTTCCTTCTCCAGATTATAAGAAAAAAAGTGTTTAAATTACTTCCATGCCTAGCATTGGTAGGTACTTTTCAGTCTTAAGTTTTCTTTCTACATTCAAAAGCTACCGAAAGGCTACTAGTTTTCAGGCACTGGGGGTGTAATGAAAACAACCCTTCAGAAACTTGGCCAGTGAAGAAGACAAGTGAAGGGGCTGTGGCGAATGTGTTGATGGCAGGATGGCTGGGCGGTCCGGGAGCACCCGAGAAAGGCGCCTAAGCCAGTTTCAAGATGTCAGGGGAGGCTTCTGGCTGGAGACAAAAGAATCAGAAGGTGCTAGCCCAGCGGAAAGGGCTGAGGAGAGAAAAGAGGCTACAGTTAGAGAGAGATGGGATTGATGACTGAAAAAAGAGATGTACAACTTGAGAGTTGCAAGTTAAGTTTTATTTGGGGCAAACTGAGGACTGCAGCCCCAGAGGCAGCATCTCAGNGGAGTTGGTGGTGGACAGGGAAGCCTGGCATGCTGCAGTCCATGGGGTTGCAAAGAGTTGGACACAACTGAGCAACTCAACTGATTGATTGTGTTGACTAAAAAAGATGTACAACTTGAGAGTTGTGAGTTAGATTTTATTTGGGGCAAAATGAGTACTGCAGCCTTGGAGGGAGCATCTCAGATAGCTCTGAAAGACTGTTCCAAAGTGGCAGTGGGGGAAAGTCAATATATAAGGTTTTGGTAGAGAGGGAGTTTAGTGCCATGAACCACTCATTTTACAAAAGTTTTTTGTTAGTCATGAGGATCTGATGTCACCATGAAGGGATTTAGTGCTTCCTCAGGGATTGTTGAATGTCAACAGCTATAGTAGCATGGGGTTCAGTCTCTGTAGAGGCAGATGGCAAATGCCTTTTCTGTTCAGTCTTTGGCAAGGCTCCTGGTAAGTGCCAAGTTGTAGTTGACAATTGTAATGTCTTACAGGACAAATAATATGTTTTAAAATCATGTTTCCAGTTGAAATTTGAAACTCCTCTGCCAACTGGGTTTTTCCAAAGGATCTGCCTCTCTGAATTTCTGTTTTGTTTTATATTAAGTTTTATAATAGTTCTCACTGAAAAGAGTTAATGAGATTAATTGAGGCACATTTAAATAATCTTGTATAGAATGTCATTTGTTAATTTCTTTTCTTTGAAACCAAATTTAAAGCAATTTTAATTTAACAGAAAATCTAAGAGTTACTCTGATTTCATTTAAAATGCTAATTAGATAACATATATGAATAATTAACATTATATTAATATTTTATTTGTATGGTAGCATGAGTTATTACCTCCATGATTCAACTTGTCAAAGTAAAGGTTATATTTTTGAAACATATACAATATTTCAATTATATCATTTGCTTGTTTGTTCATTTCTCTTTAATCAAATAATATTTATTGTTGCCACCATTTTTGAAAAAAATTATATTCTACCAATTTTAGTAATAATTAAGCACTACAATATTTTCTCTCTCCAAATCAACTTCCATTTTCTGTTATTAAATTCTGTAATTCTTTTCCAAATTTGACTGGCTTGTTTGGGAAACCCAATTCTTTCTTATGTCCGAAATCATAGAATGATTATTTTTCAAACTAACAATTTTTATTCTCAAGTTCCTTTGCTTTTTCTATCTAGGTTGGGAGAATTTATTCCATTTGCTATTAGAATAAAGGAAAACATATATTTTTAATGACTGAGATATGTTTAGGAGCTTTATTTCAAGTTCTGCCTATTTCATTATAAATCAATGTCTATATAGATATTTTCTTGCATACTAGTAAGTAAAGAGAGTCAATTCAAATGGTTAGAATTTTTCTGGCTGAAACATATTCACCTCAGGAATGTGAAGTAAAACCCATTTTTAATCTGTGCTTACAGTTTAATATATTTGGATTTTTAAATTTCATATAATTTTATTTTATGTAAATTATCTCCATTAACACAAAATATCCAAATAATCAGAATTCTTTATATGGGGGTTATAAAGCAGTGTAGTGAAAAACTGAGCATTGTGTTAAAACCACTGTTGTTCAGAGAGTATATGAATGGTTTAAGAATAAATTATACAGGTTTTGAGAGATTTAAGCCATTGATTTCAGTCACATCACTACCACAGGAATCAATGGTGACTAATAGCTGCCTAGGAGAGCTATAAATGGGATACTGGCAGTATATTCCAGACAGCCTTCAAGAAACAAATCTAGAAGAAGATATACATCTGGAGAATGACTGAAGATTTGTTTTCAAAAACTATTCAGTAACTCCATAAATTGGATATGACACAGAGCATGGACTGACCCATCCCTAATAAAACAATCTGTTATTACCCTTGTTTACACTTGCTTCAAGGACATTTTGGAAGGGATTGACTATCTTACCTATGGATGGAAATTTGCATATTCCTACTTTGGAAAGCAACACACTATAGAGAAACTTTTCTCAAATATCAAGACTCTGAGTTAACTCAGGGTCTTGTAAAATTATATGTCCTGCTTCAGGTGAGCCTAGGGTGAAGTTTAAGAGTTTGCATTTCTAAGCAAGCTCCTAGGTGATACTGATATTGCTAACCCATAGGTCGTTCAGTTCACAGATGTTAGAGTAGGAAGCAAGCATAAAAGGAATCAAGGAACTCCAATATAAAATAAAATTTTAAAAAGAGTGACTTAATCATAACACTGAACAACAGAAACCGAAATGTGAGTCAACATATAAATACTGTCCTTCTGCCTTTCCAGATTCCCTTTTTCCTCTCTGGCTTAACTTGTACATTTCTGGCAAGGGAATAGCTATCAATTCACCAGTTTAGATAGGTGGCTCGGATGGTAAAGCCTCTGCCTACACTGTGGGAGACCCGGGTTTGATCCCTGGGTCAGGAAGATCCCCTGGAGAAGGAAATGGCGACCCACTCTAGTACTTTTGCCTGGAAATTCCCATGAGTACAATCCACAGGGTGGCAAAAAGTCACAGGACTGAGCGACTTCACTTTCACTTTCACCAGTTTGAAGAAGTGAAGTGAAGTGAAGTGAAGTTGCTCAGTCGTGTCTGACTCTTTGTGACCCCGTGGACTGTAGCCCACCAGGCTCCTCCGTCTCTGGTATTCTCCAGGCAGGAATACTGGAGTGGGTTGCCATTCTTACAAGGTGCATGATAAAGCATTAGTTAACGACAAAAGGAAATAAAAAGTTTTTCNAGTGAAGTTGCTCAGTCGTGTCTGACTCTTTGTGACCCCGTGGACTGTAGCCCACCAGGCTCCTCCGTCTCTGGTATTCTCCAGGCAGGAATACTGGAGTGGGTTGCCATTCTTACAAGGTGCATGATAAAGCATTAGTTAACGACAAAAGGAAATAAAAAGTTTTTCTTATGTTAGAGTTATCTGTCTTCTGTATACAGAAAAATCGTCAAGCTTGGCAACTGAAGCACTTATTTCAAAATCTATTCTTTTATTTACCATTTAGGTGAAGTTAAGGAAGTGAGCTATTTTCTGGGCTTGCTCTCTGTTTCTCTAGATACAAAATGTTAACGGATGTTGTATGGGTTAAATAACTTAATATATGTAAAGTTTGACACTCATTACATATCTTTGTCCAACAATTCGTAAAATATTTTCTAAACATTGTGTTTTTTTGATAATCCTGGACAATTTTTGGTCTAGTTTATAAGAATATTTTCCCTTAACTATATTTTCAAATAAATGCAATTTTGGGAAGAAAAGTATTACTTACTAATTGTTATTTATTTAGCCATGTGGGTTTTAAGCAATGTCTGGTTATCTAAGAGTTAGTTATCTGCAATTTTTTTTTTTTTTATCTACTTGCAACCACTATATCCCCCCAAAACAGAAAAGAGTTTCAGGACAAAAATCATCTCTAATGTTTAAAGGATTCACTTTTTTTTTTTTTTTTTTTAACGTGTATAGAGGAGAGAATAACCTTTAAACCAGNTTTTTTTTTTATCTACTTGCAACCACTATATCCCCCCAAAACAGAAAAGAGTTTCAGGACAAAAATCATCTCTAATGTTTAAAGGATTCACTTTTTTTTTTTTTTTTTTATTTTAACGTGTATAGAGGAGAGAATAACCTTTAAACCAGTCAATGACTAACATATAATTAGAATTTTTTAAGGCACTTATTCAACTTCTCTTTGTGGAATAATTATCAACTTGGCACCTGATAGTAATATTTTCACAGCCATTATTTACCAGCTCAACTCTGTAAATTACACATGTATGGAAAGTTCCTTCTTGTTATCAGTGGGTTCAGACAAGCAGCCCTGGACCTGGCTACTCATTCATATGGGTTTCCCTCATGGCTCAGACAGTAGAGAATTTGTCAGTGATGCAGAAGACCTGAGTTTAATCTTTGGGTCAGGAAGATCCTCTGGAGAAGGGAACGACAACTCACTCCCATATTCTTGCCTAGAGAATCCCATGGACAGAGGAACCTGGCAGACTACAGACCGTGGGGTTGCAAAGAGTTGGACATGGCTGAGCAACTAACCCTTTTCACTCATATATACTCTGAAAGTCAAAAGAAAGAAGTCTATATAGATTTACCTTCCTCTTTCCTCTTCAACATATTACAAATTGAACACATTACATCAAAAATATAATAAAGTAAGATTTTGCATTTCTTTCCTGAAAACCAAGTAAACTACTACTTACTCAATGCATGATGCTATTTTCTTAATTCATAATAGTAATGTATTCTATGAACTTATCAAATGCATATGTGTGGATTCCAAGTGTATTCATATTTTAATTTTCAACTAAACTTGTTCACTTTAATTAAAATTATATAAACATCTCAAGGGCTTTTCTCATAAAGTGTGTAGAAGATTTTAAGTAGGAGAAAATCTAAATTGATGACATAATTTTTGGAAAAATTTTTCTGCTCTATTTAAACTACTAAATAAACCAATTCAATGGTTAATAAAGAAAGCAATCAGAATTTTGCAGAAAAATTTTGAGGAAAGCAATTCTTCCCATAGAAATTAATTTTATAAGCCAGTTCTAAAAGATTAATCTTTGGAAAATTTTAAAAAATGGCAGAAATCTCAAGAACCGTGATGCAAGAAATTACACAGGCAACTCTTCCAGCATTAGTAAAATTGAGGCTCACAAAACATGAAAGGATTTCACTTCCAAATTGCTCAGAAACAGATGACTCACAAAAATCACCTAGTCTTTAAGCTTTATAACCAATGTTTGAGTGATAACAAAGTAGAAATTATGTAAGTATTTAAATATATCTTCTGATCATTTTACATAATTATGCATAGCAAACTGTATGAAATTCTAGTTAGATTATAAGTTCATTCACTCTCAACATGAACACCAAAGGTTTTAAAAAGTCCCTTTAGAGAAATCATTTTCTAAATAGATGTGGATTAATGTGGAAAACTTATGCTACAGATTTCTTAATGCTGTTCATCATTCTAGGCTGTGCTGAGATGTTTGCCTGTCTACAGGTTTACTGTTTGCAGATCCACTTGGTATTTGGATATACCCATGTTTAAAGACTATTTAATTGTATAGTAGCTATTATTTGAATATTATGAGGGTTTGCTTCCCTCCTGTAGTCAAAAAATTTTCTCCTGATTTATATCCGATTACATTTCATTTGGATCTTATCTCCTGTAGCTTGGTATCCAGTGTAGTATTCTCCTTCTGAATACTCTGTACAATGGTATGTATGTTTCCATAAGAAAGGGTTATTGTACCTCTTTTATGGACAGAAACAGGAAGTTCTCAAATAGGGGAAAAACTAGGAATGAAACTACTATTCTGTAGCATTTCTTTTCTCTCTTATTTCATTATCTTATGACTACAGAATTTGTAGTATAGAGAAAATGCATTCATCTATTACCTTTCTCTATGTTTCCTTACAAATTGGAGGCAATATTGTATTTCAATGAATTGAATATACTATTATTGTAAGACATCATATGTAACACAGATAAAAAATCAGCTAATTAAATTATTAGACTACATGTCACTAAAAGTATTCAAAAACATTTTAATCAATCCCACAAATCTATTAATACTTTGAAATGTCTTTCAAATATTTAAGGTATTTGACAGCTTCTTCTGCCTTTAGTAGTATTTCTTCATCCATGATAGGAATCTTTTTTTTTTGTTATGGATTTTAGGAATAAGAAATTATACAGCTTCAAATCAGTGATTCTCAAACTTTAAGCATTACCAATTACCCAAGGATCTTACTTACTTAAAAAAGTAAATTTTGGTTTAGTAGGTCTGGAATGAAGATAAGACTGTGTTTCAAACAAATACTTCCAGCTACCCGGGACAAGTGAGTAGAAAAGGCATAATGCACTTGGTCAAGGCTTCCAAGAAAATTAAGATTCGTGTCATTTTTCAAATGGTTAATATTTGCTTCACAATTTATTTTTCACAGATTATTCTTATTGACTAAAAAGATGCACTATATGAGAGTTGCGAGTTCAGTTTTATTTGAGGCAAGATGAGGACTGCATCCCAAGAGACAGCACCACAGATAGCTCTGATGTTTTGAAAAGGTAGTGGGGGAAGGTCAATATGTACCATTCTGGTGAGTCGAGAGTTCAATGCAATCAAGCACTTCCTTTACAAGAGGGTTTCTGTTAGTCACGAGAAGCTGATGTCACCATGAAGGGATTTAGTATTTTTTTAGGTATGGAGAGATGCAAAAACTGGGATCATGAAATCAGTTCCTGAAAATATCTATTTAAAGACCCATTCCACCAGATTCCCTGGAGCACAGAGTGCCTCATTCTCTACACTGAATTTCCTTTAGGGAGTGTTGAAGGCCAGCACATGCAGCAGCACAGGGTTCAATCTCCACAGAGATAGATGGCAAATGCACTTGTTGTTGTTCAGTTGCTGGCAAATGCTCTTGGCAAATGCCAATTTTCAGTTGACAGTCAGGTGCCAATTTGTAGTTGATTATTCTGTTTCTGTGCTTTTCTAGGAATAAAGTAACTTTCTATTTTGATGTTTATTGTCTCTGTTATGTTTATCATGTATGAAGGAAATTAAAACAAATATAGTACCAACGACCTACCAAGTTCAACTGAAACGATGGCAGTTTGAGAAGCTATGACCAAAGTTGTGCCAGGGAGTGACGATGTTGAATTGCCCCTGAGCCTTATGCTCCTTGAAAACAAGAAGAGTTGAGAAATTCCCATAACATTTTGTGTTCTAGGAAACAGGCTAATGTCAAAAGACTACCCTGCCCTCACATATTCCAACATGGAAATTGCCTCCAATCTTCCCAAGAGCTCCCTGCTTTCCTTACCACTGTAAGATACCAGTCCTTTTTCCTTTACTCTGAGGCTTCCTCAGTAATGAATGTTCTCCCTACTGCAGCTGCCAGAAGGAAATCTGTGTAATTGTTCAGTTCATGTAGTTTTTCACAGCAGGCAGTGTCTATTTTCAGAGTATAACACCATGGGTAAATACATGGATCCTAGAGTAAGATTAATTAGTTTTTAGTTCCGGTTCTTATTATTAGATGTGTAACATTAGACAAGAGATTAAAATAACTCCCTGAAACTCTAAATCTCCATTTCAACACAACTAAAACTTTATACAGTTACACCACTGTCCTACTCAAAAACTTGGATGCTCCCATTCTGCTTCAGTTCAGTTCAGTTCAGTTGCTCAGTCGTGTCCGACTATTTGCAACCCCACGAATCGCAGCATGTCAGGCCTTCTTGTCCATCACTAACTCCCAGAGTTCACCCAGACTCATGTCCATCGAGCCAGTGTCCATTGAGCCATCTCATCCTCTGTCGTCCCTTTCTCCTCCTGCCCCCAATCCTTACAAGCATGAGAGTCTTTTCCAATGAGTCAGCTCTTCACATGAGGTGGCCAAAGTACTGGAGTTTCAGCTTTAGCATCAGTCCTTCCAAAGAAANAATTACTTTACAATATTGTAGTGGTTTTTTCCATACATTGACATGAATCAGCCATGGGTGTACATGTGTTCCCCATCCTGAACCCCACCTCCACCACCTCCCTGCCCATCCTACCCCTCTGGGTCATCCCAGTGTACTAGCCCTGAGCACCCTGTTTCATGCATTGAACCTGGACTGGTGATCTATTACACATATGGTAATATACATGTTTCAATGCTATTCTCTCAAATCACCCCACCCTTGCCTTCTCCCAGAGTCCAAAAGTCTGTTCTTTATATCTGTGTCTCTTTTGCTGTCTCACATATAGGGTCATCGTTACCATCTTTCTAAATTCCATGTATATGCATTAATATACTGTGNTCTATTACACATATGGTAATATACATGTTTCAATGCTATTCTCTCAAATCACCCCACCCTTGCCTTCTCCCAGAGTCCAAAAGTCTGTTCTTTATATCTGTGTCTCTTTTGCTGTCTCACATATAGGGTCATCGTTACCATCTTTCTAAATTCCATGTATATGCATTAATATACTGTATTGGTGTTTTTCTTTCTGACTTACTTCACTCTGTATAATAGGCTCCAGTTTCATCCACCTCATTAGAACTGATTCAAATGCATTCTTTTTAATAGCTGAGTGATATTCCATTGTGGATATGTACCACTGCTTTCTTATCCATTCATCTTCCGAAGGACATCTAGGTTGCTTCCATGTCCTAGCTATTGTAAACAGTGCTATGATGAACAATGGGGTACACGTGTCTCTTTCAATTCTGGTTTCCTCGGTGTGTATGCCCAGCAGTGGGATTGCTGGGTCGTACGGCAGTTCTATTCCCAGTTTTTTAAGGAATCTCCACACTGTTCTCCATAGTGGCTATACTAGTTTGCATTCCCACCAAGAGTGTAAGAGGGCTGACTTTTCTCTGCACCCTCTCCAGCATTTATTGTTTGTAGACTTTTTGATAGCAGCCACTCTGACTGGTGTGAGATGGTACCTCATTGTGGTTTTGATTTGGATTTCTTTGATAATGAGTGATGTTGAGCATCTTTTCATGTGTTTATTAGCCATATCTATGTCTTCTTTGGAGAAATGTCTGTTTAGTTCTTTAGCCAGTTTTTTTATTGGGTCGTTTATTTTTCTGGGATTGAGCTGCAGGAGCTGCTTGTATGTTTTTTGAGATTGATTCTTTGTCAGTTGCTTCATGAAGATCTTTTTTTGTATACTTCTGTGTATTCTTGCCATCTCTTCTTAAAACTCCTAAAACCATCCAACTATCCGGAGCACCGAGTGCCTCACTCCACCCTGAATGCCCTCAGGGATTATTGAAGGTCAACAGCTATAGCAGAATGAGGTTCAATCTCCATACAGACAGATGGCAAATGCCTTTGTTGTTCAGTCATTGGCAATGCTCTTGGTAAGTGCCAATTTGTAATTGATGTGGCCCCCTCGTGNCCGAGTGCCTCACTCCACCCTGAATGCCCTCAGGGATTATTGAAGGTCAACAGCTATAGCAGAATGAGGTTCAATCTCCATACAGACAGATGGCAAATGCCTTTGTTGTTCAGTCATTGGCAATGCTCTTGGTAAGTGCCAATTTGTAATTGATGTGGCCCCCTCGTGGTAATAAATCCGACCATACTTTGGGGGGCACTTCATGACCATTTTGTCCCACGTGGCTGGGAAGGCTTGGTCCCAGCTGTGAAAAGGATTTTGTTGTTAGGGCACTCAGTGTGCTATTACTGGACTAGGTCTTAATAGTCAAAGATCTCTGGACACCTGTCTTCTAGTTATGNGCACTTCATGACCATTTTGTCCCACGTGGCTGGGAAGGCTTGGTCCCAGCTGTGAAAAGGATTTTGTTGTTAGGGCACTCAGTGTGCTATTACTGGACTAGGTCTTAATAGTCAAAGATCTCTGGACACCTGTCTTCTAGTTATGGTCCAGGAAAGTATTCCCTTTTGTTGCATCTTCCCATATCTAGAGTTACACTATTACAATCATTGATCATATATCAAACTATGCATTTGATCAACTGCTTCAAGTCTAGTCGTCATTTTCATTGGAGGCTCAGTCATATACTTGGTAATACAACAAATAATAATCTTGTGAAACAAGCAAAATACAAATGGCATAGCTGATAACATTATTGGAATTAAAAGTAAATATTTTGGCCATGAGCCTCCCACACCAAATCAGGTTTGTTTTTTTTTTTAATATATCATCAAGAGTAGGGAATGGGTCACTTAAAGCAGAAATCTGATTTTTCATGGGGTTCATCAAATATGTTACATTAAAGGATTTATCAGGTATGAAAATATAGCATTCACTTTGAATTAATAGCACAGAAATCTCCTGAGGTGCTGTAAGGTGTCAAGGGCCTTGCAGTTGTGTAGCACTGCCTTTCTCATCATAGAGATCTCAGAACTCAATAGGCTAACAGCCCAGTTACTGTCATTTAAAGCTTATGAAAGTTGTTAAGCCTTTGATACGGCCTATTATATTCTCTGACGCCACTGAAGGCATGCACGCACACACACATACACACACGCGTGCATGATCATACCAGCAGAACACAGATCCTTGACCCACTGGGATCATACCAATGGTAGATTGGTTGGGGTTGCCTCTAATTTGTTAACATGTATGACCTTAAATTCATGGGAATCCCAGGCTACACCTTCGTATCCATGCCTGTAGATGTGAAGGCCATAAACTAATGCCACAAATCCACTGAGTTCCATACCAATCCCTCTTTCTAAAGAAAATAATAGACATAGTTCATAAAGCACCCAGCCTTGTCTCATAATTTCCAGGTTGATCATTTTTAGTATAATTTAACCCTTCCCAACGTAGAGGAGCTTTTAAACTTAAAAGGCCTGGTGTTAACTATGTAGATCCACCCCATAATTGTGGGAGTTTTCCTTTTAATAGATGAGAGGTTAATTTTTTTTATTGAGACTTAGCTCTTCACTCCAGTTGAGTTTGAATGACCCTAAGATAAAACTTAAATCTATGGCCAGCATCCGAGCAGGTATTATTAATTGGCCAGGTGAGAGGATCTCATCTAGTAATATCATGAATAGATAGAACAGGACTGAATAGTCATCTAAAATAAATTTCCTGCTGCTCCTGCTGCTAAGTCACTTCAGTCATGTCTGACTCTCTGCGACTCCACAGAGGCTCCCCATCAGCCCACCAGGCTCCCCCGTCCCTGGGATTCTCCAGGCAAGAACACTGGAGTAGGTTGCCATTCCCTTCTCCAATGCATGAAAGTGAAAAGTCAAAGTGAAGTCGCTCAGTCGTGTCATACTCTTAGCGACCCCATGGACTGCAGCCCACCAGTCTCCTCTGTCCATGGGATTTTCCAGGCAAGAGTACTGGAGTGGGGTGCCATTGCCTTTTCCGAATAAATTTCCTGGGGGGTATCAAATCACAGCCCTAGAGAATAGAAATCCACCAAAGTAACCCAGAAGTACTGCTGCTGCTGCTGCTGCTAAGTCACTTCAGTCGTGTCCGACTCTGTGTGACCCCATAGACGGCAGCCCACCAGGCTCCCCCATCCCTGGGATTCTCCAGGCAAGAATACTGGAGTGGGTTGCCATTTCCTTCTCCAATGCATGAAAGAAAAAAGTGAAAGTGAAGTCGCTCAGTCTGTCCGACTGTTAGCGACCCCATAGACTGCAGCCCACCAGGCTACTCCGTCCATTGGATTTTCCAGGCAAGAGTACTGGGGTGGGGTGCCATTGCCTTCCCCGCCAGAAGTACTAGATACAGGTAATTGGCCACAACGCAACAATTGGATTGAGTTTTAAACTAGCATAGAATCATGTCCATGATAGAAAACATTTGATTGATAAGCATAGGTCCAAGGAATCAAGAAAATGTTATAAATGATAATACAAGTCAGATCAGCATCTTGGGCAAGCTGTCTACTTCTGATGTCGTCTTCTCGTCCTAGTGTAGTGTAATTTCCTCTGTTTGAGCATTGTTTCAAAGTGAGCTTGAGGTCAGAAGGCCTCTCTATAGACCAGTCCAGCTTAGGGGCCTTTGGAAGTAGGATTTAACACAAGAGTCAATTTCCCTTCAATTTCACTGGGCATGAGCTAGTTCAGAGAACCTGATAGAAAGATCCTTCCATCCAGGTTGGAGAGAGTTCCTTAAATTATGTCTTCTTCCAGTCTTGGTTGCAGATCACATGTGAGGCATCTATCTTCATCCAAAGACAAATTACTGAGACAAGCTTCAGAAACAACCCTACAGTGTCCTTTAATAATTAAATTAAAGTTTACATTAATATACTCTAACAGCCAAGAATTATACAGGAAATGAGTCTTAGTAGATACAGACCTCCATTAACAAACTGGGATTTAACATTCATTGAAACTTCTTTTTCTCCCTAAAATCTGTCATTTTTACCAAAAATAACCAAATTAAGACATGTTTGTAATATAGGTCTGGTCTCAATAAACTTGGATTGATGATTTATATAACCATAATTGATCATAGACTTTTTTGCTTTGCTGAGACTTTTATAGAATCTCAGACTGAACTTTTAAAATAAAACCTTTCAGGGCTAGGAAAATCATGCCAAAGGCTTATCACAGATTTTGCCTAACAGATCTAAGTGAATTCCTCCCTCTCAAGGTCTCCAAAATTCCTTGAGGTTTCTGTACCTGTTATTGAGATAACCTTCCTAACTGATCTGATAAAGTCACTGGAAACTAAGAGCTTCCTATCTCTGGAGGGTTCAGATAGAGAAAAAATATAAATGTTTCAATTTGTTTAGAAAATATAATTTTACCAAATTACTCTCATAATTAGTTTGAGGCTGCTGCTGCTAAGTCACTTCAGTCGTGTCCGACTCTGTGTGACCCCATAGACGGCAGCCCACCAGGCTCCCCCATCCCTGGGATTCTCCAGGCAAGAATACTGGAGTGGGTTGCCATTTCCTTCTCCAATGCATGGAAGAGAAAAGTGAAAGTGAAGTCGCTCAGTCTGTCCGACTGTTAGCGACCCCATGGACTGCAGCCCACCAGGCTACTCCATCCATTGGATTTTCCAGGCAAGAGTACTGGGGTGGGGTGCCATTGCCTTCCCCGAATTAGTTTGAGGGGAAGGGTTTTTTTCCTTACACCTAGAAAATAGATTCAAATCAGTAAGTTTTCAAATGGAAACCATAAAAGTTATAAGCATATTCACCAGTTCATTCAGTCCTTTTGTTAACCTTTGTGAAGTCATCAGGTTTTCCATTAGAATCCTCACCCAGTTCAGAAATTGGTATTTATTCAAAAGTCCTTTTCATAAATTTTCTTGAAGAGGAAGCATTTTTGTGAAACCTGGTTACAGCTATGACAATATTTTGGTGTAGTAACTAGCATTATGCCTGATAACATTTTACCGAAACATGTCAGAATTTTAGGAACTCCATATAGTTTCTAGGATATCTATATTAGTAACATTTACTCATTTGACAATACTTCCCATGTAATTCTGTATACAAGATGAACCTAATTAGTGTATATCTCTCTTTGGGATGTTTCAGGAGCCCTCTGAAACATCCCAAAATTAGCTAGAAATCTTCTTCATTAAAATGATTTAGGAAGGTTTGTCCACAAATATCAAAAAGGTTTAGAACACTCAGTCAGATAGGACTATAGGTCATTGTGAAACAATAGCTGTTCAGTTAGCCAAAGTAACAAAAAAGGATTTCAGAACAGATCATTTAAGAGATAAAGAAACTTAAATCTATTATCAAAGTCAGTTCAACATCTGAAGAAAAGATGTCCTCTTAACAGAGAGAAAAGCTAAATTCAAGTTTTTGCACCAGCTTACTTTATTTAAAAGGTAAACTTAATTAACTTTATTTTAAACTTAATTCTAACCATGTATAAAAGTCTTTCCTCATGGTTCACTTTTCACAAACCTTCACTTTCTGTATCATTACTGTGTTCTTCCATCCTAAAAAGTCACTTTTTAAGCTTACTTCCTTTTCTTTTCACAAAATACAATTCCATTCCTCATACCTTCTTTACCGAAAACACACTTCATACTTCCCTTAAGCAACTGAGAACTGACTTTTACATTAGCATTTTATAGACTGGTGAGCATAAATACCAGTGATAATTGCTAAAACCTTGCTTTCTTAGGGAGAACATTTTAGGATGGCACCAAAAATCATATATTTTTGTCAGGCAAATGTATGCTCCTCGGTTCTGTCTCGTCACAACAAAGATTTGGAGTGATGGACATTAAAGCCCTCCGGTCTTGGACAGACCGTGTTATAGCTCTTAGACAAATCAGTGTTACAGCTCTATTTTATTTAGAAAACAGCAAGAGAATACATCGTCGTGGCGTGAAGGCATGCTGACCCAAAGAGGCGAAGAGAAGAGAGTGGGGCAGTGCACCAGCACACAGGAGAGAGAGAGAGCATGCTTTAGCTTCTCTTTTTATGTTTTTTTCCTCCCCCTGAGCCTGCCCTATGTAAATTGGGCTACCCAAGAGTGCTGTTTGTTCTACCTGAGGTCCTCACTCAGGTCCTCGGACCTTCCTTTGAACTTCCTTTATTCTATTTTTGCGGGCTTTTCCCTTCCTTGTCTTTTAGCCACTGCCATTTTGGACTCCTGTNATGTAAATTGGGCTACCCAAGAGTGCTGTTTGTTCTACCTGAGGTCCTCACTCAGGTCCTCGGACCTTCCTTTGAACTTCCTTTATTCTATTTTTGCGGGCTTTTCCCTTCCTTGTCTTTTAGCCACTGCCATTTTGGACTCCTGTTTCCTATTCTAACTACCTAGCATTTTTAATCCCAAATCTCTTGAGTTTCTGTGTAAGAGGAAATTAGTGTTTAGTATTAAATGTTTCAAAATCTTATTTTATTTGGAAATGACTTAGCTATTCAAAAGACTTCCAACACTTAGTTTAGCACAACCCTTAGAAGTTCAAGTTATCCCAATCTGGAGAGGCTATTTTAGACACATATTCCTAAAAAGCATGATTGTTTTTAATAGAGTCTATCTAAAGGCTCATATCTCATTTATATTTTTAGAAATTTCTTCACTTGAGGTGATTTCCTTGATGACAAATTTGTAAAAGATATAATAATATTTAACATATTAAAACTAGGTATAATGAAAATATTCTGCTTAATTACTCTTAGACATGTCTACATTAGTTAGATCAACAAACAAAGATTAATATCAGGTATTTAAAACTGAATATTTCCCAGTTCATGTGAACCTGAAATTCATTTAGGTTAATTTCTCTTGTATTTATAATTATTTGATTTGTAAGTGAGTACTTTTTTTTTTAAGGCCAATTAGATTAGAGCTCATTTACAAGCTGATCTCAGCAATCAGCAATATTATCCAAAAAAAAAAAAAANTCACAGCATCATCTTCCAGGATTTGAAACAGCTCAACTGGAATTCCATCACCTCCACTAGCTTTGTTCTTAGTGATACTTTCTAAGGCCCACTTGACTTCACATTCCAAGATGTCTGGCTCTAGATTAGTGATCACATCCTCATGATTATCTGGGTCCTGAAGATCTTTAGATTTAGTGCTTCTCTAGATATGAGGAGATGCAAGGATTGATATCATAAAACCTGTTCCTAAAAACATCCAACTATCTAAAGACCTGTTCCACCAGATTCCCTGAAACACAGAGTGCCTCACTCCACCCAGAACTCCCTCAGGGGTTGTTGAAGGTCAGTAGCTATAGCAGCATGGGGTTCAGTCTCTGTTGAGGCAGATGGCAAATGCTTTTGTTGTTCAGTCAATGCTCTTGGTAAATGCCAATTTATAGTTGACAGGATGAAACCAAGGACAGAGGGAAATCAACTTCAAATGTGAAAAAAATTGCAGGGCCAGACCATGAAAGAACCCTCAAATGTTAAAATTTTAGTAGCTAGAGTTTTCTCTTGAAGGAAAGGGAAACCACTGAAGTATTTTATGCAAGAGAGTTACATGATCTGCCTTGGATTTTAGAGAACTTCCTTAGAGTAAAGATCACATAGATGACAGGTACCATTTAACTTACACGTTCTTCATCATTAACAGCAACATTTGAGGGTCAAATGAAGAATTCTTCTGGAGTCTTAAAAAAACTATTTGAAATTTTTCAGGTCCGGTAATCCTGAGTTCTCAGAGACAACTAACTAGAAAGATTTGTTCTTTCTCTACAAGTGGGATTGAGTTGGGCTTTAATATTCCCTCTATGAATGAGGCTTGGTTTCAAGGCGAATTTTATTATTCCAGTGGAGAAAAAATTAAATTTTTTAATCTTCATTACTCAACTGCCTCCTGGTAAACTGGCGTTCTCCCTCACCTCCACATACTTGGCTACTGGGATCAAGAAGCAAGGAAGCAGTGAAAAGTTGTATCAGTCTTGTATAAGATCAACCCCTCCCTAAAGACGTTCTGAAGACAAAGCCAAATAAGGTGGTGTTGGGCAGGGTGGAAGCTTCAGGCTCAGGCTTGCAGCCTGTCTTGGGGGATTAGAAACCCTGAACAAGTCAGAGGGGTTAGTCCACTCCCTTTGTTTCCCATTAGGTGATATGTGAGTTGGTTATGTTTTTATTTCAATGATTTGCCCCTGACATTGCTTTTGAAACAGCAGTTTACAGGATTAGCTAATCACCATGCTGCCATCCTTGTTTAAACCCACTGTACTGTGATTTAATGTCAGATTGCTCTATGCCAACTTCAGGTGCTGTTCACCCAGCCCTAGCCTTGCATGGGTAGGGTGACTTAGTGGGTTTGGGGAGGAGTTGTTTGGCTTCTTCTGAGAGATCCCCTGCAAGGAGATCCAACCAGTCCATTCTGAAGGAGATCAACCCTGGGATTTCTTTGGAAGAAATGATGTAATGCCAAACGTGACTTCCCAGTTCCACTAGACCTGTGACCTGGCAAAGTCAGTGCTAGCAGCCTTTTTTAGTTCTGATATAGTTCCGAGCAATTTCTTCCTGGTTTCCAGCAAAGAAGTTACTCCATCATTTCCTGTTTTAGAAGCTTCTAGATGCCAGTCAAAGTAAGCATGGCCGGCCTTTTCTAATTGTGTCAGCAAAAATATCAATTTTGGAATATCAAAAGTACTCCAATTTGGCCATTTTAGGTTGTGATCTCTTTTAGTATAATTTCTCCGATTAACTAGGTACTTTCAAGTATGAGCTCCATACATATTGTACTTGAATCTGGCTGAAGTATTAGTCAGAGGCTGGCTTTCTGACACTCCTTTGTTTCTGTTTTTGAGAGATTCTGTTTCCCATTTTAAGCCTAATGTGTCAGGGATAAAAATCACCAGTGAACTTGTGTAGTGGGCCCATGTGCTGCTTGTGAGCTTAACTCCTCCAGGAGTCACCCCAGAGTCATTTCAGCTCATCTTATGTGCCTCGGATTCTGCTTCCAGCAATCTAAGACCACCATGGCTGCTCAGGTGGCTGAACAGTCAGTTCTTATGTGTGACCCTCCGACGAGCAAGTATTTTAATTAATGAATGGGTTTCCCTATGGGACCACTGCACGGTATGAGGACTAGGCCTCCACCACTCCTGTAAATTTCTCAGTCACCTGAGAAAACCGAAATTGGCTGGGAGGAGTCTTGTCCCTTTCCTTCAGAGAAAAGCTCTCATATATTTTCCTCACTTTTATCCTGACAAATTCTATAATAGCAGTCAAATTGAGGAAAAGGGTCAGATCAGTCTCTTACTTAACCACTTAGCCGAGACCATTCAGTCCCCGACAACAGAGTGACCTCAGCATCTTTCAGCCGAGCCCCAGGTATTCCTTGATTTTTTTTTCCCAATTGAACCCCCGTACCCAGTTCCTTTCCACTGGGTGGGCAATTCTCGTGGCATCTTTCAGCCAGCCCCACTCAGTGTCTAGACGACGAGTGGGTAATGCCCCGGATGTTTCACCTGGCTCCCAGCCCCCCAGTATCATTCCTCCTGGGAGGGGGCAAGTAACCTGCTCCACTGCCAAATAAAACTCAGAATCTCAACCAATACGGGAAATTCAAGAACCAGGATAGACTTACCCAAATTTTTCTGCACTCCCGGAGGAGGTGGATGGGTGCAGGAGGCCACTGCTGGTACCAAAGCTCTGGTTCCTCGTGGAGTCCAGTTGAAGGAAGGAAGTCCACTCTGGGTCCCTTCATGGTCGCCATAACTGTCAACTTAAAAAAAGATGTATGACTTGACAGTTGTGAGTTAAGTTTTACTTGGGACAAAATGAGGATTGCAGCCCCAGAGGCAGCATCTCAGATAGCTCTAAGAGACTGTTCCAAAGTGGCAGTGGGAGAAAGTCTAAATATAAGGTTTTGGTGAAAGGGGAGTTCAATACCATGAAGCACTCATTTTACAAAAGGTTTTTTTTGTTAGTAATCAGTCAGTCAGTTCAGTCGCTCAGTCGTGTCCGACTCTTTGTGACCCCATGAATCGCAGCACGCCAGGCCTCCCTGTCCATCACCATCTCCCGGAGTTCACTCAGACTCACGTCCATTGAGTCCGTGATGCCATCCAGCCATCTCATCCTTGGTCATCCCCTTCTCCTC
>SJYX01015681.1:470877-495021 GCA_006410675.1 Oreotragus oreotragus
ATTGTGATCCACACAGTCAAAGGCTTTGGCATAGTCAATAAAGCAGAAATAGATGTTTTTCTGGAACTCGCTTGCTTTTTCCATGATCCAGCGGATGTTGTCAATTTGATCCCTGGTTCCTCTGCCTGTTCTAAAACCAGCTTGAACATCAGGGAGTTCACGGTTCACATATTGCTGAAGCCTGGCTTGGAGAATTTTGAGCATTACTTTACTAGCGTGTGAGATGAGTGCAATTGTGCGGTAGTTTGAGCATTCTTTTGCATTGCCTTTCTTTGGAATTGGAATGAAAACTGACCTTTTCCAGTCCTGTGGCCACTGCTGAGTTTTCCAAATTTGCTGGCATATTGAGTGCAGTGCTTTCACAGCATCATCTTCCAGGATTTGAAACAGCTCAACTGGAATTCCATCACCTCCACTAGCTTTGTTCTTAGTGATACTTTCTAAGGCCCACTTGACTTCACATTCCAAGATGTCTGGCTCTAGATTAGTGATCACATCCTCATGATTATCTGGGTCCTGAAGATCTTTAGATTTAGTGCTTCTCTAGATATGAGGAGATGCAAGGATTGATATCATAAAACCTGTTCCTAAAAACATCCAACTATCTAAAGACCTGTTCCACCAGATTCCCTGAAACACAGAGTGCCTCACTCCACCCAGAACTCCCTCAGGGGTTGTTGAAGGTCAGTAGCTATAGCAGCATGGGGTTCAGTCTCTGTTGAGGCAGATGGCAAATGCTTTTGTTGTTCAGTCAATGCTCTTGGTAAATGCCAATTTATAGTTGACAGGATGAAACCAAGGACAGAGGGAAATCAACTTCAAATGTGAAAAAAATTGCAGGGCCAGACCATGAAAGAACCCTCAAATGTTAAAATTTTAGTAGCTAGAGTTTTCTCTTGAAGGAAAGGGAAACCACTGAAGTATTTTATGCAAGAGAGTTACATGATCTGCCTTGGATTTTAGAGAACTTCCTTAGAGTAAAGATCACATAGATGACAGGTACCATTTAACTTACACGTTCTTCATCATTAACAGCAACATTTGAGGGTCAAATGAAGAATTCTTCTGGAGTCTTAAAAAAACTATTTGAAATTTTTCAGGTCCGGTAATCCTGAGTTCTCAGAGACAACTAACTAGAAAGATTTGTTCTTTCTCTACAAGTGGGATTGAGTTGGGCTTTAATATTCCCTCTATGAATGAGGCTTGGTTTCAAGGCGAATTTTATTATTCCAGTGGAGAAAAAATTAAATTTTTTAATCTTCATTACTCAACTGCCTCCTGGTAAACTGGCGTTCTCCCTCACCTCCACATACTTGGCTACTGGGATCAAGAAGCAAGGAAGCAGTGAAAAGTTGTATCAGTCTTGTATAAGATCAACCCCTCCCTAAAGACGTTCTGAAGACAAAGCCAAATAAGGTGGTGTTGGGCAGGGTGGAAGCTTCAGGCTCAGGCTTGCAGCCTGTCTTGGGGGATTAGAAACCCTGAACAAGTCAGAGGGGTTAGTCCACTCCCTTTGTTTCCCATTAGGTGATATGTGAGTTGGTTATGTTTTTATTTCAATGATTTGCCCCTGACATTGCTTTTGAAACAGCAGTTTACAGGATTAGCTAATCACCATGCTGCCATCCTTGTTTAAACCCACTGTACTGTGATTTAATGTCAGATTGCTCTATGCCAACTTCAGGTGCTGTTCACCCAGCCCTAGCCTTGCATGGGTAGGGTGACTTAGTGGGTTTGGGGAGGAGTTGTTTGGCTTCTTCTGAGAGATCCCCTGCAAGGAGATCCAACCAGTCCATTCTGAAGGAGATCAACCCTGGGATTTCTTTGGAAGAAATGATGCTAAAGCTGAAACTCCAGTACTTGGGCCACCTCGTGCGAAGAGTTGACTCATTGGAAAAGACTTTGATGCTGGGAGGGATTGGGGGCAGGAGGAGAAGGGGACGACCGAGGATGAGATGGCTGGATGGCAGCACTGACACGACGAACGCGAGTCTGAGTGAACTCTGGGAGTTGGTGATGGGCAGGGAGGCTTGGCGTGCTGCGATTCATGGGGTCGCAAAGAGTCGGACACGACTGAGCGACTGAACTGAACTGAAAGATCCCCCAAGAGGGGGAGTTGTGAGAGAGTGAGTCTTGTCAACATCAACTCCTTTTTTATTTTTTAATTTTTCTAGTTGATTATATGGGACACAGTGCAGATCTGGCATTCAGCCTTGAGCTGCTCTCAATTTGTTCCGTAATCTAAGATTATTTCTTCCATTCTCTGTTGTTGTTCAGTAACTCAGTCATGACCGACTCTTTGTGATCCCATGGACTGCAGCATGCCAGGCTCCTCTTGTCCTTCACCATCCCCCAGAACTTGCTCAAACTCATGTCCATTGAGTCAGTGATGCCATCCAACCATCTCATCCTCTGTCGTCCCCTTCTCTTGCCTTCAATCTTTCCGAGCATCAGGATATTTTCCAGAGAGTAAATTCTTCACATTGGGTGGCCAAAGTATTGGAGTTTCAGCTTCAGCATCAGTCCTTCCATGGAACATTCAGGACTGATCTCCTTTAGGATGGACAGGTTGGACCTCCTTGCAGTCCAAGGGACTCTCAAGAGTCTTCTCCAACACCACAGTTCAAAAGCTTCAATTCTTCGGCACTCAGCTTTCTTTATGATCCAACTCTAACACCCATACATGACTACTGGAAAACCATAGCTTTGACTATACAGATCTTTATTGGCAAAGTAATGTCTCTGCTTTTTAATATGCTATCTAGGTTTGTCATAGCTTTTCTTCCAAAGAGCAAAGCGTCTTTTAATTTCATGGCTGCAGTCACCATTGGCAGTGATCCTGCAGTTATGAGAGTTTGACTAGATGCTGGATGTTTCCTTCTGGCTCTAGGAACCAGGTCATCAGAGCAGCCAATATCAAATCCTTGCATTTAAAACATAGCTTAAAATTATAATCTAGTGAACTCTTCTCCTCAGATACTCTCTGGGTCTACATCTGTGCCTGTCAACCAGTCTTTGTCATTGAAAATTGAATTCTAAGTGAAACTGCAAATCTTGTTAAACATACAGGGGTACATAAAGTTGATTAAAGTAATGCTGGAGATGGCAAGGCCTTTGACAAACAAGATTTAGTATCTAAAAGCCAAAGAACAAAATCAAGGATATTGACAAGATAAGTGCTTTAAAAAATAATTAATTAGCAAAATATTTAATAAAGATCTTTAGGGAAAATAGTGAAGCCCATGCACATTCTTTTAAAAATGATCAGTCTGTAAAAGTCAAACACAATGATGAAGGATATCAGAAACTGATGCCAATAAAACAGTAAATTCTGATGTTTTAGAATTATAAATGAAGATAAAATATACTTTCTTTATAATTTAATTATATTTTTCAAAATAAAATGCAATCAACAGATGGGTGAGCTTCAGCTGGCCAGTTGGGGCAACGGGCTCTCCATCCTAGAACCATGGCCCAATTTGTAAACTCGCAAAGAAGGCCCCTGGTGCTGGTCAAAGCTGCTGTGACTTACTTGAAGCCTTGATTGGCTATGTTTTGGTACTATGCCAAGGTTGAGCTGGTTCCTCCAACCCCTGCTGAGATTCGTACAGCAATTCAAAGCTTAAAAAACATTATCAACAGTGCTAAAACTGGTAGCTTCAAAGAGCTCACAGTTAAGGAAGCTCTACTGAATGGTTTGGTGGCCACTGAGGTGTGGATGTGATTTTATGTTGGTGAGATCATAGGCAACTGTGGCATCATTGGCTATAATGTTTGAAGACTAATTTTTAACATGTGATTATATTTGCTTTATCATTCAAGTGTTCTTGGACCATGTGTGAGCAGAATGCTATTTGAATAAAATAAGACAATGTGTCAGAAAAAGAATGCAATCAAACTTTGACATTTTGGTTCCCTTTTAGTGTTCATCTTAGGTGATCATTTTTGGATGCCAGCATCTCTTGTGTTTGTTCATTTTCCTTGTTTCCAAAAGGACTTAAGGTGTCTAGCATTTTTTGTTGAATATTAGTATATTCTAAATTCTAATTCACCAAAAGGATCCACTTCCTAATGCCTCTCTTATGGTCTTTATTTTAAAAATATATTTTGCCTACTAAATGGCATTTTTAAGTAGTATTTTTTTCTCTGTTAAATAAAATTTTGTGTACTTACTTCGGATTAGCACCACAGATAGTGGCTATAATTATAGCTAAAAGTTGAGGTGTCCTTCTGACCTCTAGTCATACTCAAGTGTTGGACACCATGTGGTTGGGAAAGAAAGAGAGCTTCCAGGGCTTGTTCAGGACATAGGATCTAAGCTGAGGAGAGGAGGGGAGAGCAGACGAGAAACTCAGATGATAATATGGTCGCTCAGCTGTGATTGTGCGATTGAGTAGTAGTTTTGATTAAGTCTTTCCAAGCCTGGGGAGTATGAGAGAGTGAGTGGAAGTGACGTGAAAGTCACTCAGTTGTGTCCGACTCTTTGGAACCCCATGGGCTATACAGTCCATGGAATTCTCCAGGCCAGAATACTGGAGTGAGTAGCCTTTTCCTTCTTAATTTATGCCAGGCCTGCATCAGTTCAGATCTGAGTGCCATTGAGGTGAACAGGAGGGACAGTGAGACAAATATCAGGTTTAAGTAGATATGAATTTAAGTTAGTCCTAACAGGAAATGATTATTTGTTGTTGTTGTTGTCCAAGGTTTATTGAAAATATCACAGCACGGCAGAAAAGACTCAAACGGCTCCACACAGTGTTTTGAGATGCATCCGGACTGCAGGCTGAGTGACCTGCAGGTTTTACAGACCACCCAAGTCCAAGAGCTTCAGCATTTCCTTCGTGTCAGGATCTACTTCAGTGATTTCCTGCTCCAGGGCTGAGATGTCAGGCACGTGATTGTCTCTGTCTCTCCTTCTCCTGCAGCTTGATGGAGATTCCTCTCACCGGGCCTCTCTGAATCCTCTGCAGCAGATGTGTGACGTAGCCTGCCATCTTGTTGCGAGGCTTCTTGCTGGGAATAACGGTGGTCTCTGCGCACACCCGCTTGTTGGTGTGGAAGTCACGGCCCAGGCGCGTGTGGTACTTCTCAAAGACCCGAGCCGCCTTTTGGTGCAAATGTGGCCCCTGTTGGCGGGTCCTTGGAAAAAGAGCCGGAAATGATTACTTTTTGTCTTCCCTAGTATACTCACGGGAAGTTGAATTTATGCCTGGCAAAGTTTTCCTTTCTTCTTCTTTTTTTTTTTTTTTTTTTTTTCTGCCTACATCTGCTTTCTCTGTTCCTGTATCAGAGACTTGGGGAGTTACCCTGCATGGCAGTGATGAAATCAACTTTGTTAGAAGTAGAAGTGTGAAGTCCTTTCCATCCTTACTGTTTTAGATTTAAGTGCCATGGATAAAGGAGAAACGAGTGAGTATAACCTTAAAATGTTTAAAAATAATTATAATTAGTAATACTGACATATTAGTAATATTGACACTTAGAGCATAAAAAAAAGAAAAAATAATAACCTAATAACTTCATCTGTCTAAACCGTGATCAGTATTCTGGCGTTTTTACTTAATTTTTTATTTGTACGGTATTTGCTTTCTTATATATTTTTGTATCATTTTCTTTCACTTACTATTATATAAAAAATGTTTCCATCTTGTAATATGGTCTTGATAAAGAGCAAAGGGCATGCCATAATCTAGTGAGTAAATGAATCATAGTTTTCTTACTTTATTATTGGAAAGTCACATAAGTTTAAAGCGTTTGTCTTTCTCTTTTTAAGGTATTGTTTTTATGGACTTCTGGAGCATACTATTTCTTGTGGACTTAAAATTTGAGTGGGAGAAAGACTTTCCTGGTGGTCTAGTTGTTAGGACTCCACGCTTTCACTGTGGAGGGCTCAGATTCATTCCCTGGTTGGGAAATTAAGATCTCACAAGCAGCAAGATGCAGCCCAGAGAGAAAAAAAAATGAATGGGAGAAAAAAATAATTTCATTAAGTTATTCACTCAACTAACTGCATAAAACACCCAATTAGGTACTGGGAATAAAGGACTTCAAGGAAAGGCCCAATGATTCTTCGGATATAGTACAAGGAATTGCCAGATCAGTTTTTTTTTTAATATATAGTTTTATTTATTCCTTTATTTATTTTTTGGCTATGCTGGTCTTCCTTGCTAGGGGGACTTTTCTCTAGTTGTGGCAAGTGGGTGCTACTCTCTAGTTGTGGTGGGTGGGCATCTCATTTTGTTGGCTTATCCTGTTGCAGAGCATAGGTGCTAGGGCTCATGGGCTTCAGTAGTTGCTGCCTGGGGGCTCAGTACTTGTGGCTCCTGGGCTCTAGAGCGCAGGCTCAGTAGTTGTGCCACATGGGCTTCGTTGCTCCATAGCATGTGGGATCTTCCCAGATCAGGAATCAAACCTGTGTCTTCTTCATTGGCAGGCAGAATCTTTACCACTGAGCCGCTGGGGAAACCTGCCAGATCAGTTTTAATGGCATCCCACCCCAGTACTCTTGCCTGGAAAATCCAATGGATGGAGGAGCCTGGTGGGCTGCAGTCCATGGGGTCGCTAAGAGTCGGACACGACTGAGCGACTTCATTTTCACTTTTCTCTTTCATGCATTGGAGAAGGAAATGGCAACCCACTCCAGTATTCTTGCCTGGAGAATCCCAGGGATGGGGGAGCCTGGTGGGCTGCCGTCTATGGGGTCGCACAGAGTCGGACACGACTGAAGCGACTTAGCAGCAGCAGCAGCAGCAGCTGATTAACCAATGGCAACATCAAATCCATACTTCTGAAAGCCACCAGTCAGGTATAGGCTCCCCCTATTAACCATACTTTCATAGCTAAAGGTCAGCCAATCCCCATATACTCCACTTCTGAAAGTCTGCCAATCCTGGAAGTTCCTGTTTCCCAAAACTTTACATAAGAGTATCTCTAAAAAATTTTGAAATGATAACTATGTGAGATGATGGTTATATTAATTACTTGATTGTGGATGATTTCACAATGTATATATCAAAACATAAGATATACACCTTAAATATATACAGTTTTTAATTTGCCAATCAAACTTCAATAAAGCAAAAAAAAAAATATTTCTAGCTCTCTACTTTGTTTAGAGAGACACTGCACAGATCTCTCTTGCTTAGCAAGTCAAAAATATTCAGCTTTTTGTTTTGGTGGCTTCTTCATTTCAACAGCAGTATCAAGGATAAGTAAAAAATATTCCTTCCCCTTAAAGACATCATGACTTAGAGATAACTCACTTACATACAAAAAACTATTATAACTAGATATGCCACAAGAGAAATACTAACAAAGAACCACATGAATTCAGAGAAGAGTCCTTCCTACTAGAAGTTCAGAGAGAGTGTCACAGAAGGAGGTATAACTAGAGTTGCTTATACCCAGGAATAAAAATATCACAGTAAAATCACAAACCAAGATTTTTTGTTTTCATATTCTATGAGTCTACTCAGGCTGCCATAACAAAATGCCATGAAATAGGCAGCATAGACAACAGAATTATTTTCTCACAGTTCTGGAGGCCAGAAATTTGAGCTCAAGGTCCAACCTGTTTGGTTTCTGATGAGACTGCTGTTTCCAGCTCACAGCTAGCTGTATTTTTGCCATGTTCTCACCTGATAGAAAGAGCAAACTCTCTGGTGGCTCTTATAAGTTTACTAATTTTATTGGATAAGACCTATCCTAAGAACCTCATTTAACCCGAATTATTCCTTGCAGCTCCTATGTCCAAATACAGTCACATTGAGGAGATTAGTGCCTGAACAGATGAATTTGGGAGAGGACACATTTCAGTTCACAGCATATATGAATTTCAGAATGTCACTCAAATTACAAGACATACAAATAATAGACTTGACAAAACTTAGCAAGTGATTTGAAACTGACTGAGGAGAGAGTAAGAGAGAGAAGTTAGAGGTTAGGATGTTTTACAGATTCCTACATTGGTGACCGGAGGTAATTTAGTGAATGCAGAAGAAATAAGTTTGAAAAAAAGAGTTGAACATGCAGATTCTCTACCTGTGGAAATTCAGATAGGCTCTGGTCTTGGAACAGCATATTCTGTAGTCGCCAGCCTCCTAGATAGCCTCAAACAGTTCTTACCTCCAATATTCATGACCTATGCAGTTCCTTGCAATGGTGATCCATATAACCAGCAGGGTATAGCAGAAATGTGGTGTGAGTCTTTCAAGGCCGGGTATTAAAAAGATATTGTGACTTTGTTTCTTCTTGGATCATTCAACTTGGGAAAGAGAGTTGCCCTGCTTTGAGGACACACAGGCAGTTGTCTGGAGAGCTCCACATGGTGAGGAACTGCGGCCCACCTGCCAACAACCAGTGCCACCTGGCTGGGTGGGAATGAGCCGCCTTAGAAGGTAGTGCTCCAGCCCCAGTCAAGCCTTCGGATGACTGTAGCCCCTGATACCATCCTGTCTGCCACTTCATGAGAGGCCCTGAGGCAGGGTCACCCAGCCAAGCCACTGTCAGATTTCTGATCCACAGAAACTGTATGAGATAACAAGTATTTAATATTTTAGGCCACTTTTGGGGGGTAATTTGTTAAAAGATAATAAATCTGCTTTAGAGATTGGGAGTCATTCAGCAGCAATCTAAAGAGTTAATAATAGCATTGAGATTTTTAAGAGCATGGATTCTAGAACCAAACTGTCTAAACCGTGTCTCTACCAAACTTCTGGGCCTCTATTTTCTCATTGCAAAGTAAGAAAATAAAAAATTATACCTATCACCAGGGCTCCAGTGGTTGAGTTTTCATGCTCTCAGTATAGGGGTTGTGGGTTCATTCCCTGGGTTGGGGACTTATGCTGCAAGGTGCAACCAAAATTTTTTAATAAATAAATTGTCCAATTCCTTGTATAGGACAGGCAGACATTTCCAAATCTGGAATTTCAAGTAAAATATCAAAAAAGATTTTAACAAAATTATACCTATCTCATTTTTTAAGGGTTAACTGAGTTAATGCATATAATTATAATAATGCCTAGGACATAGCCATTATCATTAGATGCCACTGCTGCTAAGTCGCTTCAGTCGTGTCCGACTTTGTGCAACCTCATAGCGGCAGCCCACCGGGCTCCCCATCCCTGGGATTCTCCAGGCAAGAATACTGGAGTGGGTTGCCATTTCCTCCTCCAATGCATGAAAGTGAAAAGTGAAAGTGAAGTCGCTCAGCCGTGTCCGACTCTTAGTGACCCTATGGACTGCAGCCTACCAGGCTCCTCCGTCCATGGGATTTTCCAGGCAAGAGTACTGCAGCGCTACTCAATATTATAATCTAAGTAGTACTATAGTAACAGGCAAGCAAGAAAACTAAAAGTTCTCTGGGAGAATGTGGAGTAGTCAAAAGAGAAGCTGGCTGTATACATCAAAGCTGCAGAGCTTTGGTTGCTCCAAATCCTAATTTCAAGGTCTAATGGACTTTCAGAATTTGTCCAAGTATTTCCGCACCACCATTTTCCCAGTGACCCAAACCAGAACTCTGAACTTATCCTAAACCCTTTCCTGTACCTTGTCCTTCACATCCAACAATCCTTCATTCCACTTATAATTGTTAAGGCTCCAATTAATGCCAGTCACTGTTTCTAGTGGCCAGAACAGAAGGCAAAACAGTGAATAAGATGAAGTCTCTGTCCTAACATGAACTGCATTTCTGTCTCATTCTAGAGAGGGACACAGCCAATCTACAAAGAAGAACAGAGTATACTCTCAGATAACAGTAAGTGCTATACAGAAAAGTAAAGAAGGGTAAAGAGGTAGAGGGGGGAGCAACTTTAGAAAACCTAACCATGTCTGTTAACTTTATCACCTAAGTCTCTCCAACTCATCCTTGCCTTCCCACTGCCAGAATCAATACAGTTCACCATCCTTGGTCTGGATTGTTCCACCAGTCTCACTACCTTTACTTGTTATGATTCACTAGCTCATGTCTGATCACATTATTTCCCAGCTCAGAGTACTTCGGTGGTTCCCTATCCAAACTGAGGGTAAAACTTAGGCACCTACAAACTCTCAGCTGATAACCTTTTCTCCTGTTTCACTGAACAAATTGAAGTAATCAGAAAGAAAAGAAAGTGAAAGTCAGTTAGTCATGTTGGACTCTCTGTGAAATGATCAGAAGAGAATTTTAATTCTCTCACTGCATATACACACATGCCTGAGTTTGTGTCCATATGCTCTACCTGTCCCTGCATTTTAGTGGACAAACTGCCCTCATGCCAATCAGAGGCCACAATTTACACTTATACACCAGATCCCATCCTCTCAGCCACTCAGGGACATTGCTCATCAGTTTCCTGTTTCTCTTCTACATCAACTTCCCCCACTTTAGCAGACCATTCTCATCATAAACATATTATTTCTGGCACTATGAAAAACTCTGTTGACTCACTTCTCCCCTCGTTACAGCCCCATTTCTCTTTAACAAATAACTACTTCAAGAGTTGTTCATGTTCATTGTCACTAAATCTGCTCTTTCCATTCTTTCTTGAATCTATTCCAGTTACGCTTTCGACCTCAAAACTGCTTTTGTGAAGGTTACCAGGACCCTGCATTGCTAAATGTAGAGAACAGTTCCCAGTGCTCATCTTCCTTGATTCATAAGCATAGTTTAACACAATTAATCAGACTCAGCTCTTTGAAAGACTTTCTCTACTTGTTTATTTCTAGGCATTGCAAGTTTTCTGATTTTTCTTCTACTTCACTGGCTTCTCTTTCTCAATTTCCTTGCTTTCATACCAAACAAAATTAAAAATCTGACATGTGATCGATCTCTTGTTGATAGCTTTCAGTCTCGTGGCTTTAAAACCCACCTGCCAGGATAAGCTTATATCTGCTAACTTCCTCTCTCTAGCCCAGAACTCCCTCTTGAACTACAGACTTGTCCACCTCTATGCTCTCCCAAGTTTCCCTTGTGGCTCAGCTGGCAAAGAATCCACCTGCAATGCTAGAGACCTGAGTTCAATCCCTGGGTGGGGAAGATTCCCTGGAGAAGGGAAAGGCTCCAGTATTCTGGCCTGGAGAACACCATGGACTGTATAATCCATGGGGTCGCAAAGAGTCAGACACAACTGAGCTACTTTCACTTTCAGCTCTCCCAAACTGCATTCTCTCTCTTTTGCATGCTTGCCTGCTAAGTTGCTTCAGTTGTGTCCAACTCATTGTGAGCTATGGACTGTAGCCCTCCAGGCTCTTCTGTTCATGGGATTCTCCAGGCAAGAATACTGAGGTGGGTTGCCATGCCCTCCTCCAGGGGATCTTCCCAACCGAGGGATCAAACCCTGGTCTCTTATGTCTCGTGCACTGACAGGTGTTTTTTTTGTTGTTGCTGTTGTTTTTGTTTTGTTTTGTTTTGTTTTGTTACCACTGGCGCCACCTGGAAAGCCTGTTTCTTTCTTTATAGCTCAGGAAAATGACAGTGCTGTCCTTCCTGATGCTCAAACCCAAAACCCTGTAGTTGGGTTCTTTCTTTCAGACCAGCTCCTCACAGTCTTCAAGTGTTTGCTCAAATGTCATCTTTTCTTTGAGTTCTTTCCAGGTTACCATAGTTTAAATTCCGCTTCCTTCCCTGACTTAATATCCAAAGAAAGCTGAGTGCAGAAGAATTGATGCTTTTGAACTGTGGTGTTGGAGAAGACTCTTGAGAGTCCCTTGGACTGTAAGGAGATCAAACAAGTCCATCCTAAGGAAACCAATCCTGGGTGTTCATTGGAAGGACTGATGTTGAAGCTGAAACTCCAGTATTTTGGCCACTTGATGCGAAGAGCTGACTCATTTGAAAAGACCCTGATGCTGGGAAAGATTGAAGGCAGGAGGAGAATGGGACAACAGAGGATGAGATGGTTGGATGGCATCACTGACTCAATGGACATGGGTTTGGGTAAACTCCGGGAGTTGGTGATGGACAGGGAGGCCTGGCGTGCTGCAGTTCATGGGGTCACAAAGAGTCATGAGTGATTGAACTGAACTGAAGTAACTCATTACAGTCTGACATGGAGCGTTCACTAAATTGCCTTTTTCTTCTGAATGAGATTGCTTTTGACTTAGAATCTGGCTGGGAGTGAAGGGAGGGTAGTTTTAGAGTTTTCTAGTAGGCTTTCCCCACTAAGATAGTTCTTACCTCCCAGGCCGCCACCCATAATGGGTTTCTGCCAAGTGCGTCTATTCCAGTGTCCATCTGGAAACCTGAAAAGTGGACATGGGGGTGGGTCTTCAGAGCCAGTGGACCCACTGCAAGTTGAACTCAATTCTTACTTTATCCCCATGTACCTCCCTTTGCAAGGGGATCCATTCTATTGCTTCAGGTCTCTGCGTATCTCTTTCAAATTGGACCCAGTGTCCAGTGGTTCTTGAAACACCCCCTTTTCCTGGTGTGCAGTTGCTTGAGCACCCACTGGTTTCTTGGGCTGGAGGACTCTCTTCATGTTCCCTGGTATTTCAGGGCCCTTCCTCCTGGGGATCTGACCTCTTTTTTTCCCTCTCTTTTAGTCAGTAGGTTCCAAGTTGGAAAACTGGTTCAGGTTCAGAAACTTGGCAAAGGACTGTGGCTTTTTACTGAGCTATCTTCATCCTCCTGTTTATCAACCTTAATTTTTTTTTCTTTTTAAATAGGTTTATTGAGATATAACCCACATACCACATAATTCACTTGCTTAAAATATACAACTCACTGGTTTTTAGTGTATTCACAGATACATGCAACCATCTCCAAAGGAAATCTTAGAGCATTTTCACCATCTCAAAAAGAAACCCTGTGCCCTTTAGGTATCAGCACCTTATCTGTTTAACTCCCCAACCCCACCCTGAGCAGTCACTTTCTATACCTATGTAATTGCCTATTCTGAACATTTTATGAATTATATAATATGTGGCCTTTTGTGACTGGCTTTTCTCATTTAACCAAATGTTTTCAAGTTTCACTCTATGTTGTAGCATATATTCATACTCCATTCCTTTCATGATCAAATAATATTCCACTGTATGGATTTACCAAGTTTTGTTTACCCATTCACCAGTTGATGAATATTTGAATAGTACTGCTGTAAACATTTGTGTGTAAGTTTTTATGTGGACAAATATTTTTATTTCCATCCTTGATTTCTTTTGATTATATGGACTGAGTAGAAACTAGGTTAGCCACCCATCTATTTTTCCCCTAGAGAAAATTCACTATTAACTGTCTCCACAGTTCTTTGTGGATCAGGCTTCCCTGGATGCCCTCCAATCTTACCACTCATGACAATAATTGCATCCACTTGCCTTTTAATAGCTAAGCACTTTCACTTGGTCTCTTGTTTTTCAGGGTCCTAACATTCCCAGGAGGAGAAGGCAATTGCAGCCCACTCCAGTACTCTTGCCTGGAAAATCCCATGGACGAAGGAGCTTGGTGGGCTGCAGTCCATGGGGTCACTGAGAGTTGGACATGACTCAGTGACTTCACTTTCAATTTTCACTTTCATGCATTGGAGAAGAAAATGGCAACCCACTCTCGTGTTCTTGCCTGGAGAATCTGAGGGACGGTGCAGCCTGGTCGGCTGCCATCTATGTGGTCGCACAGAGTCGAACATGACTGAAGCGACTTAGCAGCAGCAGCAGCAACATTCCCAGGGCTATTACTAATCCCTATTATTATATGACATCTCCCACCATCAGCTGGTGATGCTGGACTCTGTCCCACCAGTGCATTCCTCAGTGCTTCGGTAAATGATGTGTGTCCTTTGGTTCTTTCATGGAACATAGGGCTTAAATGGGTTTTCCAGCCTTACATAGTACATCCTCACCAACATGCCTATTTCACCAAGCATTGTCATCCCTTCTTCCACTTTTTAGCATACTTACCTCACTCAGTGTGGGCTTCTCCTTTTCCATGCATCTAGGAGCCAGACTATTTGCATATCTGCAACACCTCCTGGGGTCTTTTCCAGGGTGTTAACCCTATATTTTGATTCAAGCTGATAAAACTCCAAACTCTTTTTTTTTTTTTTTGCCATTCTTATGTTTCAGTCTCCTTAATTCAATCTCAAGCCTAGTCTCCTGGCTCCTGAAAGTCCATGCTGACCAGGACCCGTAGCTTCTTTGTAATAGTTCCTTTCCTTCCTCATCAGCATGGACCCATCTTAACCTGTGACTTAACCTAGTTATTCTGCAGAAGGGAATGGCTACCCACTCCAGTATTCTTGCTTGGAGAATTCCATGGACAGAGGAGCCTGGTGGGCTACAGTCCATGAGATCACAAAGAGTTGGACTGAACAACAACAATAAACCTAGTTATTATCCTTGAAGTCAGAGGTTAGGTGGGTACAGCTATTTGGGAGGGGGTAAGGGAAAGATTCAGCAATATGTGAACTGTGAACTTTCAGATGTTCAAGCCGGTTTTAGGAAAGGCAGAAGAACCAGAGATCAAATTGCCAACATCGGCTGGATCATGGAAAAAGCAAGAGAGTTCCAGAAAAACATCTATTTCTGCTTTATTGCCTATGCCAAAGCCTTTGACTGTGTGGATCACAATAAACTGTGGAAAATTCTGAAAGAGATGGGAATACCAGACCACCTAACCTGCCTCTTGAGAAACCTATATGCAGGTTAGGAAGCAACAGTTTGAACTGGACATGGAACAACAGACTGGTTCCAAACAGGAAAAGGAGTACGTCAAGGTTGTATATTGTCACCCTGCTTATGTAACTTATATGCAGAGTACATCATGAGAAATGCTGGATTGGAAGAAACACAAGCTGGAATCAAGATTGCCGGGAGAAATATCAATAACCTCAGATATGCTGATGACACCACCCTTATGGCAGAAAGTGAGGAGGANCAGACTGGTTCCAAACAGGAAAAGGAGTACGTCAAGGTTGTATATTGTCACCCTGCTTATGTAACTTATATGCAGAGTACATCATGAGAAATGCTGGATTGGAAGAAACACAAGCTGGAATCAAGATTGCCGGGAGAAATATCAATAACCTCAGATATGCAGATGACACCACCCTTATGGCAGAAAGTGAAGAGGAACTAAAAAGCCTCTTGATGAAAGTGAAAGAGGAGAACGAAAAAGTTGGCTTAAAGCTCCATATTCAGAAAACGAAGATCATGGCATCTGGTCCCATCACTTCACGGGAAATAGATGGAGAAACAGTGGAAACAGTGTCATACTTTATTTTTCTGGGCTTCAAAATCACTGCAGATGGTGATTGCAGCCATGAAATTAAAAGACACTTACTCCTTGGAAAAAAAAAAGTTATGACCAACCTAGATAGCATATTCAAAAGCAGAGACATTACTTTGCCAACAAAGGTCCATCTAGTCAAAGTTATGTTTTTTCCAGTAATCATATATGGAAGTGAGAGTTGGACTGTGAAGAAAGCTGAGCGCTAAAGAATTGATGCTTTTGAACTGTGGTGTTGGAGAAGACTCTTGAGAGTCCGTTGGACTGCAAGGAGATCCAACCAGTCCATTCTAAAGGAGATCAGCCCTGGGTGTTCTTTGGAAGGACTGATGCTGAAGCTGAAATTCCAGTACTTTGGCCACCTCATGAGAAGAGTTGACTCATTGGAAAAGACCCTGATGCTGGGAGGGATTGGGGGCAGGAGGAGAAGGGGACGACAGAAGATGAGATGGCTGGATGGCATCACCGACTCGATGGATGTGAGTCTGAGTGAACTCTGGGAGTTGGTGATAGACAGGGAGGCCTGGAGTGCTGCGATTCATGGGGTCGCAAAGAGTTGGACATGACTGAGCGACTGAACTGAACTGAACTGAAGGGAAAGAGAGAAGAACACAAGTTGTCTTTGAGGGGAGATCTCTTCATTATCCTCAAAAGAGAGGATCGGATGGGTGGGTATTTCCTGCAGGCTCGGATTTGAGGAATCTGGGGATTTGGGAGTGATAAACTCAGATGAATCTCACCGAACATGAGGGTTATTTCCTTTCCCAGTCAGAGCCCAGATCTTGGCATAGCAGACCTGCCTCTTTTGATGCTTAGTTCTTTTCATGATTAAGTCCTGGGTTTGGTCTTGGCTTTCTCAGCTTTTCCACTGCAGGCAATGAGTGCCTTGTTTTTCTGTTAACCAAGGAGGCCATATGCCTTTCACAGTGAGCTTTCAGCCACTCTTGGTCTTTTGTTTTCTTTTTCCAAAGAATCATTCCTGCCTAACAAGAGCTGCCCATGAGTTGCTATTTCCCTCCAAACACCTGACACCTCATACCTAGTGCTAGTGAATATCCATCTACAAAAATACGTTCCACTTTATTACTGGTGCTAATTTTAGTAATAGCACGTTACCTGTGCTAGGGCTAACCAGTGGTGGGGGTCGTCATTTCCAAGTGAGTGGCTGGCGATCCAGCTCCAAAACCTCATCCCAGGTTTATGAGTACTTCTGGAACCAGCAGCCGTGGGTTGGGTTCCCTAGGATGTGGACTCTGAGATGGAGATTGGTATGCAATAGGTTGATTGGTGAACTTGGCATCAGTTCCTGCAAGAGAAAAGGGAAGGGAAGGACAGGAAGAAAATTGGGGCAGAAGGAGAAGTTGAATAGCAATGCAGTTTCAGTGAAGTCCTCAGTCAGACCTATGGGCAGCCCTGAAGTTGGAATGACTCTTCTGAATTGTTCCGAATTGGGCTGAGAGTTCTGGACCGAACATTGACCAGCCATGCAGTGTGGGCTCCTCTGGGAGTGTGGTGCACCCCTCGTTAGTCAGGCCATCCCTCTAAGGGTCTGAAAGCTGAGGGCTTTTTGCCAACAGCACTTCCAGAGCCGGGGAATAGTCTTTCACTCACGAGTAGAGAACTAGGTGGCACACTATAGCATCCACATGTGGATCTCCAGGGCTTCCTGGTGGCTCAGATAACAAAGAGGCTGCCTGCAATGCGGGAGACCTGAGTTTGATCCCTGGGTTAGGAAGATACCCTGGAAGAGGGCATGGCAACACTCTCCAGGAATGCCTGGAGAATTCCATGCACAGAGGAGTCTGGTGGGCTACAGTCCATGGAGTTGCAAAGAGTCAGACACAACTGGATGACTAACACTTTCACGTTTTCATGGATCACTATGTGCATTTCCAAGGTTTTATCCAATGACTAGAGCACAGTGAGTACTCTAAATTTTTTTTTACTAAATTGATAAGTGTTGCCCTGTGAGCTGAGTTCTACTACACTTTGTGGTTGGTTCTCTTTAAATAAAGCTTCTCAGGCTTAACGCCCAGAGACTTCAGATGATGAAGCCTCATTCCAGAGGTCAGTTACTAGTGGAAACCACTTTCCCCACCCAGTCTCCATCATAAGGCAGCTTCTCTCCCCGGGACTTTCTCCATTTGCAGCCTCCTCCTGGTCTACTGTGGGGCCGTTAAAGCATCTGAGTATGCCCAGCACCCCAACCAAAAGCCCTGTCAGAATGGGTCTGGCTTGACCTCCATGTTCTGGGATCTGCCTCACACTTGTGCATGGCTTTTGCTCCAAGTTTCCATTTTAGACTTTTGGTTAAAACTTCATTTAGACTCTTAGTCCTAAACCTCAGCTTCTGGATGTTGCCTTTCTGGTGTTTCCTGGTTCTGAGGTCTGGGGCTGACGAGCAAGACCCACCAGTCCTGTACTCAAGTCTGGCCCCTGCTTGCCTTGAAAGAAAGCTTTGAGAGCAAAGGGCCAAAAGAGTCAGGAGAAGCTCTGGATTTTAGTGATCATCTTGTGGAACCCAGTTGTCTTTACCAGAGCACATGCCCTTCCAGCATTCCTGGAAGATGGGAGAATGTAGAAGAACCTGTTCCTTTTGCAGTCTGTAAGTCCCTTGGACTGCAAGGAGATCCAACCAGTCCATTCTAAAGGAGATCAGTCCTGGGTGTTCTTTGGAAGGACTGATGTTAAAGCTGAAACTCCAGTACTTTGGCCACTTCATGCAAAGAGTTGGGTCATTGGAAAAGACCTTGATGCTGGGAGGGATTGGGGGCAGGAGGAGAAGGGGACGACAGAAGATGAAATGGCTGGATGGCATCACCGACTTGATGGACATGAGTTTGAGTGAACTCCGGGAGTTGGTGATAGACAGGGAGGCCTGGCGTGCTGCAACTCATGTGGTCGCAAAGAGTCGGACTTGACTGAGTGACTGAACTGAAGGCCCCTAAGTATAAATTACCGCACAATTAAGTCAAGATCTATCTTCCAGAGAACACTGATGGGTTTAACTATAAACACTGTATATAATAATAGTTCCTTCTTCTGAAACTGTTTTGTGCAGTGATGACACATATCTTTTTTTTTTTTAACCTAAAGGGGACGTAAAGCATTTCAAGTTGTTACCCCCCTCTTTTTTAAAAAAACCTGTTTACACCTGATTTTCATTTTCCGTATCATCATCTATTTGTTTTCACAGTACAAATGCTGTGATTTCCTGTCATCATATACTTTCATCATTTACTAGAAATGAATAGCTTCTGGACTTATTGGCAGGCAAAGAAAGCATTGTGAAAGCTGATCTCTTTTCCTATTAACAAGCAGATTGGTAGTAACCACTTAATGGAAGTGGAAAAGTACAAATTTTATTTGATGCAGTGAAGTGGTAATTTCTCCAGATATGCAACAGTGCTTGTTTATCCATATTATGAAGTTAACTCAGACTGGCACTAAAAAAAAAGTGGTTTCAAGCCCTGGATTCCCTACCACATCCCTCCGAACAGCCAGTCCTGAGCTGCACATGGGCGGTGTTCCAAAAATGTGTTTGAAAGTCAGTTTAGGACTCAGATCACTTCTCCCATGGAAGCAAGGTGGTAAGTGACTCAAGGGGCCAGCCCCTCAACCCCTCAAAGTCTCCTGAACACTCAAAGTAGCTGAGATTGGAGGGGCAGCAGTCCTATTCTGTTGCTTCCCCCCCCTCACCCCCCACCCCACTGACTATACTTTTATTTTTGCTTTTATTTCCTGTATTCTGGGAGGTGGGTCATAGAGGATCCTGCTGTGATTTATGTCGTAGAGTTTTTTGCCTATGTTCTCCTCTAGGAGTTTTTTAGTTTCTGGTCTTACGTTTAGATCTTTATCCATTTTGAGTTTATTTTTATGTATGGTGTTAGAAAGTATCCTAGTTTCATTCTTTTACAAGCGGTGGACCAGTTTTCCCAGCACCACTTTTTAAAGAGATTGTCTTCTCTCCATTGTATATTCTTGCCTCCTTTGTCAAAGATAAGGTGTTCATAGGTATGTGGATTTATCTCTGGGCTTTCTATTTTGTTCCATTGATCTATATTTCTGTCTTTATGCCAGTACCATACCGTCTTGATGACTGTGGCTTTGTAGTAGAGCCTGAAGTCAGGCAGGTTGATTCTTCCAGTTCCATTCTTCTTTCCCAAGATTGCTTTGGCTATTCGAGGTTTTTTGTANCATAGGTGTGTGGATTTATCTCTGGGCTTTCTATTTTGTTCCATTGATCTATATTTCTGTCTTTATGCCAGTACCATACTGTCTTGATGACTGTGGCTTTGTAGTAGAGCCTGAAGTCAGGCAGGTTGATTCTTCCAGTTCCATTCTTCTTTCCCAAGATTGCTTTGGCTATTCGAGGTTTTTTGTATTTCCATACAAATTGTGAAATTTTTTGTTCTAGCTCTGTGAAAAACACTGTTGGTAACTTAATAGGGATTGCACTGAATCTATAGTTTGCTTTGGATATTATACCCATTTTCACTATATTGATTCTTCCAATCCATGAACAGTGTATATTTCTCCATCTATTAGTGTCCTCTTTGATTTCTTTCACCAATGATTTATAGTTTTCTATATATAGGTCTTTTGTTTCTTTAGGTGGATATATTCCTAAGTATTTTATTCTTTTTGTTGCAATGGTGAATGGAATTGTTTCCTTAATTTCTCTTTCTACTTTCTCATTATTTGTGTATAGGAATGCAAGGGATTTCTGTGTGTTGATTTTATATCCTGCCACTTTACTATATTTGTTGATTAGCTCTAGTAATTTTCTGGTGGAGTCTTTAGAGTTTTCTATGTAGAGGATCATGTCATCTGAAAACAGTGAGAGTTTTGCTTCTTCTTTTCCAATTTGAATTCTTTTTATTTCTTTTTCTGCTCTGATTGCTGTGTATGCCCCTAATCTTATCTACTCTGCACACATCCATGGCCAGTGGTCACCCTTACCCTATGACTCAGTGCTTAAAACCCTATCTCTATCCCTGGACCCTATATCAAATCTAGTTTCAATTCTATACCCTAAATATTTCTCTGTTCTTAATTTTTTCCTGTCCTTATTGCTAAAATCTTAATCTAGGCTGTGATCGGTTCTTACCCAGACCATGAAAGTGGTCTCCCAACAGTTCTGCTTCTCCCCTTTCCAGATGCCCACCACTCTGCTGCCAAATGCTGGAACAAAGCTGGTAGGATCTTTCAGTTTTAGGAAAATCCCCTTCAAAACCCTCAACTGTTTTCACACCAAGTCACATGCTTCTGCACATGTTATTTTTTTTTACTTGGAATTCCTGAGACATTTCTGGTCAAGTTTCAGCTCCTCTGGGAAGTCTTCCCCAGCATCCAGAAAGAGAAACTCACTCATTCTTGCGTGCTTCCAACCAAGCACTGTGCACATTACTCTCGATGGATAGTCAATGGGAGTATAAAGATGGTAAATCCCCACTCATTCTTCAGAAGCTCACTCTAGACAGAAACAGAAATCAGTCATTACAAAACGTTCACTTTAACATAGTGTGTTGAGAGTGTTATGGATTCAAGGACAAAGGAGTAACCAACTTTGCCTTAACTGGGAGCCTGGAAGTAATTGAAAGGAGGTGATATTTGAGTTGATACTTGAAGCATGACTAGAACTTCATGAAGTGTTTCAAGGGTGAAAGAGCATCCATGTAGAGAGACTAGTATTTGCAAAGGCTTTAAAGCTTGGGAAAGGTTAGAATATTTGGAGAATTTATAAATAGTTTCATATTGTTCCAGGACAAGGCATGTAAGACAGCAGTGAAAGCCAGGCAAAGTCAGATCAGGAGAGGCCTTAGCAGCCAGAGGAGAAACTTTCCGTTTTGCTCGATGTGAAAGTCTATTGCAGAGCTAAAGCTAAGTGGTTATTCATCTTCATATTATCTCTGGGAACTGGCACCAGGTGAGCACACAGTAGGCCTGATATTTATATTTCTGCAAGGAGATCCAACCAGTCCATCCTAAAGGAATCATCCTGAGTACTCATTGGAAGGACTATGCTGAAGCTGAAACTCCAATACTTTGGCCACCTGATGCGAAGAACTGACTCATTGGAAAAAACCCTGATGCTGGGAAAGATTGANCAGTAGGCCTGATATTTATATTTCTGCAAGGAGATCCAACCAGTCCATCCTAAAGGAATCATCCTGAGTACTCATTGGAAGGACTATGCTGAAGCTGAAACTCCAATACTTTGGCCACCTGATGCGAAGAACTGACTCATTGGAAAAAACCCTGATGCTGGGAAAGATTGAAAGCAGGAGGAGAAGGGGACGACAGAGGATGAAATGGTTGGGTGGTGTCACTGATGCGATGGACATGAGTTTGAACAGATTCTGGGAGTTAATGATGGACAGGGAGGCCTGGTGTGCTGCAGTCCATGGGGTCGGAAAGAGTTGGACATCACTGAGTGACTGAACTGAACTGAATGATTTTTAAAATAGTTTTTGTTATCTCCTAGTGAGAAAGTCTGGAAAAATATAGGCAAAACTGAAAGTTAAATCTAATAAAATTATCAAGCAAAGTTTTTGTTTCAATACATTTGCTTCTATTATTTTAATACTAAAACAAATCAAGATACACATGAAAGCGGGTATTATGTTTTCCCTTTAATTGTATATTTTCTGTATAGTTTAAACATTTAGAAAATCAGGTTCCTATGCTTTTCTAATTTTAAAAAGAGTTTACATTTTGTTAATTAAGAAAAGCAAACAGAGGCCTAAATATTGAAGGTTGAAAAATGATTCCCTCATTAACTTGCATTCCCTTTGAGATTTATTGCACAGTAAATTAGTTAATTGCAAACCTTCCAGCAATGTTTTACTCCATTATAGATTACTTTGGAAAAACAAATTTGAGTTTTCCCTCTTGAACAATGAATGGTTTATTTTAAAGTAGGTGAAAGGTAATGTGAAGGGAAAAAAACCTGGCTTCACAGATGTATGGTTTAAAGTTTGCCAAGTACTTAGTGAAGAGTTACACCAACTTCAAACGGTTGGAAAGTATAATGTAATGTGAGAACACGAAGGTCTTGTTTCTTTTTCAGCTCTTACTCAGTTCCCTGCAAACCATCAACATAAAGAGCAGAGTTTTCAAAATCACATCCCCTAGTGGAGAGCAAATAAACGTAATGGGAAAGAGAAATGCAATGCAATGAGTGTTCTCCATTACATTTGCAGTTGGGTTACGCTGTCCTTGGATAAGAATTTTATGTTCCCCGATGAGTCTGAGAGTCTGTGCTCTAAATTACATATTGCTCAATTCAAGCAATAATCCAAAGTCAGTGACAGTGTGCAGAGGTACCACTTCTTGGTAGGTTGAGTACTCGTTTGTGTATTTTATGTATACACCTTATAAAAGGCAGAGTAAATATTGGTACTATAAAAGTTGATATTCACCATGAATTGTCAGTTGCTTGCCAAGCACCTCAAGTCTTTCCCTTTAGGTGATGGGCCTTAAAATCTCAGCAGGGAAAGGTCCTTGGATTTGAAGGTTCTTCCCTAAGCATTCCAGTAAGACACTTTTTTCTAAGAAAGACCTCAGGGTGTTGGTATGAAGGGGAGTAGAATATGCCCCCCCCATATAGTTCTTTGTCATAAGGATTATATTGAGCTGATTATTTGAGAAACAGCAGGTATAGGAGATCTTAATCAGTAGGAGTTACCTTTGGTAAGGGATATATACATTTATAAAGGAAATTTCCATTTCCAAGCCACCCTCCTTTTGGCACCAGGAAGAGAAGTGTGACTAAATCAAAAGAGAATCTCCTCAATGGAGAAGGCAGCAACCTAAATTTGCATAACTAACTGTACCCTTTTCCCAGTAACCTCCCATAACTGAACTCTCCCTCCCACACACCTTTCTTTTTTCCCCATATCATGTTGTCTTTCAAAATTATTGTCACTATTGAAGTATAGCTGATGTGTTGTACAATATTATATAAGTTACAGATGTGCAGTATAGTGATTCACAAATTTTAAAGTTCATGCTCCATTTATACTCATGCACTTCCCTGGTGGCTCAGACAGTAAAGAATCCCCCTGCAATGCAGGAGACCTGGGTTAAATCCCTCGGTTGGGAAGATCCCCTGGAGGAGGGCATGGCAACTCACTTCAGTATTCTTGACTGGAGAATCCACATGGACAGAGGAGCATGGTGGGCTACAGTCCATGAGCTCACAAAGAGTTGAATATGACTGAGCAACTAAGCACATACTCTTGGCAAAATGTTGGCTATACCTTTCTTTCTTGTGTCTTTAGCAGAACATCATATTTAAATTGGTGACTTGGGCCACTTTAGGAAGTTACTCACTTTCCTTGGGTATCTCCCATGTATATGTGAGGTATACATGTTGATAAACTTCTGCACTGTTTTTCTGTTTTTAGTCTGTCTTTTATTAGAGAAGATCTAGGCCAAGCCTTTGACCTAGTTGGCCTCAGTTCCGTTCAGTTCAGTGACTCAGTCGTGTCCAAATCTTTGCGACCCCATGAACCGCAGCACACCAGGCCTCCCTGTCCGTCACCAGTTCCCGGAGTTCACCCAGACTCTTGTCCATTTAGTCGGTGATACCATCTAACCATCTCATCCTCTGTCGTTACCTTCTCCTCCCGCCTTCAATCTTTCCCAGCATCAGGGTCTTTTCAAATGAGTCAGCTCTTTGCATCAGGTGGCCAAAATATTGGTTTCAGCTTCAACGTCAGTCCTTCCAATGAACACCCAGGACTGATTTCCTTTAGAATGGACTGGTTGGATCTCCTTGCAGTCCAAGGGACTATCAAGAGTCTTCTCCAAAACCACAGCTCAAAAGCATCAATTCTTTGGCGCTCAGCTTTCTTTATAGTCCAGCTCTCACATCCATACATGACTACTGGAAAAACCATAGCCTTGACTAGATGGACCTTTGTTGACAAAGTAATGTC
>SJYX01015681.1:505927-527088 GCA_006410675.1 Oreotragus oreotragus
TGGTGACTGCAGCCATGAAATTAAGATGCTTACTTCTTGGAAGAAAAGTTATGACCAACCTAAATAGCATATTCAAAAGCGGAGACATTACTTTGCCAACTAAGGTCCATCTAGTCAAGGCTATTGTTTTTCCTGTGGTCATGTATGGATGTGAGAGTTGGACTGTGAAGAAGGCTGAGTGTCGAAGAATTGAAGCTTTTGAACTGTGGTGTTGGAGAAGACTCTTGAGAGTCCCTTGGACTACAAGGAGATCCAACCAGTCCATTCTGAAGGAGATCAACCCTGAGATTTCTTTGGAAGGAATGATGCTAAAGCTGAAACTCCAGTACTTTGGCCACCTCATGAGAAGAGCTGACTTATTGGAAAAGACTCTGATGCTGGGAGGGATTGGGGGCAGGAGGAGGAGGGGACAACCGAGGATGAGATGGCTGGATGGCATCACGGATTCAATGGACGTGAGTCTGAGTGAACTCTGGGAGATGGTGATGAACAGGGAGGCCTGGCATGCTGCGATTCATGGGGTTGCAAAGAGTCGGACACGACTGAGCAACTGAACTGAACTGAACTGAGGTGTTGGTTCAGAGAACTAACAGTGAAGGCTTCCCTGAGGATCCTAATGGGAAGTGAATCTCTCTTTCCTACCCACCTTGACTATGTTATTTTGTTTCACAGCATTTATCACTATTGGACCAACACTGATGAATTGTTTTTAAGTTTGAATTGCCCCTCATTAGCCTGTAAACTCCCAAGGGTTTTTGTCTGTTTTGCTGTATCCCAGGGCCTAGAATAGCATATGACTCATATGTATTGTATCCAATATGTATTGTTGTATGCAGTAGGCATAAGATGAGGGCTTGTTCCCAGATCTCTGCATCCTCTGGCAGGAAAACAAGTGGGCTAACACAACAAATGTGAGATTTTAGCTTCCTGTAAATTCAGTGCATGGACTTCCTGGGTGGCTTGGTGGTAAAGAACCTGCCTGCCAATGCAGGAGACAAGATACTCGGGTTCAAACTCTGGATTGGGAAAAAAAAACAAAAACGAAAAACAAAACTCTGGATTGGGAAGATCCCCTGGAGGAAGGCATGGCAACCAACTCCAGTATTCATGCCTGGAGGATCCCATGAACAGAGCAACCTGATGGGCTACAGTCCAGAGTGTCACCAATAGTCAGACACGACTGAGTGACTAACACTTTCACTTTCACAAAGATACAGTAGACTAAAAAGATATAATAGGTAAGGAGTATGAGCTATGTACAGTAAACGAGGAGAGACTGGGCAAAATCTGCTCATTTGGATGCTTGGTGTCTCTTGTCTTTGGAGACCAGGGTGTTCCTTCTCTTTTGAATATAGGAAAGCCATCTCTTCAATTTAAGTCTGTATTTGGCAATAAGGAGTTCATGATCTGAGACACAGTCAGCTCCCAGTCTTGTTTTTGCTAACTCTATAGAGCTTCTCCATCTTTGGCTGCAGAGAACATAATCAATCTGATTTCGGTATTGACCATCTGGTGATGTCCATGTGTAGAGTCTTCTCTTGTGTTGTTGGAAGAGGGTGTTTGCTATGACCAGTGTGTTCTCTTGGTAAAACTTTGTTAGCCTTTGCCCTGCTTCATTCCGCATTCCAAGGCCAAATTTGCCTGTTACTTCAGGTATCTCTTGACTTCCTACTTTTGCATTTTATTCCCCTATGATGAAAAGGACACCCTTTTTTTTGTGTTAGGTCTAGAAGGTCTTGTAAAGCTTCATAGAACCATTCAACTTCAGCTTCTTCAGCATTACTGGTTGGGGGCATAGACTTGGATTACTGTGATATTGAATGGTTTACCTTGGAAACAAATAGAGATTGTTCTGTCGTTTTTGAGATTGCACCCAAACACTGGATTTCAGACTCTTTTGTTGACTATAAGTGCTATGCCATTTCTTCTAAGGCATTCTTGCCAACAGTAGTAGATATAATGGTCATCTGAATTAAATTAGCCCATTCCAGTTCATTTTAGTTCCCTGATTCATAAACTGCTAATGTTCACTCTTGCCATCTCCTGTTTGACCACTTCTAATTTACCTTGATTCATGGACCTAACATTCCAGGTTCCTATGCAATGCTGTTCTTTACAGCATTGGATTTTACCTCCATCACCAGTCACATCCACAACTGGACATTGTTTTTGCTTTGGCTCTGTCTCTTCATTCTTTCTGGAGTTATTTCTCCACTGATCTCCAGTAGCATATTGGGCACCTACCAACCTGGGGAGTTCATCTTCCAGTGTCATATTTTTTTGAAGAAATCTTTATTTCCTAAGATTTAATTAATTTAAAGAATTGTATTTAAATTAAATTTAACTTTTAAAATTAAATTAACTTTAAAGAATAAATTTAATTTAAGAAATCTTCAATTTCTTAAACTGAAGAAAGTAGGGAAAACGACTAGACCATTCAGGTAAGACATAAATCGAATCCCATATGGTTGTACAGTGGAAGTGACAAAGATTCAAGGGATTAAATTTGAAAGAGTGCCTGAAGAACTATGGATGGAGGCTTGTGACATTGTATAGCAGGCAGTGATCAAGACCATCCCCAAGAAAAAGATGCCAAAAGGTTGTCTGAGGAGGCCTTACAAATAGCTGAGAAAAGAAGAGAAGCTAAAGGCAAAGGATGAAAGGAAAGATATACCCATCTGAATGCAGAGTTCCAAAGAATAGCAAGGAGAGATAAGAAAGCTTTCCTTAGTGATCAGTGCAAAGAAATAGAGGAAAACAATAGAATGGGAAAGACTAGAGATCCCTTCAAGAAGATTAGAGATACCAAGGGAACATTTCATACAAAAATGGTCTCGATCAAGGACAGAAGTGTTATGGACCTAACAGAAGCAGAAGATAGTAAGAAGAGGTGGCAAGGATACACAGAGGAACTGTACAGAAAAGACCTCCATGACCCAGATAACCATGATGGCGTGATCACTCACCTAGAGCCAGACATCCTGAAATGCAAAGTCAAGGGGGCCTTAGGAAGCATCGCTATGAATAATCTTAGTGGAGGTGATGGAATTCCAGTTAAGCTATTTCAAATCCTAAAAGATGATACTGTGAAAGTGCTGCACTCAGTATGCCAGCAATTTGAAAAACTCAGCAGTGGCCATAGGACTGGAAAAGGTCAGTTTTCATTCCGGTCCCAAAGAAAGGCAATGCCAAAGCATGCTCAAACTATCACACAGTTGCACTCATCTCACACCCTAGCAAAGTAATGTTCAAAATTCTCCAAGCCAGGCTTTAGCAGTACATGAACCGTGAACTTCCAGATGTTCAAGCTGAATTCAGAAAAGGCAGAGGAACCAGAGATCAAATTGTCAACAGACGTTGGATCATTGAAAAAGCAAGAGAATTCCAGAAAACCATCTACTTCTGCTTTCTTGACTATGCCAAAGCCTTTGACTGTGTGGATCACAACAAACTGGAAAATTCTTCAAGAGATGGGACTACCAGACCATCTGACCTGCCTCCTGAGAAATCTGTACGCAAGACAAGAATTAACAGTTGTACGACAAGGAATCCGTTTCTGGCCTTTCTTAGCTGTCCTTGTTAGCATAGTGATAAGTATCCCCGCTTGTCATGCGGGAGACCGGGGTTCGTTTCCCCAACAGGGAAGCAACACACCCTTTTGAGCTTCCCTGGTGGCTCAGAGGTTAACGCGTCTGCCTGCAATGTGGGAGACCTGGTTTCGATCCCTGGGTCAGGAAGATCCCCTGGAGAAGGAAATGGCAACCCACTCCAGTATTTTTGCCTAGAAAATCCCATGGACAGAGGAGCCTGGTGGGCTACAGTCCACTGGATCGCAAAGAGTCGGACACGACTGAGCGACATAACTTTAACTTTCAATGCTTATTTATAGGTAGTTTCATGCATATATGAGAGGCATTTAGATCTAAGAATTAACCCTGGGGGAAATTAAGCTGTTGGATATGAGAAATATCGTTCATCATGGGAAGGAATTTAGGGCAATCAGTGGAAATGCCTGTGGCAGGCAGGTGAGTGGACACCCTGCACAGAATCATTCTTCGCTTTCTAGGAACCACCAGCAGCTGGACCAGAGCCTCAGGACTGGCCCGAGACCAAAGCTGGTGGGTCTAAGAATGGACCTTGACCTTGGCCTACAAGATTCTTTTATTTTATTTTATTTTTTTAAGTATCTAGACTTTTAAACTACAGATTTAAATGGAGAGTGAGTGGAACCAAGGCCTGTTGCTGCAGCCTCCCAGTCCTGCCTCTTGCTTGCTCCAAGGCAAATGCAGATCTTTGTAATTCCTCTGTGCTTTAGGGTTCTTTGAAGTTGGCACAGGTCATTTTCTGCAAACCAAATGACCTTAACTGATAAAATACTGAAGTTTCAGGATAATTGTTGCTGTTCAGCCACTAAGTCGTGTCTGATTCTTTGCAACCCCATGGACTGTAGCCCACCAGGCACCTCTGAACTCCACTATCTCCCAGAGTTTGCTCAAATTCATATGCATTGAGTTGGTGATGCCATCCAACCATCTCATCCTCTGTCATCCCCTTCTCCTTTTGCCCTCAATCTTTCCCAGCATCAAGGTCTTTTCCAATGAGTCGGCTCTTTGCATCAGGTGGCCAAAGTATTGGAGCTTCAGCTTCAACATCTGTCCTTCCAATGAATATTCAGGGTTGATTTCCTTTAGGATGCACTAGTTTGATATCCTTGCAGTCCAAGGGACTCTCAAGAGTCTTCTCCAGCACCACAAATCGAAGGCATCAACTCTTGGGCGCTCAGCCTTCTTTATGGTCCAACTCTCACATCCGTACATGAAGTCTCAGGATGTGTGCATACGTGCTAAGTCGCTTCAGTCATGTCCAGCTCTTTGTGGCCCTATGGACCATACGTAGCCCTCTAGGCTCCTCTGTCCACGAGATTTTCCAAGCATGAATACTGGTGTGAGTTGCCAGGCCTTCCTCCAGGGTATCTTCTGGACACTGAGGTCAAACCTGCATCTATTTCTCCTGCATTGGCAGGCGGATTCTTTACCACTAGCGCCACCTAGGAAGCCTGAAGTCTCAGGATGCTCGCCCCAAAATACAAAGAACGGTACACACATTACAGATTGTATCTACTTTCATAAGCTTTCTATTTAAATCGCCATATCTATTGAATTTTTCTGATCTTGAACCACTGACAAACCTTATTTTAAAACAGTTTTCATTTTATGGCTAAACATCAGCACATTAAACCCTTAAGAGAGTCACCAGACCCTTAGTGTCAAGCCTTCCATTCTTCCGAACTCTGTGAGAAAGAGATAGAAGAACCAAGCAGATGCAAAAGAAATTAGCACAGAGCTGGGATTTCTATGCAGATCTGCATGTTCCTTTAACTTTTCATTATTCAGCTTGAAAATCTGTGGCCCAGAACATTAAGAAAAAAAGAGAGGCAGAGCTCAAAATAACCAAGTTTTATAGTAAAAATCTATACCAAAGTGATGGTTTAATATTTCCTCTATTTTGAACCAAGAAATTAAAGAAGAAAAGGCCACACAAGGTATTTTCTTTCTCAACATATCTGTGTATTTCAAAATAGTTGCCACTACATTTTAACTTACTCAAATCATTTAACACAATGATGTTTGTTGGTAGTATTTTTAGTAAAACAGAAATAAAGATAATTTTTGCATTGGCAGCATATTCCCTTGTTCCCAAATATTCTAGAATAAGGGAAAGGAAAGATATAAAGGATCTAAGAAAATGTTGGTGTGGGGAGAGATGAAGAATGGGGTTCTCTTTGGGGCTTCCCTGGTGGCTCAGCTGGTAAAGAATCTGCCTGCAATGTGGGAGACCTGGGTTCAATCCCTGGGTCGAGAAGATCCCCTGGAGAAGGGAATGGCACCTCACTCTAGAATTCTTGCCTGGAGAATCCCATGGACAGAGGAGCCTGGCAGGTAGTCCATAGGGTCTCAAAGAGATACGACTAAGCGACGAACACACTTAACATGCTCTCATATTTCAAAAAATAGAATTGTTGCGGCCATCATATAAAGGTAGGATGAATTCTTCCCTCCCCTCCAAATTTAATTTGGATGTGGAGACTATTTATTTCATACCTGCACCAAGAGGGTATGAAAAGGTTTTTTTATTTGTTTGTTTCTTATCACTGGGTAGCTTTGCTTTTCATTTGTTATTATTAATACTTTCAGTGAGGTGTAATTGATGTTATACCTCACATGTATAACATAACGACTGCATATTTTGTGAAATGATCACCACAATTAATCTAATTGCCATATGCTGTGTTTGTTGGGCTGAGTCACTCAGCCGTGTCTGACTCCTCACAACCCCATGGACCATAGCCTGCCAGGCTCCTCTGTCCATGGGATTCTCCAGGCAAGAATACTGGAGTGAGTTGCCATGCCCTCCTCCAGGGGATCTTCCCAACCTTCAGAAACTGAACCAGGTTCTTCCACATTGCAGGTGGATTGCAGGGGAATTCTTCACCGACTGTTGCCATACATAGTTACACATTTCTTTCTCTTATTATGAGAACTTTTAAGATTTTCTCTTTTATAAACTTTCAGGTATGTAGTTTGCAGCATTGTTAACTGTATCCCCATGACAGATTTTATTGTCAAATTGGAAGTTTACACACTTTGACCTCCTTTATCTACTTTCTCTATGGCCCACCCCTTTCCTCTGGCAATCACCAATCTGCTTTCTGCGTCTGAGGGTTCAGTTTTTTTTCTAATTTATGCATATAAATAAGATTATATGATATTTGTCTTTCTCTGTCTGACTTATTTCACTTTGTGGGCTGCCCCCACAGTTCATCCATATTGTCACAAATGGCGAGATTCCCTTCTTTTACATGGCCGAACAATTATTCTATTGTGTACACCGTCTTTATCTGTTCATCTATTGATGGACACAGGTTGCTTCCATATCTTGGCTGTTGCAAATAATGATGCAACAAACCTGAGGAGTGCATATATATCACTTTGGGGTTAGTGTGTTCTTTTCTTCATCTAAATAATCAGAAGTGGAACTGCTAGATCATACAGTAGTTCTATTTTTAATTTTTTAAAGGAAGCTCCATACTGTTTCCCATGGTGGCTGTACCACTTTACATTTCCACCAACAGTGGTTTCCTTCTCTCCACATTCTTGTCAACACTTGTTATTTTTTGTCTTTTCGATTTTAGCCATCCTGACAGAAGCAAGGTGATATCTCATTGTGGTTTTGGTTTCATTTTCCTGATCATTAGTGGTGTTGACCACTTTTTCATGTGCCTGTTGGCCATCTGTTTATTTTCTTTGGAAAAAATGTCTACTCAGATCTTCTGCCCATTTTTTTTATCAGATTGTTTGTGGGTTTTTTTTGTTTGTTTGCTTTTGTTATTTTACTATTGAGTTGTATGAGTTCTTTATAATACTAACCCCTTCTCAGATATATGATTTGCAAGTATTTTCTGCATTCAGCAGGTTGCCTTTTCATTTTGTTGATGGTTTCTTTTCCTGTGCAGAAGTTTTTTGGTTTGACCTAACCCTGCTTGTTTAGTTTTGCTTTTGGTGTCAGATTAAAAATATCATCACCAAGATTTCTCTCGAGGAGTTTACTGCTTAAGTTTTCTTCTAGAAGTTTTACGGTTTTAGGTCTTACATTTGAGTCTTTAATTCATTTTGAGTTTACTTCTGTGAATGATGTAAGATATGGTCCAGTTTTATTCTTCTGCATGTGACAGGCCAGTTTCCCAAAACTATTTGTTGAAAAGAATGTCCCTACCCATTGAATATTCTTGACTCCTTTGCTATAGATTAATTGCCCACATAGGTATGGGTTTATTTCGGGGCTCCCTATTCTGTTCCATTGACCTGTGTGTCTGTTTTTATGCCAGTATCATACAGTTTCAGTTACTATAACTTTGTAACATAGTTTGAAATCACAGAATATGATGCTTCAAGCTTGTTCTTCTTTCTCAAGATTGCTTGTGATGGTTTATTAAGCTCATAATGAGCCGTTCTGGGGAGAATAGAGTGGCTTCTGAGCTGGTCCACGAATGGCTACCTGAGAGAGCAGGGACAGGAGACTGACTCTGTTTTCACTGGGATCAAGAGGAGGGGTCCCAATGAGGGCCAAAGCTTGCATTGAACTTGCCTTCAGTACCATAAGAGGAAGCACCAGGACTTCTTATAACTTTCCCAGATGTGGGGCAAAGAGAAGGAAGTAGTGAGGCTCAACATTTGTCGGCAAACACGAAAAATGGAATCAGATTCTTTATTATGAGAATAAAATGCCTAAAGTCTCATGTTCATTAATAGTAAAATATTTAACTTGTATTTTATGATTTTTCCACGCGATGTTCCATAGCATAAGAAAACCATTTAAGCACGTTTTAAAAATAGTATATGGTCTTAGAAATTTTAAGAAATAAAGAAAGAGAAAGTACTTGACGTGCTAAGTCGCTTCAGTCGTGTGCGACCCCATGGACGGCAGCCCACCAGGCTCCCCATCCCTAGGATTCTCCAGGCAAGAACACTGGAGTGGGTTGCCATTTCCTTCTCCAATGCATGAAAGTGAAAAGGGAAAGTGAAGTTGCTCAGTCGTGTCCGACTCTTCGCGACCCCATGGACTGCAGCCTACCAGGCTCCTCCTTCCATGGGATTTCCCAGGCAAGAGTACTGGAATGGGGTGCCATTGACGTGGTATAAAGTAGTTTTAAAAATATTATGCAAGAGGAACTTTCAAGTTGGCTCATTCAGGAGCCATTTTCCCCAACAAGTAGTGTGTGCATCTTTTCTTTATTAACAGAAAGCTTCACTTTAAACAGGGAACAAGTAGTGTGCTATCTTAATTTGAGGCTTCCAAGTCTGTGCTAGCTGTGTTGAATCAGCTGTGGAGGGCTACACTACTCTAGGGCTTGGAACTAGTCTGCGCCCTGTTAGAATGAAAGTCTCACTAGGAGTGAGGCTTTCGAGTCTCTCCTGTTCACCGCCTGCTGTTACACAGGGCCTGACACTAGCAGACACGTGAAAGACACTGGATGGGTGGTTGGTAAATTCGAGTGAGCTGCCACTGGGTGGCAGTCTTTTCTTGGGTCTGTGCTGCGCATCTCCACAGCCCTGAAACAGTCCCTACTGACGGGTGTGCCCCGATCACATCAATCACACGTATCCAGACCTCCATGATCCTGCCCCCTCTTGGCTGAAACAATGTCCCCCCGCCAGGCCTCAGAATGCTAGGGGTTGGAGAAGCACACACAAATTTTTCTTTGTAATTAATCTTAGATATTATCTGTTCTGTTCCAACTCCCTAATTTTTCAAGCCCACAAAATGGGGCACAGAACTCCGGGAGTTGGTGATGGACAGGGAGGCCTGGTGTGCTGCGATTCGTGGGGTCGCAAAGAGTCGGACACGACTGAGCGACTGAACTGAACTGAAAACCCTAAGCCTCATAGTGGAAGCACAGCCTTCACTGAACCACTATATGTGTGTGTGTGTGTAAGTAAGTGAGTGTTAGTCACTCAGTTGTGCCTGACTCTTTGCAACTCCATGGACTACAGTTCACCAAGCTCCTCTGTCCATGAGATTTTCCAGCCAATGATACTGGAGTGGGATGCCATTTACTTCTTCAGGGGATCTTCCCAACCCAGGGATCAAACCTGGGTCTCTTGCATTGCAGGTAGATTCTTTATGGACTGAACTACATGGGAATCCCAGTATATATAAAGTATATACTTTAGTATAGTTATGTATGTGTGTTTGTATGCTTTAGGACAGTTATATATATGTGTGTGTGTGTGTGTGTGTGTGTGTGTGTGTATAATTTAGTACAGTTCCTGGCCCACAGTAGGTGGTCAAAAAATACTTCCTTTCCCCTTCTCTGTGCCAGAGGTATAAATAAAATTTTGTTTGGACACAGAGTGAGGAGCAGTAGTTGTAAGAATTTCCTGAGAACATTTTTAAGAATGTGACGTTGGGAATCGGAAGGACGGACTTGACTTTGGAGGTGCAGAAGGAAGAGAAAGTTCCAGGCAGAGGACAGAGCAAGCAGAGAGGAGGCGGTGGCTGAGGCAACGCAGGAGTGCTGCCCGGGGCCTCTCTAGCCCCATTCCCTCCCAACACGGCTCACCCTGTCATTTCAGGTCTCAGCTCAAATATCCTGAGAGGGGCTGACTAGTTCTCTAGAATCACTGATCTCTACCTCCGCTCCCGTTTCTTTGCTTTCTGAACACACTTGTTTATTTGTGTACCTCCCCAACTACAGCGTGGGGAAGGAAATGGCAACCCACTCCAGTATTCTTGCCTGGAGAATCCCAGGGATGGAGGAGCTTGGTGGGCTGGCGTCTATGGGGTCACACAGAGCCGGACACGACGGGAGCAACTCAGCAGCAGCAGGAGCAGCAGCAGCAGCAGCTACAATGTAAGCTCACTGAGGTCAGGATTGTATCTGTCTTTTCATGGCAGCGTCACCGGGCCCTAAAATAAAAGAGAGCCCTTTGTCAACACCGATGACACAGAGAAACGTACACAACACCAGCAGTAGCAGTGGGTGACTTCTGCACGGCAACAACTGTCCTTTCATCACAATCTCCTGCCAGAGAGGAAGAGGTGGATTGTACCACGCAGTGGTCATGTTCTCTGCTGTGAAGAGGTTCTGAGCCAACCATAGGTGAACCGCTCATGTCCCTGACTTCCTGTGGTATCAAGAAGAGGGAGAGAGGTTGCCTGAGCTTCTGGCGGGGAAGAACGTGATAGAAACAGAAAGGACACAGCCAGGGGTAGTTAAAATATTCCTCATCCTCAAATCCACCCGTGATCACGGTCCTGCTGTAGTCTCAGATCCAGTTCTCAGAACAACAAAACCCTCTCTCGTGACGTTTTCAAAGTCACAAGCAACTAAGAAAAAATTAGGAAGATTTCCCATACAAGGGAAATGTCAGATTAATTATGTCCAAAGTTCTGAACCACATCAAAAAGAAAATCTTCATCGTGGCATTTGAACTGTCCACCCTAACGCGAGGAGAGATCTGGGTGCTGTCCGGTGCAGGAAATGCTGTTGGGAGAAGCAGCAGGCGAATTCTTCTCCAGTGCTTTCCAGTCTTAGTAAGGCCAGATTGTCTTTCTTTTGTTCCTAAATGTGCAATGCCACATCTTCTATTCTTGTTGCCAGATGGATGTGATTTAGCACAATACCGTCCCATCAGCGTTTCTGTTCAAACATAAGTCAGTATAATGCCGAGCTGGAGGCTATATAAAAAGTAATTAACCACAAAGACAATTACAGTGTAAAGCAGCTGTTCAAAAATCTGAGACATTGTAAAAAGTTGCCACCTAGAAAAAAAAAAAAAAAACCAGCAACTAAAATTTCCTGAAACATCTTGACCTTTGGTAACTAACCTGTAATACATTATTTCATATTTATGATGAAATTTATGTCCCAAATTGACTTCACACTATTTTAGTGTTTTCTTTTCTTTTCTTTTTTTTTTGGAGTTTCACAGTCTCTGCAGCTATCTGAAGAAAAGAAAAGAAAAGTAAAAATACCACGAAGCTACAGATTGATGTTTATAGGTTTTTTTTGCATTAAAAAAGAAGCAACCCAAACTATCTTCCCTAGGTTTAGCCTTGTTACCACTAGAAGGTGCTAGAATCAGCTCTAAACCAAAGTTCATTCTTGAGTGTTTCAAGTGTCACAAACGTGAAGAAGCCGGGCAAGCTCAAGGTAAAATGTATTGTGCTTACTTTTGAAGAATTAACTAATAGTTTGACTGGAAAAGACAGAATATAAAGGTTTGGTTTTTTTGCTCAACTGGGAAAACAGTTATAAATGTTATTAGTGTTCAATCTAGAAAAGGAATACAAAGAAGAAATACATTAAAAAAGTAAACTATCTCTTAGTCTTTTAAATAAAGTCAGCCAAGATGTACTCTTGATCTGTTGAAATGACTCAGTGACAGTACTTTTTGAATTTTGTGTCAAGGTAAAATATCAGACCAAGTGAATAGAAAGTGAATGAATAGATGTTCGCGTCAACATTGTTTAAAATACTGTTTAATGGCTATATTATGGTACTTCACTGTGTAATCATAAAAATGGTATAAATATTTGTTTATTGTCATGGAAATCTACCATGCAATAAAGTTACATGTCTGTAATAAAGTTACATATAAAATGCATGTTACAAAATAGTGATTCAAAATATCATTTAAAGGATTTAATGATAGAAAAGCATGGAAAATACTCTCCAAAATGATGATTGCGTCTGGATGACATGATTATTTGCTATTATATTTTGGTGGTGTGATCTTGGGAAACCAGTGTAACTACCCTGTGCCTCTCGGTCTCATCAGTAACAAATGGAGGCAATGCTACTCCACGGTGACACATATGAAGCACTTAGAAGAGTGTTGAGCACGCAGTCCGTATGCAAAATATGTCAGCGTCGTCATCGTTATCCTGACTGTCCATAGTTTATAATTTTATAAGTACATATGTATTAGCATTATAATCAGAAAAGATAATACATTTTTAAAAAGATGATTCACATGGGGGAGGAGGGAACTGGATTTATTCTCAGATGGTAAAGAATCTGCTCGCAAGGCAATAGATCCAGGTTCAGTCCCTGGGTTGGGAAGATCCCCTGGAGAAGGAAATGGCAACCCTCTTTAGTATTCTTGCCTGGAGAATGCCATGGACAGAGGAGCCTGGTGGGCTACAGTCTATAGGTTTGCAAAGAGTTGGACCTGACTGAATGATTAACACTTTCATGCTACATATAGTAAGTCAGCTCCCCTTTACCCAGAAAGTTTAGTGGCCAGATCTTTTTAATGGCTGATTTTCAGAATATTCTAAACAAGAATTCACTTAGCATTTATGGATTAAGTCTGACACTACATTTCTTGGTGTCAATCCATGCTGTAAAAATTAAACATTATTAAATCTGGCAGATAATAAGAGCTCAAAATTTGCTGCAGGTGTAACAGAAGGCAATTAAAAAATCATATTGACAGCTTGTCCCACAGCTCTTGATACGTAAGGAGTTGTTTTTGTTTGGAACAAAGACACTTAGGTAGTGTTTGGATAAATAGTGAGTGTCCATTGGAAGCTCGGGTAAATGGTGGGTGTCCATTGGATCAATACTTTATAGAACAAAGGAATTTGGTGCTCTTCAGTGTAGAGGAAAGATGGGAGAGATGGGAGAGGGGAGAAGTTGAGGGCAGGAGAAGAGACGAGGGAAAGAGAGTGAAAGGAAGAGTGAGGGAGGTGAAGAGAAATGAGGGACGTGGAGGGAAGAGGTAGGAGGAAAAGGCTGGATGGAGGGCTGGTGGAAGCGCGTCTCACGGGACTTCACGAAAGCTCTTCTGGGCAGTCAGTGATGGGGTGGACCCCAGTGATTCTGTAAAGACTGTGTACTTCGTGGAGAATGATGAAAAGGATAGGTTCCACCTCTGTGTGATGCTGGTTGGACAGAGAGGACATGTGTAGATGCGGGATTTGGGGGGAGGGCGCTGGGGGTATGAGAGCATGTGAATTTCCAGAAACTTATAGAAATCTTGAATAACCCTAGGCCATGAAACTTGGGCTCAAGGAAATCTAGATCTCAAGGGACAAGGGAGCAGGTGGCAGCATCCAGATTATGTAAAAGTGTGTGTGTGTTTCAGAGAGAGAGAGAGACAGAGCATGGGTCTCTGCAAGTGCGAGCTAGAGAGGGAGAGAAATTCACAAATGGGAAGAGAGCTGGGGAATGGAGAGAGAAACCAGTTGCACTTATGAAAAATTCAACTACAGTTATATCTGAGACCCTGTAGTGGTCACATTACATGCAAATATAGCCTCTCTTCCGGTTCCCTCCCTGCTTCCGGTTAGCAGCTGAATGTGTTGCCCAATATTCCAGACCAGCAGATATCGCTCAAGTCGTGGGAAACTCAGTGCTTTTGGGGGAAGTCCTTTCCATTTAGAAAAACACTTGTGGTTACTAAGTTCTTTGTATTAAGCTGACATTTTCATTCCTTCATTCATCTAACAAATACATATGAAGTATGTTCTGTGTGCCAAGCATTGGTCTGTGTACTGGGTGGGGGCAGACAAGCTGTGGGACAGTGCCCAGCAAAGTGGCAGCAATAACAGCAGCCAGGACCCCTGGCAGGGTCAGAAGCCACAAGGCAGCAATACCAGAGCCGTGCCAGCTGCTGATGGGATCTTTGTTGGCTCCTGGGAGGAGGGAAGCCACCCAGAAGCTGCCCAGGGAAAGTGATTTGCCTGGGTCTAGAATTCCAGCAACTACACTAACTGGAGGCTGCCCTTATCGCATCCCACTTCCCAGAAACTATACAGCCCTCATATTTCATCCTACGTTGGGATGACCAGGTTAACACAGAGTACACTACAAACCACAGCTCTGCAATTCTATTCTTGAGCTATTTTGTGCCCCAAGTGGGTCATTTACACTATAAATCTCACCTGCTGAGAGCTGAAGATCTAAGACTATTTTGACTTTACAGGTATCAACCCTAGATTTCTGCTGCTTATAAAAATGATGGGCAGTATTTTCATCCAATCTATTCTTCACTATATTCACTGTAATATCGCAAAGGAAAAATTTGAGATCAGGCTCCAAGATATCATCAAAATCTGCAGAGAGGGAAAAAAGTCTGTTTGACATGCATCAAGTTGGACTGAACGTCAGATACAAATCAACACCACATATACCCTCATCCAGCCAGATGCTGTTCATTTGCCACAAAGATATAGACTCAGACAACTGCTACCAGTCAGAGCTTATCAAAACAGGAAGTGGGCGTGCCAGGCCCAGATCTTTCCTTGTGATTGCAGAGTCTCTCATGGTGAGCACTTCATTTTCTTAAAGCTTACACACCACTTTGACTAATTCATGATAGGATTTTGCTTAAGATGGCTATTACATTTATTTACTTTGTCAACTGTCTGCAGAAGTCCCTTCCTTCCCTTTTCTGAAAATTAGAAATCTTAGCTCATTTCCAGTTCATCCACTATTTTATGATTTTCAAAAATAATCATATGAATGGTTAAGTAATAAGTTCTGCAAGTTTTTTAAGGTCATGTGTCTGAAATAAGAAACAAGAATTATTCAGAGTGGTACTTGCTTTCTATAGGCTCCTCATTATGTTGACCTCAGTTTTCTTCTTACTAACGTTTAGACCATTTTATTCCCTCCTTCCTCCATGGGATTCAGACTGGGAGAAATATTCACCAAGTAGCTGCTGCTAGGGAATGGGACCAAAAGCTGAAGCATAAACTTGATTGTCCGATTTAGATGAGTGCAGTGAGGGGCTATGAGATGCAGGCAAGCTAATTAATGTCCATCAGGAAAGATAGAGTCTAACGCAGAGCAAATAGAGGGTCCCCGCTGGGGTTCAGAAGCAAGTCAGGCCTGGAATTATTCCCTGGCAGTCCAGTGGTCAGGATCTGGCATTTTCACTGCTATGGGCCTGACTTCAATTCCTGGTAGGGGAGGTAAGATTCTGCAAGCCGTGGGGCTCTGCCAAAAAAAAAAAAAAGCAGGCCAGAACCAAGCAAGTATGGTGTAAATTTGTAGGGTCAAATTTAGTGTGCACTAACCACGTGGGCTCCTGAGCACTTGAAATGTGGCTAGCACCACTGAGGAACTGGATTGTTCATTTCAGTTTAATTTAAACTCATTTATTTTAGAATTTAAAAACTGAACCAAAGTAAAAATGTTCTCATTAAGTACAACTCCATTGCTATGTTTCACTTTAATAAATCATGTAAGATGTTTTTGTGATGCTAGAGTGTGCCTTGTGGGCCTGTGTTTACACATCAGCAATCTACTTGGTATAAACAAAATTATTTAAGTGATTTTTCCTACACATCGATGTAACATTGCAACAAGATTATTGGATGTTTATGCAGAAAACACAAATTACAGTGATACTTATGAAAACAGTAATCGAATGGAAATACTTATAATTTTAATTAAAACAATTATGCTTTTGTTCTTATTCAAAAGTTAAGTGTAAACAAAATTTTAAGTTTAAAATTAGGGCATACTAGTGATGTAGAATCAAATGGAGATGGAGAAGCCAGTTGCACAAACAAAGCAATAAAGGGGAAAAAAAAATTGAGAGAAGATGTGTCCCAAATTTCACAAAGCACAGTAATTGCAGATTTGGGGGCTAAACAAAATGAAAAAGCTATTTGCTTGATGTGTAAGTTTTCTTTAAGATGATGAAGCAGACAGTATTACAGATGTTAGTAGAAAAAACTTGGTGCATTTGATAAGTTTCCTCTAACAGTCAAAAAAATTTGAAAAGAATAGACTAAATTAGTTATCAGAAATCAGAAATGAATATCCAACAAAAATTTTTAAAGATTATATTTAATGTGACCTTATAACTTTAGCTAGCTGTTAAATGACTTAGACTCTTGCACAAAAAAAGAAACTAATTTTTTAGATGACAACGTGGTAAAGGAAATCCATTTCAGTTACGGAAATATTATAAAATTACTAGGAAAGCAGTAAAAAAAAATCACATTTTACAAAAAACAAAATATCTTCAATAAAGCCACTGAGCAATCAATCATCTGTAAGGTACAAGCCCTTTTCGAGAAGATTAAAGATCAATTGATTCAGAATTAGAAAGACTGTAAGAACTTTCTTTAACACATTTCAAGTGCTTAGGATGAATCATGCCTAATTAATACTTTGGTTATGTTTAGTCTCAGAGGACTTCCAAACTCATGAAGAAGTGCTGTCCACTCATAGTCTAAAAAGTCAAACTCATGGCATAGATATATTTGAACTTTTTATGACTGTCAAAGAATTTCAACTAAATATGAAAAAAATTGGTTTCTATATGATACAGGTGCTTCAGCTGTTACATAAAAAATCTGGATTTATAAGAATTTTGAAAGAATAGACTGATGAGAGTCCCTTTGGACCACAAGGAGATCAAACCAGTCAATCCTCAAGGAAATCAAACCTGAATATTCATTGGAAGGACTGATGCTGATGCTCCAATACTTTGGCCACCTGATGTGAAAAGCAGACTCATTGGAAAAGACCCTGATGCTGGGAAAGTTTGAGGGCAAAAGGAGAAGGAGGCAATAGAGGATGAGATGGTTGGATGGCATCACTGACTCCATGGACATGAGTTTGAGCAAACTCAGGGAGATAGTGAAGGACACTGCAGCCTGGTGTGCTGCAGTTCATGCGGTTGCAAAGAGTCAGACATGACTCAGCAACTGAACAACAACTATGTTGTTAACTCCAATTCAAGATTTTCTTAAAACAAAAGAATATTTGCCAAATTTTCAGTAATGGAAGACAAAACTTGGCAGTTATGATTTATGTTTCCTCAGTCATATCACACTGCATATGAACAAGCAGAACTTGACGCTCCAAAGAACAGAACAGCTTATTTGTAACCTAGATCTAAATATATGAGAATTAATATTGATATTGAAATTTTTCATAATACTACTCAATAATGATTTTATACATTTTTCTAATATAAATTCATATGCAGAATATTTTAATTATAACTGAAAATGTTATGTAAATTGGCTGATAGAAATTCAAAACTTGAAAACACTTTGTTGCTAATGTTTAGAGTTTCTTTCCTTCCTTCCCCTCCAACTTTGTTGAGATATAATTAACATATAACATTGTATGAGTTTAATGTGTACACTGTGATTTCCAAAATAAGGTCTGTTAACACATCTATCACTTGACATAAATAACTTATTTTTGAGGGTTTGTTGTTGAGAACGTTGAAGATCCCATCTCTTAGCAACTCTCAAGTATACAATACAGTATTATTGATGATAGTCACCACACATCAGATCCTCAGAACTTGTTCATTTTCTAACTGGAGGTTCGTACAGTTTGGCCAACAGAGTTGCTTTCAATTTATGCAATTCTCCTTTGAATTTGAAGTTAACGTTAATTGTCTTGTTAGTGAATTTGCTAACCTTTGACATAATGTTGAAATTGATATGCTTTTAAGGATGCTGAACCTTACAGTTTGTTTTATTGCATAATGTTTGCATAAGAAAAAGTATTGAAAACTCTGAGATATCCTACAACCATCAATCAGCTAATTATTAATTCTACACTAAAGCTAGGCAGACATATAATCTTAAATTTAAAAGCTAGTTTCAAAAAAAAGTAGACAAAAGTTTAACACGATGCACTTTTCAATATGGCTATATTTGTACTTTCATGTTGTTAATAAGTGTTTCAAATGTACTGCTGGAAAGTTGCTTTTTATGCTGTGAATATTGCTAGGGTAATATCAGATTATAAGCTGTAAAAACTAATTACTTTTATGGAATGATAGAACTAACATTGTGATAATCAGTTTTCAATTCACATGTGAATTAAGTTGATGTAATAGTAATAATCTAAATAACCTTCTTATAAGCAACAAAATTCTACTGAATTCAAGTTACACATGTTGCATGATCAGATCTCCAAGTAGAACTGAATAGTGAGACCTGGAACCATTCAGGCTGGTGTTAAGAACCTGTGCTTGCAGCAGACATTTTCTTAGGAACCTTGTCTTTTGAGCACACTGGACTTGAAAACTTACAGGTCAGCATTCAGCTCTTTCCTGTTGTCTGACCATATAAACCAAACATCTCTCATAACCTCTCTTCATCGATGGCTTCAGGTCTGTTGATCTTATTCCCAAGAATCAGTATAAATGCATTAGAAGTGGTTTCGACTGTCAATAGCAAATCGAGTTCTTCTTTTGATTCTAAACAGCTGTTCATGATCTGCACAATCCACCAGAAGCCATTGATAGCAGGAAGGTAGTTTTTCCATACTCTTTGAGCTTGAACAGTCACCCACACTAAAATTTGCAAAGGTTATGCCAGCAGTGGTTAGTTCTTTTGAAGGGGGATGTAACACTGGGGTCATGTGTCCATGTCTGTCATCTTTTAACATAAGCAGTAATGTTGTTTTTCTCATGTTGTCTAATCCAAAAAATACCAATTTGCCAGTTTTCTTTTATAATCCTAAAAACTGTAGCACTCTGTTGAAATCACTGTATATCTAATCAAAGATGAAGGATCTGTCCATATTTTAGCATCTGAGACTGAAGAGAATGCTATTCCTTGCTTGGTACTGGCCCTGAACCCTCTGAGACTGGACTGCAAAGTGATGGCTACTTGATGAGCTTTGCTTAAAAGTCAAATAGTTCTTCTTGGAAAAGAGGAACAAGTTTTGTCAATGTACACGCAAATACTGAAAGAAAAGAACTTTCCGTATTCAATTTAGTTACTTGAAAATGTTTAAGTATGCTTTTCACTGTAAAAAAACATGGCTACTAGGAAATTTTAAATTATATATACGGCTCAGATTACACTTTCATTGGACAGCATGAATCTAAGGATCTTGTCATAATCAATGCTGGAGTGTCAAGAACTCACCTTTTCATACATACGGGGGAGTGTGCAGCTACTTCAAAGGACCAGAGGCAGAGTAAACAATTTTATTAATTTCCAGTTCTGTTGGATTGTCATCTCAAAAAGGGGGTACAGTATTGTGCTGATACATTATTAACAATTGGTTCTTGGGGTAAAAAAAAATCCCTGCTTTCTACCATTATCTAGTTTCCATAGTACAAATGTTTCCATCAAAGCCCATTTCAAGCTACCAACTGGACATCACTGGGAGTCCGGAAGAAGTACTGATGAATTGGCTCTGGCCAGCAGGTTGCAGCCAGCTTCAGCCCACCACTAGCTGGGACTATCTATTATTCATCATTGCTTCTGCAGTAGCTTGCATAATCAACAAAGAGTAAGCCATTTTAAGTATAGTGCTTGTTGAATGAACAAGTATTTCTGCTAGCCACAAATCTCCTGTTGTTTCAGTTTTCCCCGGATCCTTTAATCTTTCTGAAATGTACATTCCTAAAGTTAGGGGTAAATGTATGACAACAGGCATTCTCTTTCTTGGCCCTTATAATGAATGTGTTGTGCGGTCTGGATCTCCCTTAGCTCTGAGCCATTCATTACCCTGATGGTTGGGAGTATTGCCTGATGGTGCTCAGCTGAAACTCTCTCTAAGAATTCTACAGGTCCCAAAGAAGCTGCCCCTCCAGTGGTTTCCCAAGCAGCTCTTTGCGTCTAATGACTGGTTAATGAGGGAGCCCAGGTTTGGCCCCTTCAGTTAGAGACATTTTGGAAGAACCATCCCAGTTTCAGAATTTCCTGTGAGACCTGCCATAACCCCTGTTGCAGCTGCATTATGATGCAATTTATACCTCTGCTCAGCACTGCTTCATTCATTCCTTCATGCGCGTGTCTCTGAAATCACTGCCCCATGTTCAGCCTGCACAGTGTCTCCATGGCAAGGTCTGCTTGCCCGAGAATGCAACCTACACAACGCAGAGAATGCAAAAGGCACAACGGAAAAATCTGACAACTCCGCTCCTCTGACTCAAGGTCCATGCTATTTTTAGCTTCATCAACCAGTTCTTACATGTTGGTTATCAAGGCCAGATCTGGCCACTTCCTCCAGCTTATAGAGAGGAAATTTATAAGTGAGGTAAGTCAAGAAGTTCTATTGGAGAAGATTTCTAAGAATTTTCATTGTGGTCACATTCAAAAGCATGAGTTTGCTGTCTGAATAGTTGGAATCCTTATAACTAATATGTCTTATTAGCTTTGGTTTACTACTTGGAATGTTGTGATTTTGACTATATGTTGTAGAAAATATCGACATATTGCAATGGTTGACCTCAGCTCAATTTAGCTTTTTTTGCACCCATCAGAACAATAGGAATAACTGTCCAAAGTTGAAGTACTCATAATCATATCAGAGGAGGGCTATTTTCAAAATTCTCTTACTATAAAATGATACCTCAAGTATTCTCATTTTTTGAGAATGCAAGAGGAACTAAAAAGCCTCTTGATGAAAGTGAAAGAGGAGAGTGAAAAAGTTGGCTTAAAGCTCAACATTCAGAAAACGAAGATCATGGCATCCGGTCCCATCACTTCATGGGAAATAGATGGGGAAACAGTGGAAACAGTGTCAGACTTTATTTTGGGGGGCTCCAAAATCACTGCAGATGGTGATGCAGCCATGAAATTAAAAGACGCTTACTCCTTGGAAGAAAAGTTATGACCAACCTGGATAGTATATTCAAAAGCAGAGACATTAC
>SJYX01015681.1:530942-637230 GCA_006410675.1 Oreotragus oreotragus
CTGACCCACTGTGGGGAAGGCAGGGAATGACAATGATAGCAGCTGTGGTAGTGGTCTCAGAGTCTCGTCAACCAAGGGCAATACTCTAGGTCACAAGTGCAAGCTGTTAGCAGCTCTTCACCACCTGGGGTTTAGTGGTACAGGGAAGTAAGGGAGATCTGGGATGAGTACCAGTAGTGTCTGCTGTAGCCATATAGCTGGGAGGGGAAAGTGGGTTCAAAGCCAGGTCATCTGGCTCCAGAGTTCTACCAGTACCACTACAGAGCCTCCTGCAGACTCTGCGTCTGCTGCCTTCAGACACCTTGACACTGCCCATCAAGCTTGGTTTGACTTGCGAAACCAAGCACTGCCTCCAATTTCCTAGAGGAATAAGAGCTTTTCATTTGGAGAAAAACGTATGCCCATTTAATTCAGAGGTTGCAAGACCAATTCAGCTGTCTTGTTTCCATTGCCCCCAATTCAAAAGGCCTATTAAAGGCACTTGCCCGGGGCCAGGACACAAAGCTAAGAGGAGAACCTCTGTTGGCTTGTCCCAGTGCCACGGAGAGAAGGCTATGATCCTATATCCTTTCTTCAGACAGCAGAGAGTCTGCTTGGCCCTAACAAGCCTGGTATTTTCTTATGTTCCTTTTCTTATACCTTATCAGTGAAGAATATGGTAGAATGAGGGAGGGAGACATCTGGAACTGCTCACTTCAGCCCTTAAAGCTTCTGGGACTTAGGAATGTACTCACACCTACACAGGCATGGAGTCAGCCAAGGAAAGCTGGAAAGTTTTGAGAATGGGAAAGCAAGGCAACACTAGAGTCCTCCTATATACTTAGAGCTCTTTGCATAATATCTCTCTCCTGAAACCTCTGCCAGTCTTCTTAGCCTAGTTTAAGCCTTCAAGCTTCCCCAGTTCTGAGAGTGCTATTTCCTAGCTGCCACAGGGGGACTGTCAGTCCCAATATTTTCGCTGTGCCAGTTTGGCTCCTGTAATAATTGATCAGGTCCTAGGGTAGACACTTAGTGGTTTTCAGCCTTCTAACATGAATTGACCTGCTTTCTCTCTCCATGCACCTAACTAACCCCAAAGCTGTGGCGGCCACTAAATGCTTTACCTGTGATCTACTCCAGAGCTTGGCTGATGTGAGTCTGGGGCCACTTCCACAGCTGCTATTGTTCTAAAAATTCTGTCAGAAAGTAGTAGTTACTTTATGGGATCAAACATAGTTTAAGTCTACATTGCACGTGTTTCTCTTCATTCAGCTACACAGTAAGTAAATTGCTGACTTTTAATTAATTCTTCTCTACTAAATAAAAGTATTTTGTTTTAGCTATATCTTACACTATCTTGGTATCTCAATTACCTTATTTCCATTTCCCCCCCCTTACTGCTCTTCTTTTCCAGCCTCAATGTAAAAATCCTAAACAAGATACTAGGAAATTAAATCCAGGTATATATAATAAGGATATTACATCATGACCAATGCCATATTACATCATGGCATTTATCTCAGAAGTGCAAGACTGAAGTAACACATAAATTAATGTAAATCTCCATATTAATAGAATAAAGGACAAAAATATATGATCATATCTATAGATATAGCTTCTATTTATGATTTTAAAAGACTCAGAATAAACTAAGAATAGAAAGATATTTCCTCAATCTAATAAAGAATATCTATGAGAAATCACTTTTTCTCTAAGATCAGGAATAAAGCAAGGAGGTTGACTAATCAAGCCTATTCACCATTGTACTGGAGGGCCCAACTTGTACAATAAAGCAAGAAGCAAGAAAAAAATAGGAATAAAAATCAGAAAGGAAAAGAGATGGTTATTTCTACAAATGACATTATAGTTTACTGAAGAAAATAAAGAAGAATCTACGAAATGACTATAGTAAGTGAATTCAGCAAGGTAGATCCTGATTCTTAATTCAGTTTTATTTCTACATACTGACAAGAAATAACTAAACATGGAATTTAAAAATACTATTAACAATTAAAATCTACACTTAAATAGTATTTAAAATAACATCAAAATATGAAATACTTAAGAATAAACAACAAAAGATGAGGAATATCTTCATACTGAAAACAAACAAAAATATTAAAGAAGGCTAGCTGAAGGGATATACAATGCTTATGGATTAAAAGTCTCAATAATAAAATGTCACTCATTCTCAAACTGATCTATAGATTGAATGTAATGGTAATCAAATTCTCAAGAACTTTAAAAAAGATATTCACAAAATAATTCTAAAAATTATAGGAAAATTTAAAGAGCTTAGAATAGCCAAGACAATTTTGAGAAAAAAGTTAGAGGACTTATTCTGATGTCAACACTTACTATAAGGATACAGTGATCAATACAGTGTGTTATTGGCAAAGGATAGACAGATTCATAGACCAGAATAGAGTTCAGAAAGAAACCTCCACATGTATGTTCAATTGATTTTAATTTCTAAAACTGAAAACGTAAAAACTTACAGTGATATAGCATTATATTGGATCTGAAGATGTTACAGCAATAATATATGAAGTTTCTTCCAGAGAAAGAATGTTTGTTATCATTACTACCCTCAAGAAAAAAATTAAGTTGATTACTTAACAAGAGGATGTTGAGAACACACCACTATCAAAAATTATAAAAAGTCCAAACCAGGAACGGGGTGGAAAACTCTTGCACACACTTCTTATACCTTGTTTGCACATTACACATAGAAGAAAAACTGGCAAATTAGAGATGGTAGTAGCCACCTTGTCACTTTCCTCAAATACTTCCTTGCTTATTTCTGTCCCTAAAGAATATTTGGAGAAAAAAGTATATTTAGCGAAGTTGGGTATTGGGAGGAGAAGGGTTTTTTACACAAAATATTTGGTATAGTCAAAGTGGGTTAGAGGAAAATATAAGGTATGTTACATTATTAAACATTTGGATGGGGGTTTAGAATAGAGAAGGGCTTCTCCAGGGGCTCAGACGGTAAAGAATCTGCCTGCAATGCAGGAGATCAGGGTTCAATCCCTGGGTTGGGAAGATCTCCTGGAGAAGGGAAAGGCTACCCACTCCAGTATTCTGGTCCGGAGAATTCCATGGACCATAGTCCATGGGGTTGCAAAGAGTCAGCAACAACTGAGCAACTTTCATTTTCTTTCTTTCTGTTTGCATGTTCCCCTCTAGTATTAGAATAATGCGGTGAGTGAAATAAATACAGTCCTTGATCATAATTATTATTTTAAATTACTTTTTAAAAAGTATTTTAAATTACTTTTTAAAAAATCAATAAAGTTGTGCAAAATTTTGCAAAGGAGACATATTCATCTACTTTAGGCCCTGACAGATCTGATCCCAACTTCCATTACTAATGTGAAGAATGTGGGAATCCTATTAACTAATAATTCAGTGTTCATTAGGCCATGATCTTTAAATTGCGATAGTGTTCCCTTGGACAAAGTTACCAAGTATTTACAAAAACTTAGTCTTGGGGAAGTGGGAACTCAAATAATTTTAAGGAAATTAACAACCTGATCCTCAGTTTCCACGTGTAGTTTATCCTAAAACAGATCTGGGTGAAAACAAGAGTTGTTAGAGGCGTGAGGACTGTTTTGTCTTCCAACCAACCTTTTCGCAATGATTCTTTCTTCTTAAAAAAAGACAGGCCCACCTCTCACCCATCTTGGGTTTTAAAATGGTATAATTTTGGCCAAGGGTGTAAAATATTCCTGGACGGTCAGAAACAACTGGTGTTAATGTTGAGAGAAATGAATGATTTTAATATCTGGGTATCAGTTCTGTTCAGTCGCTCAGTCACGTCCGACTCTTTGTAACCCCATGGACTGCAGCACGCCAGGCTTCCCTGTCCATCACCAACTCCCAGAGCTTGCTCAAACTCATGTCGATCAAGTTGGTGATACCATATATCTGGGTATAGTTATCAGATAAAATACAGGTCACCCAGTTAAATTTTAATTCTAGCTAATCAATGATTAATATATTCAATGAATAATATATTGCATGGCACATATTGTTGTTTGTCTCAAATTTAAATGTAATGCAGATAACACCACCCTTATGGCAGAAAGTGAAGAGGAGCTAAAGAGCCTCTTGATAAAAGTGAAAGGAGAGCGAAAAGTTGGCTTAAAGCTCAACATTCAGAAAACGAAGATCATGGCATCTGGTCCCATCACTTCATGGGAAATAGATGGGGAAACAGTGGAAACAGTGTCAGACTTTATTTTGGGGGGCTGCAAAATCACTGCGGATGGTGATTGCAGCCATGAAATTAAAAGACGCTTACTCCCTGGAAGGAAAATTATGACCAACCTAGATAGTATATTCAAAAGCAGAGACATTACTTTGCTGACTAAGGTCCATCTAGTCAAGGCTTTGGTTTTTCCTGTGGTCATGTATGGATGTGAGAGTTGGATGGTGAAGAAGGCTGAGCGCCAAAGAATCGATGCTTTTGAACTGTGGTGTTGGAGAAGACTCTTGAGAGTCTCTTGGACTGCAAGGAGATCTAACCAGTCCATTCTGAAGGAGATCAACCCTGGGATTTCTTTGGAAGGAATGATGCTAAAGCTGAAACTCCAGTCCTTTGGCCACCTCATGCGAAGAGTTGACTCATTGGAAAAGACTCTGATGCTGGGAGGGATTGGGGGCAGGAGAAGAAGGGGACGACTGAGGATGAGATGGCTGGATGGCATCACGGACTCGATGGACGTGAGTCTGAGTGAACTCCGGGAGATGGTGATGAACAGGGAGGCCTGGCGTGCTGCGATCCATGGGGTTGCAAAGAGTCGGACACGACTGAGCGANGAGATCAACCCTGGGATTTCTTTGGAAGGAATGATGCTAAAGCTGAAACTCCAGTCCTTTGGCCACCTCACGTGAAGAGTTGACTCATTGGAAAAGACTCTGATGCTGGGAGGGATTGGGGGCAGAAGGAGAAGGGGACGACTGAGGATGAGATGGCTGGATGGCATCACGGACTCGATGGACGTCTGAGTGAACTCCGGGAGATGGTGATGAACAGGGAGGCCTGGCGTGCTGCGATTCATGGGGTTGCAAAGAGTCGAACACGACTGAGCGACTGAACTGAACTGAACTGAATCAAGGAGAAAACTTTGAGTTACAGCCTATGATCACAGGAAAAAAGTTAAATTTCAATTTATATATGTTTGTTTCAGAAATCTGTGCCAGAGGGATCATAAAGATGTCCATTTTAAACAAAAATTCTGTGGGGCAGTAGAATGTTCAAGGATAAAAAGCAATGATAGAGTATTTCCAACTATTAAAGATGAACAGATATATTAATAATGAAGGTTATCAAATGGTATTTGTAGTCCACTGAATACATTTGAAAGACTGTTGATCAATCTTATTCTAAGACATCAATGTCTAGATTTAAATCCATTTAGTAGTTCCGTAGCAGCTACAACTTTTGTGTTTTAATGTTAAGATAAAAATGTGCAGAGAAATATAGTTTTCCAAAATTATTTTGGTGAGTTGCTGCTAAGTCGCATCAGTTGTGTCCGACTCTGTGCGACGCCACAGACAGCAGCCCACCAGACTCCCCCGTCCTTGGGATTGTCCAGGCAAGAACACTGGAGTGGGTTGCCATTTCCTTCTCCAGTGCATGAAAGTGAAAAGTGAAAGTGAAGTCGCTGTCTTGTCCAACCCTCAGCGACCTCATGGACTGCAGCCTTCCAGGCTCCTCCATCCATGGGATTTTCCAGGCAAGAGTACTGGAGTGGGGTGCCATTGCCTTCTCCGATTTTTTTTTGGTGGGTACATGATTATAAATATATATAAAGATCACAAAATTTTTTTCCACCATCTCACAGGAGAGTTGAAAATGGCTTATAAAATTTTGAACTAAGCAGGTTCAAAATGAATAGAAATCTCCACATAAGTAAACAATCTTTTTTATATAGTTCCAGCTGGAAATCTGTTATGGACAGCCAGATCAGCTAACTCAGAAGATACCCCAGCTCATCCTGACTGTACTGCATCCTTGTTTCCACAGGAGAGTGAAGTACTAAGTAACATTACAGTTCTGCCTTTAGTGCTTGGTATCTTTTTCTTGATTTACTGGAAGGCAGGAAAATCAGGTGAGCTTTCCCCATCCATCTGTTATTCTGGCATGCACTGTCTTTATATAAATGTGCTTAAACTGACTCCTTAGGCAGGAAATGTTGAGGAAAATATGACAGTGTATTGAGACTCTGACTTCAGATTTTTATGAGGTTATCATGGCAGACATCTCCCCTGCGAAACTGAAGGCTACAAAGAGGAATTTGTTTAGCCAACTCCACCCTAGTTATAAATATAATTAACCAGAAAAAACAATTTTCCCCCCACTAAACTAATATGGTAATCTTTTTTCAAGCTACAAATAAATTGAAAAGGAGAATCTTGTGATTTTTTTTTTTTTTACAAAACCCCTACATTTCCACTCATGCTTTACAATCAGAACAAAAAGTAAAATCAGAAAGCTTGTACAAAGTTTAATATTTTATTACGTGGCGAGATGCACCTTTTCCAGTCAGGCTGACCAATGATCATCTTGTCCCCTCACAGATTATCAAGATTTCCTCTGACCCACGAACAATGAAGCAAAGGTATTTCAGTAAATGCCACGTCGATCCGCCCCGGTTAAGAAACAGTCACGCTTTCTGGGTCATGGAAATCCCCGAGTGGGTCTGCCAGGCCACTGATTAAGGGGAAGTGTGTGTGGTTATTACCGCTGGAGTTCCCCTAAGACTTCAGAGGAAAGCACCAGCTCACAAGCAAACCGCTGGGAGGAGTGCGGGACGCGGGGAGCGGGGAGTGGGTGGGGAAGGGGCGGGGCGGGGCGGGGTGGTGGGGAAGACGGGTAAAAGGCCACGGGAGCTTCCGGCCGGCCCCGAACGGCGGGGGCGACGGGTGGCGCCCGCCAGGTCTCGGCCGGCGTATCCCCTCTGGCGCGCACGGCGCCGGGCCGCAGGCCGGCGACCAGGACAGCGGTGAGTGAGCGTGCGCGTGCGCGTGCGCGCGACCCCCAGGGACGCTGCGCGGGAGGGGGCCGCGTCTGCGGCTCTTCCGGGGTCTCGCGAGGCGGCGCGGGAACAGACTGCGAGCCTGGGCGGCCCTGACTGGCGCGGCCGCGCTCCTTAGGCCGATCTCCTCAGGCAGGTCCCCGCCTCCGCCTCCGCCGCCCAGACTTGCCCTCCAGCTCTCGGGGCCGCCGGCTCCGGCCCTGCTTTGCAGACACTCGCTTTCCTTCTGCCTTCCTGCCAGGTGTGCAGTTCCTGTTTACCTTTTGCCGTGAGTCAGTGGAAGGGGGGTGTTTGACCCTTGGTTTAATGGGTGGCCGAAAGGTATCACTGCAGGAGGACATGGCGACCCACTCCCGAGTTCTCACCTGGAGAATGCCCTGGACAGCGGAGCCTGGCGGGCCACAGCCCATGGGGTCGCACAGAGCCGACTGGGCTGAGCGACTAAGCCCAAGAGGTATCACTGGCCTCAGCCAGTGCCATATGGCTTGGTCATAGTAAGGACTTAGTAGAGTCTTTCTTTAACGAACGAACAGAGTGTTCCCAAGTGGTGGCGGAAAGAGATTTTTGGTGTTTTCCTGATAATCGGCCTGAAATCCTGTAGTGCTCTTAATCTAGTTATTAAAGTGCTGGAGATATTTACCTGATGCTAAAGGAAATGGCATCCCACTCCAGCATTTTTGCCTGGAGAATCCTGTGGACGGAGGAGCCTGGTGGGCTGCTGTCCATGGGGTCACACAGAGTCGGACAGGACTGAAGCGACTTAGCAAACTAACAGTAATATTAACTTTGTCATTATTTTTTGCCAACATTAGGTGTTTCTAAGACCTAGTGTACTCAAAGGCTCTCTCAAAAGACTTCACATGTGTCTTTCAGGTTTTTCACAGTCCTATGAAGCAGTTGCCATATTTATCTCCACTGACAATGAGAAAACTCTGGGCTCAGGGAGGTTTACTTGCCCAAGGTCACGTCTCTGGTACGGGGACACTGATGAGTATTGGAAACTCAAGATGTCTGACTCCAAAGCCTGTACTAAACCATCACCTAGTAGACTTTGTAGTCATTAATGTAAAATTGATGTCCTTAATACTATGCAAATGAGGCTGCTGCGGTCCTTGAGGGGCTCAGTCAAGTTTACTGACATTGACTTCTCAACAGAAACTCTTACTGTCTTCATTGTTTGCCAGATGGGATGGATGTGGGGCTAGGAGGATTGATACAGAGCTGCTGCACAGTTCTGTGAAGGAGACCGCAGACTAGGGGGTGATGATTTAGTTGCTAAGTCGTGTCGTTGCGACCCCATGGACTGTAACCTGCCAGGGTCTTCTATCCGTGGGATTCTCCAGGCAAGAATACTGTAATGGGTTGCCATTTCTTTCTCCAGGGGATCTTCCCGACCCAGGAATGGAACCTGGGTCTCCTGCATTGCAAGCTGATTCTTTACAGACTGAGCTAGAGACAAAAGGCACACTTAACCTCCAGTATCAGAGACTTGGATGTGCTAAGTGTCCAAGAGGAAGACATATCCAATATCCCTGGCATCAGGGAGGTTACCCACTAGAAGTGAAGAGTGAGAAGAGGCGTGATTGGGGATGAGCCAATCTGAGAAGTAACCACTAGAAAGGAAAGAGGAATTCCGAGAGAAGCCAAGGAACTAGAACATTTGTTAGAGGAAGTGGGCCCCAGTGGCAGGTGTGAAAAATTCCACTGGTTTTGGGAAAGAAGCCATTGGTGTTACTCATATTGAGGGTGGTTTTCCCCAGGCATAGAAAAGAAACTTACTGCTACCAAAAAGGAAGAAGGGGGAGGGATAAATTAGGAAGATAGGATTGACATAGACACACTACTCTCTCTATATATATAAAATCAACAAGGGCCTCCTGTATAGCACAGGAAACTATAGTCATTTGTAATAAACTATAAAGGAAAAGAATCTCTGGATCAGATTGCCAAATGGGAGAGCATGAACCCTCCCAAAAGGGTGCAGCCACGGCTTAGCACTAGCTTATTGTTGCCATCCAGAAATATATGCCTGGCATAGTGAGATCTTTTGATATTTTTATGAGAGCATTGGGATCTAGAATGACATGGGAAATCTCTTACTTTTTCTTTTGGCCCCTCTACGTAACATGCAGGATCTTAATTCTCTGTCCAGGAACTGAACCCTTGCCCCATTTAGTGGAAGTGTGGAGTCTTGACCACTGGGGAAGTCTGGAAATCTCTTACTTATAAAAAGTGTTGGTAATTAACTAAAACATTGAAAAAACAGTGATATTTTTCCAGGAAAAATCTTACTTGGAAGGCTGGTGGAATTCAAATAAGGCATACAGATAAATTAATAGCACTGTTTCAGTGTTAATTTCCTGGTTTCTGTAGTTGTACTATGGTTATATAAGATGCTAATTTGGAGGAAGTTGAGTGCAGGATATGTGAAAACTCTTTATGTTTATGAATTTTCTCTCTTTATAAGTTAATTTCAAAGTAAAAAGTTTAAAAAATTAGTGAAATGCTGGAGTCTAATTCTGTGCAAGCCAGACTTAATACCTCTGCTAGCCACCAATCTGAGGCCTCTGGTTTTCGTCTGGGATTTTTTGGCCTCAACAGTGGCTAGCACACCAACTTGTATATGGTAAACATTCAGTAAATACTAGTGCTCTGCTTTGGAAAAAATGTTTACAAAGTGATCATGGTGTAACATCTATGAATTATTTGACTTTTAAAACTGTCTTTTTCTTTTTTTAAAACAGGTTTTACAAAAGAGAGGAACTGTTCTACTTCTAGATTTTTTTTCAGTTTTTTCTATAAATCAAAACATCTGAAAATGGAGGCCTAAAACTCTTAAAAGGGACTTAGTCTGATCTGAGGGAGGTAGTTTTGTGCATGAATAAACAAAGTAGATAACTGGAGTTTTTTTTATATCTAAAGAATGTAATTTTAAAAATATAATCTAGTTATAAGAGGTATAATTACAAAGTAATAATAGGTTTGATTCTGAATTTGACTTGTGGATATAAAGAAATGATTGTAGTCAAGACAAATTGTTGAAGTACTTTTTTTCAAAGTTGGCCAGGCAGTTTCCTACTGGCTGCTGTGTAAAATAGAAAAAAACTTGTACCGGTGTTTGGTAAAGATTTAAAAATGAATGACAGTTATCTAGAACAAAGAATTAATATTCAGCCTTCTGCTAAGTTAGAAATTTATGCATATAAAACCTTTGGCATGTTAAAAGATTTCAGTGACAAAGAAATGTCAAAACCAAAACTTTTTGATAGGTACAACAAAATAACAGTAAGTATGAAAGATAAACGTGATGATTGGTAAAGAAATTAACCATTTCTAAGCCTATTGATATTTTGAAAGTCAAAAATTTAGTTTGTTCAAATGGGTTGTTATCTCTGAGAATAATTAGAATGAGAGTGATGGGTGGATGGTTACTTTTTGGTAAATGAACAAACTTCAGAAAGAAACACAGAGATAGTGGTAACACCACACAGAGATAGTAATAACACCAAGAGTTTTATATTTTAAAATAACACATAATATTACACATTTTATAACAATGTGTAAAATTATTGACTAATGAAAGGAATACTGAAGTTAAACAGAATAATTCACCTTTGAGGGAAACAATCACTGCTATTTCTGATGCCGCCTGGAAAGAAAGCATTGACGTCTGCAGTAAAAAGCCTCAATATTTTGAGACCCAGGAAACATGCTTGCAAATCACTTATAGAAGAGCCATGATGACTTGTTTATTGGTATTACTGATACTGTTGATGTAGTTCTGCCTACTGGTAGCTAGTTTTAATTGAGAAATTCTGAATTTTGAGGTCTCTGTTGTTCAAAAGAAGTGGATTGTGACAAAGTAGATTTATTGTTTTGTCAAGATAAATTCTGGTTCGAGGTATGCTATCTGTGAAATAGTTTCTGACCAAAACCAAAATTTTTTAATCCATCTGTTTTTTGTTTGTTTAAAATTTATTATCCATCTTAGCTTGGAGACTCAGCACTCTGACTTTTGACTGTTTTAAAAATAAATTCATTATCAGGAGATTTGATGTTGGCTTTCAACTGCAGCATGCAGCTGAGCCTAAGAGATCAAATGAGCAAATATACTCATCTCTGATAGTTTATTTGAAATGGAATGTTTAATTTGCTAAGATCTAGAGGCATCACTATGACTCAGCAGTCAGGTACCTATCTATGGAAGTAATTAAATCTTGAAACCAGGTCTTAAGATCTGTGAGCCAATTCTGTTACTACTTAAGTTCTTCATCTGGAAGAAAATTTTGGATTGTTTTCTTCTTCCTATTAAAATGGTTGTAGGAAGAAAAATTAGTTAATTTGACTAAGATTTAGGATATACTATATTTCACTGAATCTAAGATGTCATCATTTGTAAAGCATGCCATTATTTTATGTACCTCCTAGAAATAAAAATCCTGTTAATTAAAATGTTATATGCCATTGATTGTAAGATACCTCTCCATAACAGAGATATTGAAACATGTGCCTTAGAATCAGTGAAATATAATAATCCATTCTTTTCTTCTTTTGAGGTAGGTTTTACACTTTCTTTGCCCTGGCTCCAAAAGTTCAAAATTTAAAAAAAGCAGAATAAGTATAGTTTGAATATTTTTGTGTATATGGGACACTTACGCAACATAGCTTTCTGCCAGAACAAACTATGTGAGACATTTTATCTTCAGGCTGACTGAATGTCACTGAAGCATGCTAGTGGAGAGGGTGACCTACCTGTGGAGACACCTGACACAAAATGGCATCTTGATGACCTAACGCATTCTAGATTTTTATTAAGGTTTTAATTTTCATCACAAGGTACTGTGTAGCATCATGTTTACATTGTATATATCAAGAGTATAGTTGTACATAATTGTCCCTTAAAATGTATTAGTATAGGATTTAGAATCTTGCCATGCTGTAATCCTAAATTCATAGAGGAAAAAAAAAGAAAGATTTCCTGTTCTAAGTGTTCAGCCTAGTACTAAAATGAATAAAAATCAAAAGTCATGCACAAAACTACCTCCCCAGAGAAAGACTAGTCCCTTTTCCTCCCCATCCATTTCATTATGAACATAGTAGAAAATAGTGTATTCTTATCAAATTTGATGAAGAGTGCCAACATGTTTGAACTGAAGTATGACTTTTCATGTGAGCTCTACCGAATGTCAACATATTCAACTTTCCCCGCTGGTGTTCCTGTCTCAGAAAGGAGTCTTGCTCGTGCCGGTTTTTATTACACTGGTGTGAATGACAAGGTCAAATGCTTCTGTTGTGGACTGATGCTGGATAATTGGAAACAAGGAGACAATCCTATTGAGAAGCATAAAAAGTTGTATCCTAGCTGTAGCTTTGTTCAGAATCTAAATTCAATGAACGTTTCAGGAGCCTCTTCTCAGCCTACTTTTCCTTCTTCATTAACAAATTCCACGCATTCACTACTTCCCAGTTTGGAAAACAGTGGCTACTTCAGTGGCTCTTATTCAAGCTTTCCATCAAATCTTTTAAACTCTGGACCAAATCAAGATCTTTCTGCCTTGAGGATAAGTTCCCCTTGTGCAATGAATACTGAAAAAGCCAGATTACTTACCTTCCAGATGTGGCCGTTGACTTTTCTTTCACCAACCGACCTGGCAAAAGCAGGCTTTTACTACATAGGACCTGGAGACAGAGTGGCTTGCTTTGCTTGTGGTGGAACATTGAGCAATTGGGAACCGAAGGATGATGCTATGTCAGAACACCTGAGACATTTCCCCAGCTGTCCGTTTTTAGGAAATCAGCTCCAAGGCACTTCAAGGTACACTGCTTCTAATCTGAGCATGCAGACATATGCAGCCCGCGTTAAAACATTCTGCAGCTGGCCCTCTAGTGTTCCAGTTCATCCTGAGCAGCTTGCAAGCGCAGGTTTTTATTATGTGGGTAAGAAGCTTAATTTGATAATAAAAAAATATTCAACATGTTTATCTTATACATTTTAGTGGTGAAATTATATGGATTCATAAGTTTTGGTCCAAAATTAATTTTAGGTCACAGTGATGATGTGAAATGCTTTTGCTGTGATGGTGGACTGAGGTGTTGGGAATCTGGAGATGATCCATGGGTGGAACATGCCAAGTGGTTTCCACGGTAATTGTTTTGAGATTTTTTGTGCACATGTGTGTAAGATGAGTTTTATGTGTGTAACTCAATCAACAGTTACTTTAGTCTGCCTTTGTTTCAAAAATACATTTGTGAATAAATTTAGGGAGGCTTACTTAGAAAAATAACTGCTTAAAAAGTTCTGGTGGAAATTTAAGATAAATAGTTCAGGATATCTTTTGTGTGTGTAATTAATATAAATATGTATATATCAAAATAACATGCTCATTATAAACCCAAGTCACACATTATAGGGAAGTACAGAGAGAAGAAATTTAAATGTCAAGAAATCTCACCACCTAAAGATGACCACAGTTAACCATTTTCATGAACATCCCTCCAGAGACATCTCAAATGTATAAAATTTTATATAAATTAGATATATGTACTCTTTTGAAACTTTTCAGTCAACATTATGTCTTGAACATATTTCCATTTATTCAACACTCAATAATATTAATTACCTATTACCAGGCATTGTTGTAGATATTTAATGTACTTGGTTGAACAAAGTCAAAACTCCTGGTCTCATATGCGAAACTTATAGCAGGAGCGATCAAACAGTTAATACAAGCTTAATAAATAAGTTATATAGCATGTTGGAATATAATAAGTGCTTTGGATAAAAAGAAAAAAAGATGGATGAAGGAGATCAGAAGTACCAGGCTGATTGCAATATGAAACAGAGTCATTAGGGTAATTATAGATCCATTTCATCTGTTTTGGTCACTGCATAACATTTTGCTGTCATGTCTTTCGATTATTCCATGCTTCTTTTCACTCCTTTTTAAATTAAAATCAGATAGCCTTTAAGTACATTTTTCACAGTCAACACTCCTAATATTTGTTAATGTTGATTACTAAATGTTTACATTATATTTTTTAATACTGGTCTTCTCTTGTAACATCTTTGCACTTCCCAAATATTTCAGATTTCAAAAATTATGAAGATTAAAAAGAGTACCTTTAAAAAACAGACATATTTTAAAAGTGCTGCTAGCTTTCTATTGTGGTAATTTTGTAAGTATATAAAGAGCTGATAATTTTGCTTTGAATTTTGTTCTTAAATTTGACAATGGATATATATTATCTAGGAACTGCCAAACTTGTAAATGTCTGACATACTAGAAAATGTACTCATCTTCCTAATTCTTTCTCTTTGTGTATTTTCAGCTTTTAAACATACATACATACCTTATGTATGAACAGTATCATTTATTAGGGAACTTTCTACCTTGTCTCCTTGCTATTAGTGTTCAGAGTGTTTTTAGGAATCTTAGAACAGTTGAAGAGAGCAGCTGGGAACTTGGAATTGAGACAGCCTTGCTTTTTCTCAGTAGACTTGAGAGCCTCACGACCTCTGCCTGCCTCAGCCCTGGCTGATTACCAATTATAGCCCTCCTCTTGATGATATCTTGCTTTTGACTGCAGCATCTCTTACCACTTCCTATATGCTAAACGAATAGTCAAGTAGTTATAATTATGCTTATGTTCATTTGAAGTATTTACCAGGCTACCAATAGCCAGATTAACCAGATTTAAATTTGTTTAAATATAAATAACCAGATTTAATTTTGTTTACATTTTAGGTGTGAATACTTAATACAAATTAAAGGACAAGAGTTCATTAGTCGAGTTCAAGCCAGTTACCCTCATCTACTTGAACAGGTAAGGGACAGTTTTTTAAAATCATTTGTTCAATTGACTTTCTGATAATTACAGAGAGTAAATTTTAGTGAAAAGACAAGAATCACTTTAAAATTATACTTTCTTTTTTCAACATCCAGCATGATCTTAGAGAGTGCTCAGTTCAGTTCAGTCACTCAGTCGTGTCCAACTCTGTGACCCCATGAACCACAGCATACCAGGCCTCCCAGTCCATCACCAACTCCCGGAGTTTACCCAAACCCATGTCCGTTGAGTCGTTGATGCCATCCAGCCATCTCATCCTCTGTTGTCCCCTTCTCCTCCTGCCCTCAATCTTTCCCAGCATCAGGGTCTTTTCCAATGAGTCAGTTCTTCACATCAGGTGGCCAAAGTATTGGAATTTCAGCTTCAACATCAGTCCTTCCAATGAACACCCAGGACTGATCTCCTTTAGAATGGACTGGTTGGATCTCCTTACAGTCCAAGGGACTCTCAAGAGTCTTCTCCAGCACCACAGTTCAAAAGCATCAATTCTTCGATGCTCAGCTTTCTTTATAGTCAAGCTCTCACATACATACATGACTACTGGAAAAACCATAGCCTTGACTAAATGGACCTTTGTTGACAAAGTGATGTCTCTGCTTTTGAATATGCTGTCTAGGTTGGTCATAACTTTCCTTCCAAGTAGTAAGCGTCTTTTAATTTCATGACTGCAGTCACCATCTGCAGTGATTTTGGAACCCCCCAAAATCAAGTCAGCCACAGTTTCCACTGTTTCCCCATCTATTTGCCATGAAGTGATGGGACAGGATGCCATAATCTTCGTTTTCTGAATGTTGAGCTTTAAGTCAACTTTTTCACTCTCCTCTTTCACTTTCATCAAGAGGCTTTTTAGTTCCTCTTCACTTTCTGCCATAAGGGTGGTATCATCTGAGTATCTGAGGTTATTGATATTTCTCCTGGCAGTCTTGATTCCAGCTTGTGCTTCCTCCATCCCAGTGTTTCTTATGATGCACTCTGCATATAAGTTAAATAAGCAGGGTGATAATATACAACCTTGATGTACTCCTTTCCCAATTTGGAACCAGTCGGTTGTTGCATGTCCAGTTCTAACTGTTGCTTCCTGACCTGCATACAGGTTTCTCAAGAGGCAGGCCAGGTGGTCTGGTATTCCCATCTCCTTCAGAATTTTCCACAGTTTATTGTGATCCACACAGTCAAAGGCTTTGGCATAGTCAATAAATAGTAGAGAGTGCTATTCTTTGGATAACAGCAGATGCAAAATTAGAAACCTTCTGAAAAATAATATTTAAGTTATGTTTCTGAATATTACTCTAATAAAGTTGTAATAAATTGAACTACTTGAGGAAAACAATTGACTAGGTAGTAGCAGTTAAATTATACTCTGTGTCACCATGATGATGAGCTATACTGTATAAATTTTTCTTAAAAGGATTTGAGGAAGATAATTGTATTGCTGTTTCCAGTCTTCCCAGAAAAGCAAATAAAAACTTATAGAAAAGCTTGAGGGTCAAACACTTCCTAGCCATGGTCAATGGAATTAATGTTAGATCCAGCTTATCCCAAAGAAACACCCAGAAAATGGAAAATCCTTGGGATAATAGGTAAACAATGATTGTCTTATAGATCACTGCAAAGGTATAACCCTTTTTGTGCCTTAATGAAAAATGAATTTTATTTGTTACTACATACACACATGTGAAGAAAGTCTTATTAGTTTATGGCCTACAGAATTGCTGTTGAATGTAAATAAAATTCTACTTTTGACATAAAAAACCATGTTGCCAATAAACAAGTCAGTTTGCAATAAATTGAACAAGTCTCTTAATTTTTATTGCAATGAATAAGATAAAATTAACATTTTAATTTATTATATTTTTTTGTAGTTGTTATCTACTTCAAACAATCCAGAAGATGAAAATGCAGAGTCACCAAGTATGTATACTAATAATAATTGCTACATTTAAATATTAGAATCATTTTCTACTGTTGAGATTGAAAGCTGATATTACATAATATACATTTATGTTATGATTTATAATTTACAATGAATTTTTAGATACACTTGATATTTTTCAAACCTTGGTGCATATCATAATTGCCTGAGGAACTCCAAAAAATATAGATTTCTAGTCTCACTTTAACCCTACTGAATTGAATCATAGTATCTAAAAGTGGGGCTTGACTATCTCTAGTTTTAACAAACTGCATACATCCAGTTTTCAGATCAGTGTGGGAACAGATGCACTATGACATTAGATTGCATACATATTATTTCTCTGAAATGGAGAGAGTAGAAAATAGTATTCCAATTTTTTTCAATAAGGACTTGGAAGCTCAGAGAGGTTAAGTAACCTATCACCTTAACCTAAAAGATGATAGAGCCAATATTTGAATAAGCCCTTCTCCATTATCTAGTGTTAAATTCAATTCAATAAATATTTGTTGCGCTTCTGCTGTTCTGAGAAACAAAGAACAGAATAAATGTAACACCTGTTCTCATGAGCTGCTAATCTGAGAGATACAGGAAAATGCACAGATAGGATAATGGTGCAGAAAATAAAGTGGGCTCAGAGAGCACATATGGCACATTAGCCCAGACTTGGAGGATCAGGAAAGCATTTCCAGAAGAAGTATGTGTCTTAGCACAGAAGCAAACAGAAGAGTAAAAGTTAACCAAATAACAAATGGAGGAGAAGAATATTCTCGGCAGAGAGAACAGCACATGAAAGACTTAAGTGACAAAGGAGAACAGGCATATTAGAAGAACTGAACAAACTTTGTATGGATAGAAGTAGGATTTGTGAACAGGTGAATGAATGAAGCAGACTGGCTTAACAGTAGTCAGCACAATAGGCAGAATTTGAACCAGCAGCTGTCAGTTTGTGACTTCTGGGTAGAAGACAATTGAGTAAGTGGCAAGTGGTGAGGCTGAAGGGGTTAGGGTCCAGATTGTGTAAGATTTATAAGGCACAATTGAATGTTACCTTAAAGGCAAAGGAATTGTTGATGGAATTTATGGAAATTCAGATTTGTGTTTTTAAAAAGTCATTCTGATTACAATATTGAGAATAAATTAGATAGGAACAGTGTTGTTGAAGGCCACTGCAGTAATAGAGATGAGTGATGACAATTGGCCTATTTCAAAATTATATAAAACATTTAATTTAGAAAGCTCATTTGTTCATTCAACTTGGGGGGAAAAGGAATCTCAATGCTGGTTGGGATGATCCACCAGCACCAACATTCTATTTCTTTCTTTCTCCCACTTATAGTTATGCCAGATAATCCATATTTCGTATCTGAATACAGCGTTCCATGTTCCTGTTTTACTGACTGAACATGTATATCATTATTTTAAATTTACGAAAGGTGGTACAAAAATAGTACCTGCATATTTTCTGGGCCTTATATTTTTGATATTGTAATAAATCACTATTTAGAAAATATACAGATTCTCTCATAATGTGTTGAATTCCTTATTTCATATAGTTATTCATTTTGGACCTGGAGAAAACCATTCAGAAGATTCAGTCATGATGAATACACCTGTGGTTAAAGCTGCTTTGGAAATGGGCTTTAGTAGAAGGCTGGTAAAGCAGACAGTTCAGAGTAAAATCCTAATGACTGGAGAGAATTATAAAACCATCAGTGATCTTGTATTAGATTTACTTAATGCAGAAGATGAAATAAGGGAAGAGGAGAAAGAAAGAGCAACTGAGGAAAAAGAATCAGGTACACATTTATTTACAGTCTCTTATTTCCATAAGGATGCCACTGTATATGTTATTGAAAATATACTCATTAATCCAATTGGATTTTATGTTCAGTCTTCTACGTTTGAATTCTGAAAACTTTCTTCACATTAAACTATATTTGATTGCTTATTAATAAATTGAAATTGTATATATTGAGTGAAAGCAAATTTTCCTGTTTTTGCTTAATTTCTGTTTTTACTCTGAATAATTGATTGTGTATATAATTACTCATGGCACATTAAAAAAATGTTTTGTTTTTTAAAAAATTTTTGGCTGCACTGGGTCATCCTTGCTGCATGTAGGCTTTCTCTAGTTGTGGTGCCGGCTTCTCGTTGCAATGCCTTCTCCAGTTGTGGAGCACGGACTCTGGCACTCGAGCTTCAGCAGGTGCAGCTCTCAAGCTTTAGAGCGCATGGTTTAGTAGTTGTGGTATACAGGCTTAGTTGCTCCTTGACACGTTCAGTCTTCCCAGACCAGGGATTGAACCAGTGTCCTCTGCATTACAAGATGGATTCTTAACCGTTGGCCCACCAGGGAAGCCCATGGCACATTTTTTATCCCGGACTAGTTGCTCACTCCTCTTCTCTGTAAATTGGGGTGGGATCAGGGACAACTATTAATAGTAGCATAACAGTGTGTCTCAGCCTGTGACTATAAAGTAATATACAAATTATCATTAAGTTTCCTCTTTGCCCACACAAGATCTGAATTCCCCTTTGAAGTGTCTTTCTGTTATTTAAAAGAGTGCTGGAATACTGTTTCACATTCTCTCAAGACAAGTTGCCTGTGACCTTCCATGCTAGCCATGTTTTCTTGTTAGCTCTGCTCTGTTGCTCTTCAAAAAACCCTCTCCTCTCAGCATGTTCATTCTCATCTGGTTGCTCTGCTTCCATCATCACTTTGGCCTGGACAAAGAGAAATGTTGATCCCTCTTTGGCTACTCTTTGTCAAGCATGGACCAGATCCAAGAGTCCTTTCAACACAGCTGAAAACAGACTACAACTCTTAACAAGCTCTTACTGAAGATTTAGGGATCACGGAAGGACATTATATCACACATGGCAATTGATAGCTATAACTGTATGTGTGCTCTCTTGGTGCCCCTAAACCCATCCTCATGAATCTCTCTGCCTAGCTCCTGATTGATCTCTGTGTAGCTCTGACCAGTTTACACAAATGACTAGGAAAGTCCCAAGCAAGGCTCAGTTCAGTTCTGTTCAGTCACTCAGTCATGTCTGACTCCTTGCAACCCCATGGACTGCACCATGCCGGGCTTCCCTGCCCATCACCAACTCCCAGAGCTTACTTAAACTCAATTCCATTGAGTCAGTGATGCCATCCACCCATCTCATCCTCTGTCGTCCCCTTCTCCCACCTTACACTGGTTGTCAGTGAACAACTGCTCAAAGAAGAGAACACTCATCTCCACAACTATTTAAAAACTCTATGAAGTCTAAAGCCATCCAGCTATAAGATGCTTATTTTTCTTCAAAACAAAATCAACAATTTCCAGAGATAACTCCAAGTCAACAAACTGTATAAGATAACTTTCATGTGTCTGCACAGTGTGTGCCCAAGAAATATTTTTTGAATGACAATGAAAATTCTTACATTTGTGTTACTAATTAATTTCTAGTTTCCGAGAATGGTAGGTGGGTGATTTCTTTACAAATGTTCACTTAAAGAGGCAACTTGGGATATTTTTTTCCAGAATAAAAGAATAGTATGTTTCAAAGGTATATTCAAATCTTTACTTTCTTATAAGCTATAATACAGCCTATGACTTTGAAATGAAACTATTTTCCTCAGTCAGTAGCAGTCTAATTTTGGAAATCTTAAGAATTTCAGAGAACTTAATAGTTTAAGTAAAATGTAATTAGAAAAATAAAAAACTTTAAAATGAAATATAATATAAAATTATATTTTAATTTTCTAATATATTGCTACTTCTTAATAGATTACTTAACAATATACTAAATAGAAAAATAAAAAACTTTAAAATGAAATATAATATAAAATTATATTTTAATTTTCTAATATATTGCTACTTCTTAATAATAGATTACTTAACAATATAGTAAATTCTGATTCTTCCATCCCTCTGCTGTAATCTACTTAAAATTTCTTTGTTCCAACTGCTCTTTAAATTCCTGAGCCCTGATCATTCATTTGTTCAACGAGCATGTGTGGAACATTGACTTCTTACTCAGACACTGTTCTGTTCATTTTCTCATTTATTTTCAGAGCTTCAATCCTCTTTGAAATGCGTATCTTGAGCCTGGACCATCTGACTAGGCACTAGTTAAACGGTGTTCCTTGTTAAATGGTTTTATTTATGTGTCCTGTTTGATAGAGTCAGACTTTCTAAAATCTATCAATCATCTCCACTCAAATAATCCTTCTTTAGATAACTTCTCTTTTTATTTTATAATAAAGCTTAATGGATCATGGTAAAACTATAATAGTTAATTAACTATAATAGTTAATTAACAAACCTAGATTCCTAAGTCATATTCCATAAAGATAATGCAATTGCAGAGTTTCAAATATAAAATATTTTACTAGTAGATAACAAAATCTAGATTTTTAAGGAAAATATAGTGATCCTATAGCACAGGAAGGTATGACAAGTAGGATTTCTTTTTCAAAATGTTGTTAGTGCCTTTTCCCCATTGTTATAAAATATTGAGCTAATGATGATATCATGTATAATTTGGGGAAATAATAATTAAATGGAATTTTAAAGACATTTTATGGGTGACTTGATAATTTAAGAAAAAATCTGTCATTTTAACTCTCTTGATTTTGCCTTTCCCACTTGGACTAGATTGGATTGAAATTTCATTTGGCTCTAAGGTTTATTTGGTTAAAGGATTAGCAGTGTTGCAGAATTGTTGAAAGCAGAGATTATGACACCAAATTGCCTCAATTTGACTTTTGCTAGTTTTATATACTTTAGCAATTTACTTACCTCATTGTGCCCCTGTTTTCTTATCTACTAAATAAGGACATTGCTTCTGCTGCTGCTAAGTTGCTTCAGTTGTATCCAACTCTGTACGACCCCATAGACAGCAGCCCACTAGGCTTCCCCGTCCCTGGGATTCTCCAGGCAAGAATGCTGGAGTGGGTTGCCATTTTCCTTCTCCAGTGCATGCAAGTGAAAAGTGAAAGTGAAGTCATTTTATGGGTGACTTGATAATTTAAGAAAAAATCTGTCATTTTAACTCTCTTGATTTTGCCTTTCCCACTTGGACTAGATTGGATTGAAATTTCATTTGGCTCTAAGGTTTATTTGGTTAAAGGATTAGCAGTGTTGCAGAATTGTTGAAAGCAGAGATTATGACACCAAATTGCCTCAATTTGACTTTTGCTAGTTTTATATACTTTAGCAATTTACTTACCTCATTGTGCCCCTGTTTTCTTATCTACTAAATAAGGACATTGCTTCTGCTGCTGCTAAGTTGCTTCAGTTGTATCCAACTCTGTACGACCCCATAGACAGCAGCCCACTAGGCTTCCCCGTCCCTGGGATTCTCCAGGCAAGAATGCTGGAGTGGGTTGCCATTTTCCTTCTCCAGTGCATGCAAGTGAAAAGTGAAAGTGAAGTCACTCAGTCGTGTCTGACTCAGCGACCCCATGGACTGCAGCCTACCAGGCTCCTCCATCCATGGGATTTTCCAGGCAAGAGTACTGGAGTAGGGTGCCACTGCCTTCTCCAATAAGGACACTAGTGAAAGTGAAAGTCGCTCAGTCGTGTCCAACTCTTTGCAGCTCCATGGAAATTCCATGCAGTCCGTGGAATTCTTCAGGCCAGAATACTGGAGTGGGTATCCGTTCCCTTCTCCGGGGGATCTTCCCAAGCCAGGGATCGAATACAGGTCTCCTGCATTGCAAGCAGATTCTTTACTAGCTGAGCCACAAGGGAAGCCCAAGAATACTGGAGTGGGTAGCCTACCCCTTCTCCAGCAGATCTTCCCGACTCAGCAATCAAACCAGGGTGTCCTGCATTGCAGGCAGATTCTTTACTGACTGAGCTGGGCTGTTGTAGAGATGAAATGAGTTAATACATATGAAATGCCTACCACAGTGCTCAGCATTAGTTCTTATTATAAACAGAGTTATTTTCTACTTTGGTACTGCCAAGCTAGCAATCAAATTCAGTGCTAACTGATACTGAATTATGATTGTTTTCATTCAGTTATATGTGTATATGTGGAAGGAAGTTTGTGGGCAGAGTTTGAATGTGATTGTTTGTGTTCTTTTCTATAAAGATGACCTGTCATTAATCCGGAAGAATAGAATGGCACTTTTTCAACATTTGACTTGTGTGCTTCCAATTCTGGATAGTCTCCTAACTGCCAGGGTGATTAGTGAACAAGAACATGATGTTATTAAACAAAAAACACAAACATCTTTACAAGCAAGAGAACTGATTGATACTATTTTAGTGAAAGGAAATTTTGCAGCCACCATATTCAAAAACTCTCTACAAGAAATTGATCCCATGTTATACAAGCGTTTATTTGGTGAGTGCTGAAAAATTACTTTTGAAACTTTCTAGGTCAATTGAAAATATGCTCATATTAATAATTTGTGATTACTGAAAATAATTCAACCTAATTTGTAAACTAGTAATTGTACAAAAAGATAGAAGGCTTTCGTTGCCTTGACATTTTGAAAATTATTTATAGTGTTTGGGCAGAATCCAAACTGTTAGTTTAAAAATATATATTCTGTGACTAAATACGTTGCCTTGACATTTTGAAAATTATTTATAGTGTTTGGGCAGAATCCAAACTGTTAGTTTAAAAATATATATTCTGTGACTAAATATTGTTAACCTTTTTTGTAATAGTAATGCTTTTGCTTTTGCTCCCTTAGTGCAACAAGACATAAAATACATTCCTACAGAAAATGTTTCAGGTAAAATATTAATAATTTAAGCCATAAGAAAACACTGTTTTTTATATCTTGGCTTTTCATTGGAGGAGAAGCAGCAAATTGCCTTTTATTAACATTTTTTCTCTCTTCTTAGATTTACCAATAGAAGAACAATTGAGGAGACTACAAGAAGAAAGAACATGTAAAGTGTGTATGGACAAAGAAGTGTCCATAGTGTTTATTCCTTGCGGTCATCTAGTAGTTTGCAAAGACTGTGCCCCTTCTCTAAGAAAATGCCCTATTTGTAGAGGTACAATCAAGGGTACAGTTCGTACATTTCTTTCATAAAGAAAATCTAAAACTCTGTCTAAATTTGTACTAGAATTAATAGATGAAATGTATTGTAATTTTAACTTTGATAGTGTTTTGGTTTCTTTAACATTTTTTTTATTTATCTGCAACTCAGAAGATTTTTATATAAATATATTTATATAAATATATCTCTAAAATATAAACATGAATATTTTATATAGCAGGGAATGATGGACTTTTGTTCTTATGAACAAAATATAAGGATAGCACTATAAGCACAATACTAAATTAAAATTTCAGCATTATTGAAATTGTAAGTGGTGTAAAATTTAAGCTTTTGAACTGGCCTTTCCAAATTTTGCATATTTTTGAGTTGTATTAAGGATCAGGAACACAGATTCCTTTGCTTTTTCCGTCAATGTCCTATACATAGAAGGTCTTGATATTTGTTGAATGACTTTTTTAGGAATGTTTTTATAAAGAATTCTATGAGGAACATTTTAATAAAGCAATCAAAATTACTGTTGTTCTTGATACCTTCATTTCTATGATACCAAATAATGTACTGACTCCCACGCTCCTTCCGTACCTCTCTAAGACCTTTTGAATGTTGAGCTCTGCTTTAGATCCTTTTCTGTAAGATGATTCTTCATTTATACTTGTAGAACACAGCGGTCAACCACAGCTGGCTTTAACCTATAGGATTTTATAGGATGTCTGAGTCAAAATCAAATATCCTCCTATTAAATTTGTTTATTCATTTGTCTGTTGATTTATTCAGGAAGTCTCATGCCTGTCCTGCCTATCGGGAAAGGCCTCTAGTTTTATTCTCACCACTTTGGTATTAATTCTGGGATTTGAAAAGTACACTGGTTAGCAGTGTTTGGAATGAACAGCTTGTAAGTCAATTTGTTCTGCTCTGCCAGTGCAGAAAGATTTCCTCCTTTGCATTACTTTTTGTTACTCAGTGTGTCCAATTCATAATTCTCTAGCCTCTGTTTCCTGTAGAGTTTTTAGGGCTTTAAAACCAGAAGTGAAGCTGTAATTGGGAATAGTCTGGAGAGACAAGCAAAAAACCAGTCATCTAAACTAGTTCTGAATGGCTGCTAGAGTTCCATAGAGAGAGAGCTTAGGAACCAAGTAAGAGGGGAGATTCCATCTCTTCAGGCTGTTGCTGGGCGGCTGCATGTGATGCCACTGATTTTGCCTCTTTGTTCGAATATTTAGTTGGCTAGCCACATGGTAACCAAAGTGTCCTGCAGGGGTGCGAGGCTGAATCAGTTGGATTACTGCTTAGATGATTTGTGTTCAGTTGCTCAGTCGTGTCCAGCTCTTTGCAATCCCATGGACTGCAGCACCGCAGGCTGACCTGCCCACTGTCTCCTGCAGCTTGCTCAAACTCATGTCCACTGAGTTGGTGATGCCATCCAACCATCTCATCCTCCATTGTCCCCTTCTCATGCCCCATTGTATATTCTTGCCTCCTTTGTCAAAAATAAGGTACCCATAGGTGAATGGGTTTATTTCTGGGTTTTCTATCTTGTTTCATTGGTCTATATTTCTGTTTTTGTGCCAGTACTATACTTTCTTGATGACTGTAGTTTTGTAGTATAATCTGAAGTCAGGAAATTTGATTCCTCCAGCTCCATTCTTCTTTCTCAAGACTGCTTTGGCTATTTGGGAGTCTTTTGTGTTTCCATATGAAATGTGAAATTTTTTGTTCTAGTTCTGTGAAAAATGCCATTGTTAATTTGATAGGGATTGCATTGAATCTGTAGATTGTGTTTGGTAGTATAGTTATTTTCACAATATTGATTCTTCCTACCCAGGAACGTGGACTATCTCTTCATCTGTTTATATCATCTCTGATTTCTTTCATCAGTGTCTTAACATTTTCTTTGTATAGTTCTTCTGTCTCCTTAGGTAAGTTTAATCCTAGAAATTTAATTGTTTTTGTCTCAATGGTGAATGGGATTGATTCCTTAATTTCTCTTTCTGATTTTTCACTTAGTATATAAAAATGAAAGTGATTTCTGTGTATTGATTTTGTATCCTGTGACTTTGCTAAATTCACTGACTAAATCTAGTAATTTTCTGATAGTATCTTTAGAGTTTTCTATGTACAGTATCATGTCATCTGCAAACAGTGAGAGCTTTACTTCTTTTCTGATCTGGATTCCATTCAGGGTTGATTTCCTTTAGGATGGACTGGTTTGATCTTGCAGTCCAAGGGACTCTCAAGAGTCTTCTCCACACTACAGTTTGAAAACATCAAGTCTTCAGCCCTCAGCCTTCTTTATGGTCCAACTCTGCCTTATAAGATAATCATTTAGATAGTATATACCCTTCTGACAGCAGCTATGTTTATATCTAGTTCTTATTGCATGCTACACTTAATATTTGAACTTTCTCATATCCACTGTGAAAGTCTTGTTCATTTCTCATTTTGGTAGTATATGTATAGCTAACATAACCAAATTATTTATTCAGATATTTTAGTCACTGTTAGTCACTGTAGATAATAATAATGGTAGTTTCACTTGCAGATTCCATGTCAGGCATCAGGCATGTTTTTAGGTGCTTGACATTCATTCATTCATTTGATTCCCTCCATCTTCACCCCTCACCCAACCTGGCCTTACAATTCCCATAACTGAGTAAATAGTTTAAACCTCAATATATATACTAAATGTTATAATTCAGAATTTGCAGTGGGCTTAATTTCTTATTTAGATTATGCTCATTAAACTTCCATCCATTCTTTTTATTCATTTCCTTGTATTACTTGATACTATTAGCCTGTAAAATGCCTTTGTGATCATAGGCAATGTTATTCAACCATCTTTACCTTCTTTTGATGGCTTGCACGTGATAGACAGTGTGGATGTTTGCTGTGTAAGTTCCAGGCAAAACTGCTGGGAGCCAGCACGGGAGATCCCACCCATGACAAGGTCATGTGGAAGAGATCTGATAAGCAAGGCTTCAGACCTCAAGGGACACCGCCCTCCCCTGCCCCCCTGGACCAGCTCAAGCATCTACCCCAAAACCAGAATCTGTCTGTCTTACTATTTTATGTCTTTAACCAACTCTTCTGACATTAACGGGGCTATCCCCAACCACCTTTCTCTGGAGAAAATCAACATTACTACTACTAAGTCGCATCAGTCGTGTCCGACTCTGTGCGACCCCATAGATGGTAGCCCACCAGGCTCCCCTGTCCCTGGGATTCTCCAGGCAAGAACACTGGCGTGGGTTGCCATTTCCTTCTCCAGTGCTTGAAAGTGAAAAGTGAAAGTGAAGTCGGTCAGTCAAGTCTGACTTAGCGACCCCATGGACTGCAGCCTACCAGGCTCCTCTGTCCATGGAATTTTCCAGGCAAGAGTACTGGACTGGGGTGCCATTGCCTTCTCCATTAGGGCTCTAGCTAATAAGTCTCCTGGACATGACTATTTCAAATCAAACCCCCTCTGTTGGCATTCTAGCTTGCTTGGCAGGTTTATCCAGACTCTTGCAGCTACGCATACAATTATTCACAGCCTCCCAGCTATGAGAGGCACGGGAAGCCTAAAACAGAGCTTTTCAGAGTTAAAAGTTATTAGAGTAGTGCTGGTGTAGGATTTCATTATTTGGCCAATGCTTGTTGCTAAGTTCCCATATCTCTTATCCACTGTGCACCTGGGAGTGCATTAGTTAACATAGTTTGAATGTAAGAAAAAACAAGTGTAGCCTTGAAATTAACCACATCAGACCTTTGAGCTAATTGGTTCTTTCTTTGTTGTAACTCACTGCACCTTTGCCCCCTGAGAAATGTAACCCTGTTTAGCATTTTCTGAGGCTGACATAGATTAGAAATATAAAGAAAAAACATTTCAAGGGAAAATAAGTTTTCTGGTTGAGCAGGCTTTATCAGAAGAAGGTCATAAAATGTTCACAGGCCTCCAAGGCCAGAAGATAATGTACATAATATTGTTTATGGGAAAGGTATGCAGAAAAAAATCCTGGTTTTGATAAAACAGATGTAATGTTTGGGCTGACTCTGTATGACTTTGCATCTTTCATTTAAAAGCTTCCCTGAAAAATAAAGTGACAGACCAGGATCAGTTCCACGAAAGCCTGGTTCACCCGTGTCTCTCCTCTATTTTCTTATCTGCAACATTCTTTCTTGATCTCTCTCTAAATCATTTTCCTCACTGACGCCGTTTCTCCTTCAGGTTCCCCTGGATCCTGCGGGGGCTGGACCTCGGCACAAAACGATGGGTTGTTTAAGGGATTCACTTTTAGAAGCAACACTAGTACCCTTGAAATAGTATTAGTAGGTCAGGATTGCTCATTCTTTTTAAAATTATGCCAATCCCTATGCTTCTAGTCAAGAAGAGATGGGCAAGGTCCAATTTCCCGAGTATGTACTGTGCAAATACAGTAATAGGTATTTTTTTTTTCCAAGTTGTACAATATACCTGCTCTTCATCAGATTCTCACCTGGCCCTGTACAGTTTTCAACCTCATTTTCTGCCACTTTCTTGCTCACTATAGCTCAGCTACTTTGGTTTTCTTCAGTTTTTAAACATGGCAGGCGCTTTTGCTTCAGGGTTTTTGAATGGACTGTTCTTTCTTTCATTCATTCTTTCTCTGAAAAATTTCTACTCATTCTTCAAGTCCTAGCTTAGATGTTACTTCTTCAGAGAGGCCTTCTCTTCTTAGAGCTAAATTATATCTCTTAAATTGTCTCACAACTGAGTGACTGAACTAAACTGAACTGAAACTGTCTTTCCAAAGGCCTCTTTTTTTTTTTAATGAAATTTATCACAACTTGTATTTATACATTTATTTGTGTAATGTCATGTTTATTGTAAAAATTTCCATGAGAAAAGGAACCATGTGTTTTGTTTGCCATACATGTCTATCACCTAACTCAGAGCCTGACATAGAATAGGCCCTTACTGAATGAATGAATGAATGACTTTCTATGAGCAGGGTTGGTATATGAGAGGGAATTTCTTCCTCCTCCATAATTACCACTGTTGATAAAGTACTAAGGCATAATCATTGGTGTAGAATCATGGGCAAAATTCTGCACTCCTTTAGACATCAAAGGGAAGTTTTAGAGAGCGATCAAGTCAGTTAAAAAAATATTTATGTAGGAGATGGGACTTACAATTATTTTCTGAATGATGAAGCGAGGCAATTATTTTCTAGATGATTTCAAGTTTGGAAAGAGCATTTTAAAGTACAAATATGGAGATTAGAATCTTAATTGACACTTATTGAACTTGCATGTACTAAGTGTCTGTGGACATTATCATTAAAGAATCACTGTAACTTAAAAACAGTATATAACACAGGGATTTACAGTGCAAGTTTGGGGTTCAAATTATAGCTGAATAATCTTGGACAAATTAGTTAACACCTCTGTGCCTCTGAGTGCATCTGTGTGGAATGGGGATAATATACCTGTTGCTATATTATCATCTCATGTCCTATGATGAGATTAACAGCTCATCTCCCATGAAATGTTTCTCATGGGATAGTAGTGAGGATCTAAAGAGCTGATGCTGTAAGATGCCTGGAGTGCTCAACAAATATTAAGTAGATACTGTTCTTGTTTTTTTAAAGATGAAAGAACAGTGGTTTAGAGAGGTTTAGTATCTTGCCCAAGGTCTCATAGCTGGTAAATGAAAGAGCTGGAAGGAGAACTCATACTACTATCAATTGGAAGAGACCTTAGGAGTTCTTTTTTTCTTTTCTTAAAACTTATTTTTTAATTGAAGGATAATTACTTTACAGAATTTTGTTGTTTTCTGTCAAACTTCAACATGAATCAGCCGTAGGTATACATATATCCCCTCCCTTATGAGCCTCCCCTCCACCTCCCTCCCCATCCACCCCTCTAGGTTGATATAGAGCCCCTGTTTGAGTTTCCTGAGCAAATTCCCATTGGGTATCTATCTTACATATGAATGTAAGTTTCCATGTTACTTTTTCCATACATCTCACCCTCTCTTCACCTCTCCCCATGTCTATAAGTCTATTCTCTATATATGTTTCTCCCTTGCTGCCCTGTAAATAAATTCTTCAGTACCATTCTTCTAGATTCCATATATATGCATTAGTATACAATATTTATCTTTCTTTTTCCAACTTACTTCACTCTGTATAATAGGCTCTAGGTTCATCCACCTCATTAGAACTGACTCAAATGTGTTCCTTTTTATCTCTGAGTAATAGTCCATTGTGTACATGTACCACAGCTTCTTTATCCATTCATCTGTTGATGGACATCTAGGTTGCTTCCATGTTCTAGCTATTGTAAAAAGCACTGCAAGGAAAAATGGGATACATGTGTCTTTTCCAATTTGGGTTTCCTCAGGGTATATGCCTAGAAGTGGGATTGCTGGGTCTTATGGTGGCTTTATTCCTAGTTTTTTAGGAAATCTCCATACTGTCTTCCATAGTTGCTATATCAATTTACATTCCCACCAGCAAAGCAAGAGGGTTCCCTTTTCTCCACACCCTCTCCAGCATTTATTGTTTGTAGACTTTTTGATGATGGCCATTCTGCCTGGTGTGAGGGATATCTCATTGAAGTTTTGATTTACATTTCTCTAATAATAAGTGATGTTGAGCATCTTTTCATGTGTTTGTTAGCCTTCTGTATGTCTTCTTTGGAGAAATGTCTGTTTAGGTCTTTTTCCCACTTTTTGATTGGGTTGTTTGTTTTCTGGTATTGAGTTGTATGAGATGCTTATATATTTTGGAAATTAATCCTTTGTCAGTTGTTTCCTTTGCTTTTATTTTCTTCCATTCTGAGGGTTGTCTTTTCACCTTATAGTTTATAGTGTCCTTTGCTGTGCAAAAGTTTAAGATTAATGAGGTCCCACTTGTTTACTTTTGTTTTTATTTCCATTACTCTAGGAGGTGGGTCATAGAGGATCTTGCTTTGATTTATGTCATCGAGTGTTCTGCCTATGTTTTCCCTCTAAGAGTTTTATAATTTCTCTTATATTTAGGTCTTTAATCCATTTTGAGCTTATCTTTGTATATGGTGTTAGGAAGTGTTCTAATTTCATTCTTTTACATGTTCCTGTCCAGTTTTCCCAGCACCATTTATTGAAGAGGCTGTTTTTGCCCCATTGTATATTCTTGCCTCCTTTGTCAAAAATAAGGTACCCATAGGTGAATGGGTTTATTTCTGGGTTTTCTATCTTGTTTCATTGGTCTATATTTCTGTTTTTGTGCCAGTACTATACTTTCTTGATGACTGTAGTTTTGTAGTATAATCTGAAGTCAGGAAATTTGATTCCTCCAGCTCCATTCTTCTTTCTCAAGACTGCTTTGGCTATTTGGGAGTCTTTTGTGTTTCCATATGAAATGTGAAATTTTTTGTTCTAGTTCTGTGAAAAATGCCATTGTTAATTTGATAGGGATTGCATTGAATCTGTAGATTGTGTTTGGTAGTATAGTTATTTTCACAATATTGATTCTTCCTACCCAGGAACGTGGACTATCTCTTCATCTGTTTATATCATCTCTGATTTCTTTCATCAGTGTCTTAACATTTTCTTTGTATAGTTCTTCTGTCTCCTTAGGTAAGTTTAATCCTAGAAATTTAATTGTTTTTGTCTCAATGGTGAATGGGATTGATTCCTTAATTTCTCTTTCTGATTTTTCACTTAGTATATAAAAATGAAAGTGATTTCTGTGTATTGATTTTGTATCCTGTGACTTTGCTAAATTCACTGACTAAATCTAGTAATTTTCTGATAGTATCTTTAGAGTTTTCTATGTACAGTATCATGTCATCTGCAAACAGTGAGAGCTTTACTTCTTTTCTGATCTGGATTCCTCTTATTTCTTTTTCTTCTCTTATTGCTGTATCTAGGACTTCCAGAACTATGTTGAATAATAGTGGTAACAGTGAACAGTTAGAACTGGACATGGAACAACAGACTGGTTCCAAATAGGAAAAAGTACGTCAAGGCTGTATATTGTCACCCTGCTTATTTAACTTATATACAGAGTACATCATGAGAAACGCTGGACTGGAAGAAACATAAGCTGGAATCAAGATTGCCAGGAGAAATATCAATAACCTCAGATATGCAGATGACACCACCCTTATGGCAGAAAGTGAAGAGGAACTCTTAATGAAAATGAAAGAGGAGAGTGAAAAAGTTGGCTTAAAGCTCAATGTTCAGAAAATGAAGATCATGGCATCCGGTGCCATCACTTCTTGGGAAATAGATGGAGAAACAGTGGAAACAGTGTCAGACTTTATTTTTTTGGGCTCCAAAATCACTGCAGATGGTGACTGCAGCCATGAAATTAAAAGACACTTACTCCTTGGAAGAAAAGTTATGACCAAAATAGATAGCATATTCAAAAGCAGAGACATTACTTTGCCGACTAAGGTCTGTCTAGTCAAGGCTATGGTTTTTCCAGTCGTCATGTATGGATGTGAGAGTTGGACTGTGAAGAAGGCTGAGTGCCAAAGAATTGATGCCTTTGAACTGTGGTGTTGGAGAAGACTCTTGAGAGTCCCTTGGCTGCAAGGAGATCCAACCAGTCCATTCTGAAGGAGATCAACCCTGGGATTTCTTTGGAAGGAATGATGCTAAAGCTGAAACTCCAGTACTTTGGCCACCTCATGTGAAGAGTTGACTCATTGAAAAAGACTGATTCTGGGAGGGATTAGGGGCAGGAGAAGAAGGGGACGACAGAGGATGAGATGGCTGGATGGCATCACGGACTCGATGGATGCGAGTCTGAGTGAACTCCGAGAGTTGGTGATGGACAGGGAGGCCTGGCACACTGTGATTCATGGGGTCACAAAGAGTCGGACACGACTGAGCGACTGAACTGAACTGAAAGTGAACACCCTTGTCTTGTTCCTGATCTTAAGGAGAATGCTTTCAGCTTTTCACCATTGAAAATAATGTTTGCTGTAGACTTATCATATATGGCCTTTACTATGTTGAGGTAGGTTCCTTCTATGCCCATTTTTTGAAGAGTTTCAGTCATAAATGGGTGCTGAATTTTGTCAAAGGCTTTTTCTGCATCTATTGAGATTATCACATGGTTTTTATCTCTCAATTTGTTAATATGGTATATCACATTGATTGATTTGCGTATATTGAAGAATCCTTGCATCGCTGGAATGCATCTCAACTTGATCATGGTATATGAGCTTTTTAATGTGTTGTTGAATTCTGTTTGGTATAATTTTGTTGAGGATTTTTGCATCTATGTTCATCAGTGATACTGGTCTGTAGTTTTCTTTTTGTGTGTTGTCTTTGTCTGGCTCTGGTATCAGGGTGATGGTGGTCTCATAGAATGAATTTGGAAGTGTTCCTTCCTCTGCAATTTTTTGAAAGAGTTTTGGAAGGATAGGCATTAGCTCTTCTCCAAATGTTTCATCGAATTCTCCTGTGAAGCCATCTGGCCCTGGGCTTTTGTTTTTTTGGAGATCTTTGATCACAGCCTCAATTTCAGTGCTAAGAATCTGGCCATTTCTTCTAGGTTATCCATTATATTGCCATATAGTTGTTCATAAGAGGTGGTGCAGCTGCTTGGGTCGCAGAGATTCTGGCAGCACTGGGTACTCAGGAATTGGCAGCTAGGGCAGCAGGAAATATAGTGCTTTGGAAGGGTATGGCAACCAGTGTTGGCCAATATGCTTCAGTACTCTTGCCTGGAAAAGCAGAAAAGCCTGGCAGCCCACAGTCCACAGGGTTGCAAAGAGTTGGACACAACTGAAGCGATCTTCTGTGCTTAGACACAAGACTTTTTTTTTTGTCTGTGGCAGCTCTGCTCCAGTGAGGGTTGAGCGTTGAAGGTGGCACAGCTGCCTGGGTCGTGGGGATCCTGGCAGCAACAAGTGTGCAGGGACAGGGCCTGCCTCTGCCGCAGGAGTTATGGCCCTCTCAGAGTCTTTGTTCGAGCCTCTTGTAGCTGGCGATCAGAAGGCCTCTTTGGCCAGTCTTTCTCTGTAGCTCTGCCTGTTCTTGCACTTAGAGGGCTCCCTTGCCTGGGGTCCTTTTCTGTAGTTCAGCGCATCAGGAACATAGAGGGACCCCCCTGGCTGGGGTCCTCTGCTATAGATTGGCATGTCAGACACTTAAAGGGGCATCCTGGCTGGGGTCCTACTCTGTAGTTTAGGGCATCAGGCACTTGATGGGCCAGCCTCTCTACTGTTCAGCTGCTGATGCTGGTGTGTGAGGGGAGAGAGGCTAGGGTGATGCCTCCACCACATATGTGTGACTCAGCAGTATCTCCTTGCTTCCATAGCTGCCTGCCTTTCCTCCATAGGCATTTCCCACCACAATCTCCTCCTTCACATCTCCTTGATCCATCTTTCTGCAGTCAACAGCAGCCCTCACCCTGGGATTGCTCCACAATCCCTAAGCTCCAGCTCCCAGCTGCTGCACCTTCTAGGGGAACTGTGTCCCTTTCCAGGGATGTATGGCTGTGGCAAGGACTGGAGGTCTGTTCTCATTCCATTTGGGCTGCCACAGATAGCTGCTTCACTCTCAGCCTTAAATGTTTCCCCTCTAACCCAGAAAGTTGCCCCGATGTGGGGATCAGACCCTTGCTTCAGTTCCCTCACTGTGGAGGACAGGTCCAGTCCTGTTTTTCCTTCTAGTTCCTTCATCCTACTGAATTTTGCATGGTTCTATGTATTCTTTTCTGCTGGTCAGGTACTCCTGTCCACTCTCAGCTGGTGTTCTGCATGCTGAAGGTGTGTTCCTGATGTATCCATGGAGAGAGAGGTATTCCTCATCAACCTACTCCTCCACCATCTTGTTCTCTCTAGGAGTTCATTGTGGCACCAGAATATTTGAATCATCTCTATAAGGAACCTCTCAAAAAATGCTCATGTGTCAGCTTTATTGATCTTATGGTAATAGAGGTGGATATGATAGAACTTAGGTGATGCCTTAAAATAGTGATCTATATGTTTTGTCAGCCCAAAGAAAGAAAAAAAATTGAAAGTCGCTCAGTTGTGTCTGACTCTGTGCGATCCCATGCAGTCCATGGAATTCTCCAGGGCAGAATACTGGAGTTGGGAGCCTTTTCCTTCTTCAGGGGATCTTACCAAGCCAGGGATCAAATCCATGTCTCCCGCATTGCAGGCAGATTCTTCACCAGCTGAGCCACAAAGGAAGCCCAAGAACACTGGAGTGGGTAGCCTATCCCTTCTCCAGTGGGTCTTCCCGACCCAGGAATCAAACCAGGGTCTCCTGCATTACAGGCAGATTCTTTACCAACTGATCCACAAGGGAAGGGATAATAAAAGTGTCAAGCTATAAAGTGGATATCCTCAAAATATTTTGAGAGGTCTTCATACTTGAAAATATTGGGAACTAGTAATTCAAATTAGTTCTGTGTTGGCTAGTCAGGCCATTGAGCCCTTAAAATGTGGCTTAGTTTGAATTGAGATAAGTGGTAAGTACTAAGACACACAGTAAATTTTGAAGACCTAGTACAGAAAACTATAAAATAGTAATTTATATTGATTACATGTTGAAATAATATTTTAGGTATATTGGGTTACATATATTGTTAAAATTAATTTCACTTGTTTTTTCTTAATATGGTTATGAGAAGATTTTAAACTACTCATATAGATGACATTACATTTCATTGTATAGTACTGATCTAGATAATATAATTGCTCTTAATTTTATCATTTCAAGACATTAGGGACTCATCAAAGTTTATTAAAAAGTGAAAGTGAAAGTGAAGTCGTTCAGTCGTGTCCGACTCTTTGTGACCCCATGGCCTGTAGCCTACCAGGCTCCTCCCTCCATGAGATTCTTCAGGCAAGAATACTGGAGTGGGTTGCCATTTCCTTCTCCAGGGGTTCTTCCCGACCCAGGGATTGAACTCATGTCTCCAGCATTCCAGGCAGATGCTTTAACCTCTGAGCCACCAGGGAAGCCTCTTATTAAAAGGTAGTTTGTACTATAAAACATGGTCTTCTCCAGAAAACTACTCTGTCCATGCACCATCACCTCCTTTTCCTCTGGTCTGGATTGAAAGTTTCCTTAATGCTCTATTTTTAAAAGAATTGTAATAAAGTTTAGTTGATTTTCCTTGATGATCCTTTTATTGTCCCTGTGATTGACTCTATGCTAGTGTTTATCACATTGTATGGGAGTTGTTTTGATGGGCTTCCCTGATAGCTTAGTTGGTAAAGAATCCGCCCACAGTGTGGGAGACCTTGGTTTGATCCCTGGGTTGGGAAGATCCCCCAGAGAAGGGAAAGGCTACCTACTCCAGTATTCTGATCTCCAGTATTCTCTATAGTCCATAGGGTCACAAAGAGTTGGACACAACCAAGCCACTTTCACTATGGGGTTTGTTTATTGGTTTCTTTTGCTAGTTTGTGAGATTGTGAGGAGGGACTGTTTTTTATTTTCACTGTCCTTAGAATTTGTGCACAAATACATACTGTGATTCGTTTCCTCCCAATTTTACTGAAATATATTTGACATACAGTACTATATAAGTTTAAGATAAATATAATGATTTGATTTACATATTCCATGAAGTGACTATCGCAGGTTTGATATATATCCATCGTAAGTTGCTTCATTCATGTCTGATAGTTGTGATCCTGTGGACTCTAGCCTGCTAGACTCCTCTGTCCGTTGGATTCTCCAGGCAAGAATACTGGGCTGGGTTACCATACCCTCCTCCAGGGAATCTTCCCCACCCAGGGATTGAACTCGCGTCTCTTATGTCAGGTTCTTTACCAGCTAGGAAGCCCGTTGCCTCATATAGATGCACAATTAAAGAATCAGAAAAAAAAATGTTCTTCTCATGATGAGAACTCTAGGGACTAAATCTAACTTTCATGTATAACATACAATAGTGTTAATTATATTTATCATGTTGAATGTTATATCCCTAGTCATTCAGTCGTGTCTGACTCTTTGCAACCCCATGGAATGCAGCATTCCAGGCCTCCCTGTCCATCACCAACTCCCGGAGTTTACTCAGACTCATGTCCATCAAGTTGGTGATGCCATCCAACCATCTCATCCTCTGTTGTCCTCTTCTCCTTCTGCCTTCAGTCTTTCCCAGCATCAGGGTCTTTTCCAATGAGTCAGTTCTTCGCATCAGGTGGCCAAAGCATTGGAGTTTCAGCTTCAACATCAGTCCTTCCAATGAATATTCAGGACTGATTTCCTTTAGGATGGACTAGTTGAATCTCCTTGCAGTCCACGGGACTCTCAAGAGTCTTCTCCAAGAAGTCTTCTCCAAGGTAGGGTGGGATGAATTGAGAGAGTAGCATTGAAACATATATATTACCATATGTAAAATAGAAGAATTGATGCCTTTGAACTGTGGTCTTGGAGAAGATGCTTGAGAGTCCCTTGGACAGCAAAGAGATCCAACCAGTCTACCCTAAAGGAGATCAGTCCTGAATATTTATTGGAAGGAGTGATGCTGAAGCTGAAACTCCAGTCCTTTGGCTACCTGATGTGAAGAACTGAGTCATTTGAAAAGACCCTGATGCTGGGAAAGACTGAAGGCAGGAGGAGAAGGGGACAATAGAGGATGAGATAGCTGGATGGCATCACCGACTCAAAGGACATGAATTTGAGCAAGCTCTGGGAGTTGGTGATGGACAGGGAAGCCTGGTGTGCTGCAGTCCATGGGGTTGCAAAGAATCAGACACGACTAAGGAACTGGACTGAACTGAACTATGTGATTTATGTGACTAAGACAAAGCATTTTAGAAAGAAATGTTTGTCACTTTCTCCTCCTTAAGGGTCCTGGTCTTATCAACCTACCTAAGAATAAGCTCTCTCATACCCATGACTCGTTTGTTTTGCAACTAGAAATTTGCATTTCTTAACCTCCCTCACCTAGTTCTTTCCTCCCCCTACCTACCTCCCCTCTGACATACACCTGCTGTTCTCTGTACTATAACTGTTTATGTTTTATGCTTTTTCATTTGTTTTGTGTTTTTAAATTAAACATGTAAGTGAAAGCATCTGATGTTTGTCTTTGTCTAAGTTATTTCCCTTAGCATGATACCCTCTGTGTTATCACAGATAACAGATATTTCCTTTTTTATGGTTTAGTAATATTCCACTATATCACATCATCTTTATCCATTCATCTCTTGCTGGACACAAGTTGTTCCATACCTCAGCTATTATAAGCAATGGTGCAATGAACATAGAGGTGCATATATATTCTAGTGTTTTTGTTTTCTTGGGATAAATATCTAGGAGTGCTGTTGCTGGATCATATGATAATTCTAGTCATAATTTTTTGAGGGCTTTCTATACTGTTTCTTTTTTCTTTTGTGTAGACACACCTATTTTTACCTCAAAGGGCATGCAATTGATCCTCTCTCAAATCAACTTTTTCCAAAGAGAAATCCCTATATATATATAGGGCCAATCTATGTAAATTTATGTGATGGTTGTGGTAGCTTTTGAAATATCTTTCATAAATAAATGAAGGGGAGATGTAAAATTTTGTGATTTTCCTGTTGAAACAATTATGAAATTACTGTACTGTTTTCTATAGTAGTTGTACCAACTTACATTCCCACCAACGGTGTACAGGATTCCCTTTTCTCCAAATTCTTGTCAACATTTGTGTCTATTTTGATGATAGCCATTCTGATAGGTATGAGGTGATAATTTAATTTTTGTTTTGATTTGCATTTCACTAATTAGCAATGTTGAACATTTTTTCATGTGCCTGATGGCCACCTGTCTGTCTTCCTTAGAAAAATGTTTATTCAGGTTTTCTGCCCAATTTTAAATGGATTGTTTGTCTTTTTGGTGTTTTTATGTATGAGTTATTTGCATATTTTAGATAGTGACCACTTATCAGTATATCATTTGCAAATGTTTTATCCTATTCAATAGGTGGCCTTGTTTTCTTGGTTATTTCCTTTGCTGTGCAAAGGCTTTTTTTTTTTTTTGTAGTACTATTTATTTTTGCTTTTGTTTCCCTTGCCCAAGGAGAGAGATCCAAGAAATATTATAAAGACTGTTGTCAAGGAGTGTACTTCCTATGTTTTCTTTTAGAAGTTTATGGTTTCAAGCCTTATATTTAAGTCTTTGAAAGTTAAGTGAAAGTTGCTTAGTCGTGTCTGACTCTTTGCAAACCATGGACTTCTCCAGACGAGAATACTGGAGTGGGTAGCTGTTCCCTTCTCCAAGGGATCTTCCTGACCCAGAAATTGAACCAGGGTCTCCTGCATTGCAGGCGGATTCTTTACCAGCTTAGTCCATTTTGAATTTATTTTTGTGCATAGAGTAGGAGAGTAGTCCATTCTGATTCTTTTGCATGCAGCAGTCCTGTTTTCACAAAGTATAATTGAAGAGGCTGTCTTTTTCCCATTGTATAATCTTGCCTCTTTTGTCATAGATTAATTTCCCATAAAAGTGTGGGTTCATTTCTGGGCTCTCTATTTTCTTCCATTGATCTGAGTGCCTGTTTTTGTGCTAGTGCCATATTGTTTTGTTTACTGAAGTTTTGTAGGATAGTTTGAAATCAGGATGCCTATACTTGTAGCTTTGTTCTTCTTAAGGTTGTTTTAGCTATTCAAGGTCTTTTGTGTTTTCATACAAATTTTAGATATATTTGTTTTAGTTCTATGAAAATGCCATTAGTATTTTGATAATGATTGCATTAAATCTGTAGATTGCCTTGGATAGTATGGGAATTTTAACAATATTAACTATTTCAATCCATGAACATAATATATCTTTCCATTTTGTGTCATTTTAATTTTTTTCATTATTATCTTACAGTTTCCCAAGCACAGGTCTTTTATTTCCTTAGTTAGGTATTTTATTCTTTTTAATGTGAGGTAAATGGGACTTTTTTTCTTAATTTCTTTTATCAATAGTTGATTGTTAGTGTAAAGAAATGCAATAGATTTCTATATGTTAATTTTGTATCCTGCAGTTTTACCAAATTAATTGATAAGCTCAAGTGGTATATTGGGAACATCTTTAGGATTTTCTGTGTGTCATATCATGTCATCTGCAAACAGAGACTGTTTTATTTCTTCCTTTTGAATTGGACTTTTTATAGTTATTTTTCTTGTCTGATTACTGTGTCTAGGACTTCTAATACTATGTTGAGTAAAAGTGATGAGAGTGGGCATCCTTGTCCTAATCCTGATCTTAGAGGAAATGCTTTCAGCTTTTCACCGTTGAGTATAATATTAGCTGTCAGTTTGTCATATATGGCCTTTATTATGTTGAGGTATGTTCTCTCTATGCCTACTTTCTGGAGAATTTTTTTTATCATATTTGAACTTTGTCAAGAACTTTTTCTGCCTCTGTGGAAATGATCATTTGATTTTTTATTCTTCGGTTTGTTAATGTGATATGTCACACTGATGATCTGTGGGGATTGAATCATCATTGTTTCCATGGTATAAATCCCACTTGATAATGATCTTTTTAATTTTGGATTTGGTTTGTTATTATTTTGTTGAGGATTTTTGCCTCTATGTTCATCACTGATGCTGGCCTGCTATTTTCTTTTTTTGGTAATATCTGATTTGGTATCACAGTGATGTTGGCCTCATAAATGAGTTGGGATGTGTCCCTTCCTTTGCAAATTTTTGGAATAGTTTGAGAAGGATAGATGTTACCTCTTCTTAAAGTGTTTGATAGAATTAATATATGAAGTCATCTGGTCCTGGAGGAACCAGGACCTTTTGTTTGTTGGAAGTTTTTTCTTTGCTTGTTTTTAATTACTGATTCAATATCATTGCTAGTAATTGGTCTGTTCTTATTTTCTATTTCTGCCTGATCCAATCAGTCTTAGGAGATTATGCATTTGCTTCCCTGGTGGCTCAGAGGTTAAAGCGTCTGCCTGCAATGCGGGAGACCTGGGTTCGATCCCTGGGTCGGGAAGTTCCCCTGGAGAAGGAAATGGCAACCCACTCCAGTATTCTTGCCTGGAGAATCCCGAGGATGGAGGAGCCTGGTGGGCTACAGTTCATGGGGTCGCACAGAGTTGGACACAACTGAGCAACTTCACTCACTCAGGAATTTGTCCATTTCTTCTAGATTGTCCATTTTATTGTTCATAGTAATCTCTTATGATCCTTTGAATTTCTGTGGTATCATTTGTAACTTTCCTTTTGTTTCTGATATTATTGATTTGGGCCCTCTCTGTTTTTTGATGAGCAATTTTGTTTATTTTTTTCAAAGAACCAGCTTCTTAGTGTTGCTGATCTTTCTTATTGGGTTTTCCTTTTATATTTCTTTTATTTATGCTTTGACTTTTATGATTTGCTTCCTTTTATTAACTTTGGATTTTGTTTGTTCTTATTCTAGTTCCCTTAGGTATAAGTTTAGGTAGTTTGAGATTTTTCTTGCTTCCTGAGGTAGGCTTTACTGCTGTAAACCTTCATCTTAGAAATGTTTTTCCTGTATCCCATAGATTTTGGATTATCATGTTTTCATTTCATTTGTCTCCAGATATTTTTTAGTTTTTTCTCTTATCCTTTGGTTGTTTAGCAGCTTGTTGTTTAATCTTCATATGTTTGTGGAGTTCTTGCAGGTTTTTTCTTTGTAATTTATTTTTCTCTTAGCACTGTGCTCAGAAAAGATGCTTGATATAATTTCAGTTTTCTTAAATTTATTGAGACTTGTTTTGTGGCCTGACATGTGACTTATCCTGGAGAATGTCCCATGTGCATCTGAAAAGAATGTGTATTCTGCCATTGTTGGGTGAGATTCTCTCTCTCTCTCACATATATATGAAGTCAATTTGGTCTAATGTGTCATTTTAAGACATGCATTTCCCCATTGATTTTGTGCCTGGATGACCTGTGGATTGATGTAAATAGGGTGTTAAGTTTCTAACTATTATTATATTCCTATCAATTTCTCCCTTTATGTCTGTTAATATTTTCTTCCTGTATTTACATGCTTCTATGTTGGGTACATATATATTTACAGTTGTTATATCTTCCTTTTGGATTGATCCTTTAAACATTATGTTGGTTTCCTTTATCTCTTGTTACACTCTTTAACATATATTTTGTCTGACACTAATATTGCTACCCCACCTTTTATTTCCGTTTTCATGGAATAACTGTTTCCATTCTCTCATTTTCAGTCCATGTCAGTCTTTAGATCTGAATGTGTCTCTTGTAGGCCACATAAATATAGGTACTGTTTTTGTGTCCGTTTAACCACTTTATGTCTTGATTGAAGGATTTAGTACATTTACATTTAAAGTAGTTATTGATAGGTATATACTTCTTGCCTGATTTTTTTTGTAGTTTTTTGTTTTTTTTTTTGTTTTTTTTTTTCTTCTTTTTTGGTTGTTGACTTTTTCTCTTCTCTTTCTTTGTGATTTGATTACCATCATCAGGGTTCTGTTTGGATTCCTTTCTTTGGTGTGTGCGTATATCTATTATAGCTGTTTGGTTTGCAGTTACCATAAGGTTTATATACATATATATGTATAATGTAATACAATATAATATTATGTTGTGATCTATTAATTTCAAATGCATTTTAACTACCCTGCAGTTTTACTCTGCTTTCCCCTCATTTACTCTTGTTTGACATCATATACTACATATTTCTGTTTTATGTATCCTTTAATTGCAGATATAGATGACTTTACTATTTTTTTTCTTTTAACCTTCCTACTAGCTTTGTCATGCTTTATTTCCTACCTCTTCTGTAGGCTAGCCTTTACCAATCAAATTTTTCCTGTCATAATTCTTATTGTTTCTAGTTATGACCTTTTCTTTTTCACTTAGAGAAGCCTTGTTACCATTTCTTGTAAAGCTTGTTTGGTGGTGCTTAACTCTGAGCTTTTGCTTGTCTGTAAAGATTTTGATCTCACCATCAAATCTGAATGAAAGCCTTGCTGGGTAGACTATTCTTGGTTGTAGGTTTCCTCTTTTATTGCTTTAAGTACATCATGCCACTCCATTCTTGCCTGCAGGGTTTCTGCTGAAAAGTCAACAGATAGCCTTATGGGAGTTCCCTTGTGCTTGTTGCTTTTCCCTTGCTGCTTTTAGAATTCTTTCTTTATCTTTCATTTTTGACATTTTAATTATAATGTTTTGTTTGTTCTTATTGTTTTGGTCTTAGTCTTCTTTGGGTTAATCCCACTCATGACTGCCTGTGCTTCTTGGACCTGTGTGCCTGTTTCCTTTCCTAGTGAAAGGTTGAGCCAACCTATGAAAAGACACTGGGATTCTTGGCCTCTGGAGAAGAGGAATCCAATCTGGGGCCAGTGATGAGGCTTGATCGCTCAGAGCTTCTGTGTAATAAAAAGTTTTATTAAAGTAAGAAAAGGGACAGAGAATGCTTCTGACACAGACATCAGAAGTGGGACAGAGAGTGCTCCACCCCTAGTCTTAGCAAGGGAGCTATATACTTTCTAATTGGTTATTACAATAAATCAAAAGAATGTCTCAAGATTGTAAAGATCTTACTAGACCCAGTACCATAATATACATTTTAAGATAACAGGGTTAGTCAGAAGGTTTTCAGGAAGGAGAAACATGTCCTCAAGCAGGATACATTCAGTTTAGTTTAGTTCAGTTCCGTTGTTCAGTCATGTCCAACTCTTTGTGACACCATGGACCGCAGCACGCCATGTCTCCCTGTCCATCACCAACTTCCGGAGTTTACCCAAACCCATGTCCGTTGAGTTGGTGATGCCATCCAACCATCTCATCCTCTGTTGTCCCCTTCTCCTCCTGCCTTCAATCTTTCCCAGCATCAGGGTCTTTTCAGATGAGTCACCTCTTTGCATCAGGTGGCCAAAGTACTGGAGTTTCAGCTTCAGCATCAGTCCTTCCAATGAGTATTCAGGACTGATTTCCTTTAGGATGGATTGGTTGGATTTCCTTGCAGTCCAGGGGATTCTCAAGAGTCTTCTCCAACACCACAGTTCAAAAGCATCAATTCTTTGGCACTCAGCTTTCCTTATAGTCCAACTCTCACATCCATACATGTGAAAAACCATACTGGAAAAACCACAGCTTTGACTGGATGGACCTTTCTCAGCAAAGTAGTGTCTCTGCTTTTTAATATGCTGTCTAGGTTGGTCATAACTTTTCTTCCAAGGAGCAAATGTCTTTTAATTTCATGGCTGCAGTCACCATCTGCAGTGATTTTGGAGCTCCCCAAAATAAAGTCTGCCACTGTTTCCACTGTTTCCTCATCTGTTTGCCATGCAATGATGGGACTAGATGCCACAATCTTAGTTTTCTGAACTTAGTTGAGTTTTAAGCCTACTTTTTCACTCTCCTCTTTCACTTTCATCAAGGGCTGTTTAATTCTTCTTTGCTTTCTGCCATAAGGATGGTGTCATCTGAGGTTATTGATATTTCTCCTGGCAATCTTGATTCCAGCTTTTGCTTTATCTAGTCTGACATTTCACATGATGTACTCTGCATATAAGTTAAATAAGCAGGATGACAATATATAGCCTTGACGTATTCCTTTCCTGAGTTGGAACCAGTCTATTGTTCCATGCCCAGTTCTAACTGTTGCTTCTTGATCTGCATACAGATTTCTCAGGAGGCAGGTCAGGTGGTCTGATATTCCCATCTCTTGAAGAATTTTCCACAGCTTGTTGTGATAGCAATAAAAAAAGCAGGATACATTATTGTTATATAATCCTTACTAAGGAATGTAGAAAAAAACATTTGTCCTTTCCTCCTCCTTGAGAATTCCAGACCCCTTTCTCCTCCTTGGGGACCCGGACTTTTTTTCAACCTGCCTAGGAATTGACTCCGTCATTAGGCTGGGGAAGTTTTCAGCTATTATGTCTTCAAATTGTTCTCTGCTCCTTTCTCTCTCTTCTCCTTCTGGGACCCCTGTAATGTGAATATAAGTGTACTTGATATTGTCTCAGAGATCGCTTAAACTGTCCTCATTTATTATTTTGTCTTTTTTCCTGTTTAACAGCAGTGATTTCCATTATTCTGTCTTCCAGCTCACTGATTTTTTCCTCATTACATCTAATCTGCTCTTGATTTCTTTTATTATATTTTGCATTTCAGTTTTTGTATTCATCTCTGTTTGGTTCTTCTTTATATTTTTAACTCTCTGTTAAAAACATCTAATATCTCACTCTATCCATTCTATCTTCTCCTGAGTCCTTTGATCATCTTATGTTCCTCTGTCACCTCATTTTGCACAATTTGTTCTTTTTATTGCTATGTATTCGGTAGGCTGGTTAAATTTCCCAACCTTGGAGAAGCCATTTGTAGGAGAGGTCTTATGCATCCAAGCAGCACACTCTTGTCTGGTCACCAGAGCAATATGCTCTAGTGGTACCCCCAGAGTGGGGTGCATTGCTCCTCCGTTGTGGTGGGCTAACTACACTGAGTGGTCTGATGGGTGTGGCTGGCCCATGAAGCCACTAGTTAGTGGGGCTGGGTCACCGGGCAGCTGGCTGCAGAGCCCCACTGGGTTCCCAGGGCTCCTGGCCCATTGCTCAGTAAAACCTGGATATAGGGCTGGGATTCCTAGACACAGTAGCAGCCTGCTGGTAGGTGAGGCCAATCTGATATGGCTCACTGCAAATTCTGAGGTGTCCCAAAGCTGGTGCTGGCCATTCTGTGAGTGGGGCGTGATCCCAGCATGGCTGGCTGAAGGATTTCTTAGAGCTGGTGGGCAGGGCCTGGACACAGGCTGTCCTGTAACTCATGCTGGTCACTGGTGGTCAGAGCAGTGTCCCAGGTTCTCGGGGTGCAAAGTCTTGAGGGTCCTGAAACTAGTGTCAGNCCATACATGTGAAAAACCATACTGGAAAAACCACAGCTTTGACTGGATGGACCTTTCTCAGCAAAGTAGTGTCTCTGCTTTTTAATATGCTGTCTAGGTTGGTCATAACTTTTCTTCCAAGGAGCAAATGTCTTTTAATTTCATGGCTGCAGTCACCATCTGCAGTGATTTTGGAGCTCCCCAAAATAAAGTCTGCCACTGTTTCCACTGTTTCCTCATCTGTTTGCCATGCAATGATGGGACTAGATGCCACAATCTTAGTTTTCTGAACTTAGTTGAGTTTTAAGCCTACTTTTTCACTCTCCTCTTTCACTTTCATCAAGGGCTGTTTAATTCTTCTTTGCTTTCTGCCACAAGGATGGTGTCATCTGAGGTTATTGATATTTCTCCTGGCAATCTTGATTCCAGCTTTTGTTTATCTAGTCTGACATTTCACATGATGTACTCTGCATATAAGTTAAATAAGCAGGATGACAATATATAGCCTTGACGTATTCCTTTCCTGAGTTGGAACCAGTCTATTGTTCCATGCCCAGTTCTAACTGTTGCTTCTTGATCTGCATACAGATTTCTCAGGAGGCAGGTCAGGTGGTCTGATATTCCCATCTCTTGAAGAATTTTCCACAGCTTGTTGTGATAGCAATAAAAAAGCAGGATACATTATTGTTATATAATCCTTACTAAGGAATGTAGAAAAAAACATTTGTCCTTTCCTCCTCCTTGAGAATTCCAGACCCCTTTCTCCTCCTTGGGGACCCGGACTTTTTTTCAACCTGCCTAGGAATTGACTCCGTCATTAGGCTGGGGAAGTTTTCAGCTATTATGTCTTCAAATATGTTCTCTGCTCCTTTCTCTCTCTTCTCCTTCTGGGACCCCTGTAATGTGAATATAAGTGTACTTGATATTGTCTCAGAGATCGCTTAAACTGTCCTCATTTCTTTTATTATTTTGTCTTTTTTCCTGTTTAACAGCAGTGAGTTCCATTATTCTGTCTTCCAGCTCACTGATTTTTTCCTCATTACATCTAATCTACTCTTGATTTCTTTTATTATATTTTGCATTTCAGTTTTTGTATTCATCTCTGGTTCTTCTTTATATTTTTAACTCTCTGTTAAAAACATCTAACATCTCACTCTGTCCATTCTATCTTCTCCTGAGTCCTTTGATCATCTTATGTTCCTCTGTCACCTCATTTTGCACAATTTGTTCTTTTTATTGCTATGTATTCGGTAGGCTGGTTCAATTTCCCAACCTTGGAGAAGCCATTTGTAGGAGAGGTCTTATGCATCCAAGCAGCACACTCTTGTCTGGTCACCAGAGCAATATGCTCTAGTGATACCCCCAGAGTAGGGTGCATTGCTCCTCTGTTGTGGTGGGCTAACTACACTGAGTGGTCTGATGGGTGTGGCTGGCCCATGAAGCCACTAGTTAGTGGGGCTGGGTCACCGGGCAGCTGGCTGCAGAGCCCCACTGGGTTCCCAGGGCTCCTGGCCCATTGCTCAGTAAAACCTGGATATAGGGCTGGGATTCCTAGACACAGTAGCAGCCTGCTGGTAGGTGAGGCCAATCTGATATGGCTCACTGCAAATTCTGAGGTGTCCCAGAGCTGGTGCTGGCCATTCTGTGAGTGGGGCTTGATCCCAGCATGGCTGGCTGAAGGATTTCTTAGAGCTGGTGGGCAGGGCCTGGACACAGGCTGTCCTGTAACTCATGCTGGTCACTGGTGGTCAGAGCAGTGTCCCAGGTTCTCGGGGTGCAAAGTCTTGAGGGTCCTGAAACTAGTGTCAGTGTCTTGGTAGGTGGGGCCAGACCCTGGGACAGCTGGCTGAGAGTCCACTGTGTCTCAGAGCTGTGGCTGGCTTGCTGACGGATGGGCTGGGTCCTGCCATGGCGGTCTGTGAGGCTGCAGTGGTCCTGGGACTTGTGCCCACGTACTGACTCGTGGGTAGGGCCTTGGCTTCTTGGGGCTGGTTCTGGCATGGTAGATGGAGGTAAGTCCTGGGTTCTGGAGTTGGTGTGTTAGCCCACTGATAGGTGGGGCTTGGGCCCATGGAATCTGGGGGCCAATGTCTGCTCACTGGTGGATGGCTGGTCCCAATGCAAGTGAACGGGTGCATGGAGCTGTGTCCCCAGGTCATTAGTTGCAGTGTCCTGGGGTTCCTGGGACTAGTGCTGGCTCGCTGGTATATGGAGCCAGGTTTGGGGCCCTTTGTTGGACAAGGCCATGTTCTAGGATGGCCATGGCCTCAGCAGGTCTTAAGGCAGCCTGCCTGCTGGGCAGAGCTTGGTCCTAATATTAATAAGCTAGAGGGAGGATTCCAAAATGGCAGTTCACAGCACCAGTGTCCTAGTGGTAGAATGAGCTGCCAAAAGTCATCACCGTGTATGTTACAAGGGTGAACTCCATTTGCTTCCTGCCGCTCCAGGAGGCTCACCAAGCTCAACAGGTGGGTCTCACCGAGGCTCCTTTCGAATGACTGCTTCTGCCCTGGGTCCTGGAACATGTGAGATTTTGTATGTACCCTTTCAGTGAGAAGTCTCTGTTTCCCACAGCCCTCTGGCTCTCTCCAGTGTAAGCCCTACTAGCCTTCAAAGCCAAATGTTTTAGGATTCATCTTCCCTGGGATGGGAAGCCCAATGTGGAGTTCAGACCCCTTGTTCCTTTGGGAGAACCTCTGTTAATTGTAATTATCCTCTCGTTTGTGGGTCACCCACTTGGAGGTATGGGTCTTGACTATACTGTGCCTTCTCCCCTCCTACCCATCTCATTGTCTTTATATCTTTAGTTGTAGACAATCTTTGCTTCTAGATATCAGTCTTACTTATCGATAGTTGCTCTGTAAGTAGTTGTAGTTTTGGTTTGCCTGTGGGAGGAGATGAGCTCAGGATGTTCCTACTCTGCTATCTTGGCCACTCACCTCCATGATTCTTAAATGAATCAAAGAGTTAAATAATTTGTTCATAGGCATGTAACTCAAGGAGAAACAGCAGAGATTAAAGCAAAATCTCTTTCACTGTAATGCCCACGTTTTATACTTCAAAGATTTGAATAATTTTGCACTGTCATTTATAAAATGGTATGTTTTCACTATTTAATATAGTGTACCTATGTTGTGAAGAGAACTCAACTTTCTAAGTCATCTAAAGTTTTATTTATTGCACTTTTCTAAGGCTTTCAGATAATTCTGCTAGATTGAGCCGCTCAGTTTCTCTCTCATGATTGCTTTCTGGAAAACCACAGGAAAAACTTCCCCTAGACTTTCATCAGCTTTTTGGATCCTAGAAGTCTTTCATCTTCTCCTTCCTCAAAAGGAAATACGTATAGAAAGAACAAGGTTCTCTATGCTTTGTGTATGTGAGCTTGACTCCTGATGACCGTTTTTCTCCAGCGGCAAGCCTTTTCCTTTTGTTTCCAAGTGTGAGGATTTGGGGACTTATTAAAGAAAAGACCAGCAGGTGGCAGTAGGGCACAAAGAGCTTTCCTCTGGTGTGCTTGGCAGGTTTCAGGCAAGGGAAGTTCCCATAGAGGGTGGGTGACCTTCCAGTCAGAGGTGTGGGGCCACCACCAGGAGGGGGAGAAGGCAAGGGAACTCCCAGGCAGGAGGGGAACAAGGCAGGAGGTTTCGTCTAAGTGCTGTTGCAGACAGCTTAGTCATGGATCTCAGAAGGCCAGCAGGGACTTGTTTTCTTAGACTGAGGATTTGTCTTGTGGATTCTGGGTATGCAAAACAGGTTATTTAGGATACACTTAAAGTAATTAGATGTGTAAAAATTTGAGTTTGGCACAGGTAAGATTTTGAGCTAGTAGTCCGAGTCTGCTGTGAAAAAGTAATATGAAGCTAATAAGCAGGGGGCATCTTTTTTTTTTAATTGGAGGATAACTGCTGTACAACACTGTGGATCAGCTGGAAGTCTACATATATCCCCTCCCTAGTGAGCCTTCCTCCCACTGCCCGCCCATCCCACCCCTCTGGGTCACCCCAGAGCACCAGCGGAGTTCACAGGGCACGTCTTTAGTCCACTTATACAAATCTTCATCATCCTTCTATTTTCTTGTTTATTTTTGGTTTCCCTGGGTCTTTGCTGCTGCACATGGGCTTTTCACTGTGGTGTGAGGGCTTCCCTGCAGTGACTTCTCTTGCTGTGGAGCACAGAATCTAGGCTTGCAGGCTTCAGTAGTTGCAGCAAGAGGGCTCAATAGTTGCAGTGTGCGACTCTAGGGCACGTGAGCTTCAGTAGTTGTGGCTCACAGGCTCTAGACTTCAGACTCAGAAGTTGGGGCTCACAGGCTTAGCTGCTCCGTGGCACGTGGAATCTTCCCAGACCAAGGATGGAACCTATGTCCCTGCATTGGCAGGCGAGTTCTTATCTGCTGCATCACCAGGGAAGTCCCATCCTAACTTTTAACTCATTGACTTGTTTTCAGACTTTAAACTTTTTATTTTGTATTGGGGTAGAGCCGATTAACAATGTTGTGATAGTTTCAGGTGAACAGTGAAGGGACTCAGCCATATATATACATGTGTCCATTCTCCCCAAAGTCCCCCTCCCATCCAGGCTGGCACATAACGCTGAGTAGAGTTTCATGTGCTATACAGTAGCTCCTTGTTGGTTATCCATTTTAAATATGGCAGTGTGTACATGATCTTCCCAAACTCCCTAATTATCCCCTCCCTCGGGCAACCATAAGTTTATTTTCTAAGTCACTAAGTCTCTTTCTGTTTTGTAAGTTCATTTGTATCATTTCCTTTTAGATTCCACATATAAGGGATGTTGTATGATACTCCTCCTCTGTCTGACTTACTTCACTCAGTTTGACACTCTCTAGGTCCATCCATGTTGCTGCAAATAGAATTATTTCATTGTTTTTAATGGCTGTTAACTCACTGATTTTTAAAATTAGAGCTGCTATTTGAACTTATATCAATTAAAGTTCACTAACTAAGCTTTTAAATAATATTTCTGATATTAAAATTTTGACTTTTGCTACAGACAACAAAATTTTAAAACTGTCATGAACTTAATATAGATAGTGATTTTTTTTCTCCCAACAGATGGAAAGGTAATACTTGGGATATTGTAAGTAACTAGAAGTTGGGGAAGAAAATTATGACATGGCCGAAATTTCCAAATTTTTAATGTGTTCGGTTTTATTTAAAATTTTAAATAAAATATTTCAAAAATTCAGGAAAGTATACACTTCATTCTTGTATTGAGGAGTACCAGAATATGCCACCCCAAAGTGTACTTTTGGAAAATGGATTATTTTATCTTGCTCTTTAGTATCTTAAAGATGACTCTTAAAACTCTTATCAAAGGAGAAGACAAGGACTCAAAACTGCAGAACAAATCTTACTAAACAATTATTATTTACCATTCTTTTCCTGATTACCTTCCTATATCTTGATTCTCACCCAGAAACCCCAAGCCTTTTTTCCTTTGCTGGTATTAAAACCCAAGTTCTAATCCCATCTTTAATGTTATTCATCACTGAGGCTTCTTATTCATACATGTGTAATGTACATGTTAATAAACTTGTTTTTCTCTTGCCAATCTATCTTTGGCCAGTCTAGTTTCCAGCATCCCAGCTGGGGAACCTACGATGGGCAAAGGAAGAATTTTTCCTTCCTTATGGTATACACTGATGTTAGGGAGAAAAAAAATAATTTCCTCTCTGCCCTTCTGAGTTCTTGGCTGAGACCCCAATAATAATAAAAGACTATTAACAAGAAAAACATCAGAAAAAAGTTTCATGTATCTACCTCGTGTATACATGGGAGATACCCTGGGGAAACTGAGTAACTCCCTGAGATGGACTAAGCCACAGGCTTAAATACCACTTTCACCTCAAAACAAAAAGAAAGAAGGGTGTGAGGAGGCCAGTTACGGGGAAGTTTCCAGGAAAAGCACAGTAAACCAGGGTAAAGTTTGCTGCTGCTGCTGCTGCTGCTAAGTCGCTTCAGTCATGTCCGACTCTGTGCGACCCCATAGACAGCAGCCCACAAGGCTCCCCCGTCCCTGGGATTCTCCAGGCAAGAACACTGGAGTGGGTTGCCATTTCCTTCTCCAATGCATGAAAGTGAAAAGTGAAAGTGAAGACGCTCATTCGTGTCTGACTCTTAGCGACTCCATGGACTGCAGCCTACCAGGCTCCTCCGTCCATGGGATTTTCCAGGCAAGAGCAGTGGAGTGGGGTGCCATTGCCTTCTCCTACATTGATTTAAATTAGTGCCTTCTCCGTTTGTCACTCCCCAATGCATCTTTGGCCTGTCTAGCCCAGTCTTAGCAAGAATCTTGCTAAGTCATGTTAGTGAGAATGTGCCCAACCTTAATATCTGATTAAATTCTTTATCCTCCACCTTTGATATATATAAGCCCTCAGCCAATCTTCAGCAAGGATCCACCTGCCCTTGATGTCTCCACTAAGTAGTTTTACATCCACTGACCCTTCATTCCACTGATTGGCTACACATTCTCAGCTATCTTTGCGGTATTCAGAGTTGAGCCTCATCTCTCTCCCCATGGCAATGCTTTATTGCAACAGTCTTAAATCTTCCTTTCTGTTGTTCATTACTTGTTAACATTTTGACAAGTGTCAGAAGAATTTTTTTCTTTAATAATATCATAATAAATCCTAACATTCTTTTAAAAGACACTTACTCCTTGGAAGAAAAGTTATGACCAACCTAGATAGCATATTCAAAAGCAGAGACATTACTTTGCCGACTAAGGTCCATCTAGTCAAGGCTATTGTTTTTCCAGTAGTCATGTATGGATGTGAGAGTTGGACTGTGAAGAAGGCTGAGCGCCGAAGAATTGATGCTTTTGAACTGTGGTGTTGGAGAAGACTCTTGAGAGTCCCTTGGACTGCAAGGAGATCCAACCAGTCCATTCTGAAGGAGATCAGCCCTGGGATTTCTTTGGAAGGAATGATGCTAAAGCTGAAACTCCTGTACTTTGGCCACCTCATGCGAAGAGTTGACTTATTGGAAAAGACTCTGATGCTGGGAGGGATTGGGGGCAGGAGGAGAAGGGGATGACAGAGGATGAGATGGCTGGATGGCATCACTGACTTGATGGACAAGAGTCTGAGTGAACTTCGGGAGTTGGTGATGGACAGGGAGGCCTGGTGTGCTGCGATTCATCGGGTCACAAAGAGTCGGACACAACTGAGTGACTGAACTGAACTAAACTGAACATTGTTTTATACTTCCTACAAAATTAAACAACCATTACATATGCAATTGATGCACTGAAAAGATTATTAATCTCATTCATCATAAAGCAATGAAATTAAAACTACACTGAAATACTATTTGGGAGAAGGCAATGGCACCCCACTCCAGTACTTTGCCTGGAGAATCCCGTGGATGGAGGAGCCTGGTGGGCTGCAGGCCATGGAGTCGCTAAGAGTTGGACACGACTGAGCGACTTCACTTTCCCTTTTCACTTTCATGCATTGGAGAAGGAAATGGCAACCCACTCCAGTGTTCTTGCCTGGAGAATCCCAAGGACGGGGGAGCCTGGTGGCTGCTGTCTATGGGGTCGCACAGAGTCAGACACGACTGAAGTGACTTAGTAGTAGTAGTAGAAATACTATTTAACAGACTGGCAAAAATTCAAAAGTTTGACAACATATCTCCTTGATGAATGTGAAGTGAAAGTCATTTAGCTGTGTCCAACTCTTTGTGATCTCATGGACTATACAGTCCATGAAATTCTCTAGGCCAGAATACTGGAGTGGGCAGCATTCCCTTCTCCAGGGGATCTTCCCAACCCAGGGCTCAAACCCAGGTCTCCCACATTGCAGGCCAGTTCTTTACCAGCTGAGCCACCAGGGAAGCCCATCTCCTGGATGAAGCAGCATAGAAAAAAGGAAATTACATACATTGCTGACTGGATTACAAAATGCTAATACTTCCATGAAAGGGAAGGGGTATTTGATCATGTCTAGCAAAATTACATACGAATTTGCCATTTGACCTAAGAATCCAACTTCTGGGAATATATCCTAGAGCAAAATGTCCATGACTATTCATTATAGTATTATTTGTAACAGCAAAAGATTGGAAACTACCCAGATGTCCATCAACAGGGAAGTAGTTGAATACATTATGGTATATGAAATAAAATTATATTTTATAGCAAGACAAGAAAAAAATCAAACACAAAAAATTTTCTCAGCCGTTTGGCCTCCTCTCTCCTGCCACTGTGCATTATGTATTTGCATTAAACATCAACCAGACCTCTCCATTTGCAGAAATACCTGCTCAACTATACAGAGCAACAGTCTCCCAGTACCAACAAGACAGTTCCTTAAAAGTCCTTCTTAATCTAGGAAGGGGCCCATTACTTGCTTAATTACTATAAACTGTCAATAATACATCATTTAATATACAGCCCTCTGTCTCAAAAACTTATATTGATATAACTGTGCTTTGACCTCTAAGGGGCAGAACAGTTCTTAGAACTTTCTGAGAATCTATTCCTGGGTTATAACACTCAATTTGGCTCAAAAATTTTTTTCCATTTCTTTCTTAGATCAACTGATTAATTTTTTCCCCAACAGGGACTAGTTGTCTATATAGTGCAACACTATGGAGTACTGTGCAGAAATGAGAAATCTATCTATACTAGTATTGAGTGATCTCCAGAATTAGCAAGTGGAAAAGGTGGGAAAAAGTGTGCTACCATTTATCTAATAAAAAAAATATGGATAAATGTACATAATTATATTTTTAGAATTATAAAAAGAACCATAAAAGTGTTTAAATCATTGCCTACAGGGCAGGAAGAAAATGGAGGTGAGAAAAAGGATTTTTCAGTGTGAAGGAAGGGAGTTACAGATGTACAATCAAGGGTTATCCAGCTTTGTCCACAGAACAGGTTATAAGAAAAATACAGTTGATGGGAACAGAGTAAAGGGATAAAGTAGGTGATTAAATAATTACTCACTAGGACATTATAAGTAGAAAAAACATGGGCCACCCTTGTCAGTTAATGATTACTCAAGAAAGCAGGTTTGCTTAACCACAAAACCAGGTAGGCTTGCTTAGCAACACGACCATACAGCAGGAGCATGAGACATGCCCCCAAACAATAAAACAGTGGTGGCATAAAACCCACATATCTCAGAGAGCTCAGTAATGATTCTTAGGACATGCTCTCTGCACACATAAAAAACAATAACTTGTGGATTTAAATTGACCATGTAGGGAACAAGAAAACTTTCCTGCTCAGCCTGGAGGAGGAACTGATGATGGAAGCATGAGGTCTACTCAGTTCAGTTCAGTTCAGTTGCTCAGTCATGTCTGACTCTTTGTGACCCCACGGGCTGCAGCATGCCAGGCCTCCCTGTATATCACCAACTCCCAGAGTTTACTCAAACTCATGTGCATTGAGTTGGTGATACCATCCAACCATCTCACCCTCTGTCGTCCCCTTTTCCTCCCACCTTCAATCTTTCCCAGCATCAGGGTCTTTTCCAATGAATCAGTTCTTCGCATTAGGTGGCCAGAGTATTGGAGCTTCAGCTTCAGCATCAGTCCTTCCAATGAATATTCAGGACTGATTTCTTTTAGGATGGACTGGCTGGATCTCCTTACTGTCCAAGGGACTCTCAAGAGTCCTCCAACACCACAGTTCAAAAGCATCAATTCTTCGGTGCTCAGCTTTCTTTATAGTCCAACTCTCACATCCATACATGACTATTGGAGAAACCATAGCTTTGACTAGATGGACCTTTGTTGGCAAAGTAACATCTCTGCTTTTTAGTATGCTATGTTGGTCATAACTTTTCTTCCAAGGAGCAAGCGTCTTAATTTCATGGCTGGAGTGATTTTGGAGCCCCCCCCAAAATAAAGTCTACTCAATGGAAAGTACTCTGAGGTCTACTCAAGAAAGACAAAGAAGTTCTTCTCCCTCTTTCATTTTTCCTTTGATTATAAAACTCTAGCCCAGTAAGATCCTGGGGCATGGCACCCCCTTGCCTAACTGCTTGTAAGCCTCACAAGCATGTTTTCTAATGAATCACTTCTTTTCTATCACTTTGCCTCTCACTGAATTCTGCACTGAGACACAGAGCCCCTGATATGACACCAAATGGTTTCACAACTGAATAACAGTACCACAGACAGTTAGATTACGGTCTTAAATATCATTTCCCACTGAAGGAAACAGAACACTTTGAATAAATGGCTTGTTATAATTACTGGGTAAGAGATGTACAAAGCCAGTATTGAAAGCAATCAAACCAGGGCCATTTCTAAAGGACTCAGGAATGACTTCCCTGGTGGTCTAGTGGCTAAGACTCTATGCTCTCAATGCAGGGGCCTGGGTTCACTACAACTAAAGGTCCTGCATGCCGCAACAAATATCGAAGATTCTGTGAGCCAAAACTAAGACTCAGCACAGTCAAATAAATAAATAAAATATACACATAAATTTTTAAAAAAGGACTCAAGAGCCAACATAAATAAGATCCCATTGGTCTATTGAGAATAAGTGCAAAGGATTATAACTCACAAAGTGTTAAAATCCCTAGATTCATACAGATAGCTGTTCCCTTTAGGGTTTTTACTCATTCGAACTTTTTTTAAAACAGTTTAGGTTACCATTTAATTTTATTTTTCATTAGCGTAACCACTCATTATTATTGACCAGTTAAATCCTTTTCTCAATGATATGTAATATAATACCAATGTCAGGTTCATATATATATTTCTAGGCACTGTATCTTGTTCCTTTATTTTTCCATCCTTGTGCTAACTCAGTACTATCTTAATTACTATGACTTTACTATATAACTCATTGTCTCATGGATAAGTCCCTTCAATCTTATATTCTTCTTCAAAATTGTCTTGGATCCTGTAAATATTTTGTTGACATAAATGTGAAAAATATTAGGATAGCAACCTCAGTAGAAATACACACCTTATTTTTAAAAATCACCAGCAATTCTACACTGTAAATATTAAAAAGATTAACTGAGTAAGTGGGCAACAATAAATTTAACAATCAACTGCAAGGTTATACTGGAGAAGGCAATGGCAACCCACTCCAGTATTCTTTCCTAGAAAATCTCAGGGACAGGGGAGCCTGGTGGGCGGCTGTCTATGGGGTCACACAGAGTCGGACATGACTGAAGCGACTTAGCAGCAGCAGTACAAGGTTATACGCGGTTAAAGTTATAGTTATGATACTTGAATGTTATTACACAGGTGGTTTTTTTTTTTTTTGAAATATCTATGGACTTTCAGTTTTTGAAATATGAATTTTCCCTTATACTGTTTTGGTTAGGACAAGAATTGAAAATGAGAAATAGTCTTGAATCCAGAATGAACAGTTCTTGCTATATTTATTTTCCCACACATAAAAAGAAAGTTGGGTAACTTTCAGAGAAATTGTAACTTGAACTAAATACTGAACTCATGTGCATATTTGGAAGTTTTTAGTCATTGGGAGTCACGGCATTTCTTTTCTCTGTATCACAATCTGTTATGAATACTTTCTTTTTACTACTAACACTTGAACAGAAGCCCTCCTGTTCTGTGATTGACTGGCAGGCAGAAATGACAGGGACAGGAAGTGGGAAATGGTTCAGGGTTTCGGAATTCCCCCGGCTGCCTAATTAAGTAGCTTATTTGGAAGTTTTTGAAATATTTGCCCCCCTGGGGTTCCCCTGAAAGAAGAAATCATCTGATATCATTCACAAAGAGAGTCTTCACAAAACACAAACTAAAAAATTTCCTTGCTGCAATATAGCAAATATTTACTGTATGCCACTGTGTTCACACACTGCTAGAGAGGGGATCAAACCAAGATTTTGTATTTACGATTTTTATCATTTAACTATACGAACATGTCCCTTAACTATATAAACGTCATTGATAAGGGCTCCTCTGTGGTTCCTTCACGACTAACATATACATGCGTATGAATGTACCCACTCATTGGAGAAGACCCTGCCTGATCTTGGGATTGAGGGCAGAAGAAAAGGGCCACAGAGGATGAGACGGTTGGCTAGCATCACTAATTCAATGGACATGATCTTGGGCAAACTCTGCGGAGATGGTGAGGGACAGGCAGGCCTGGTTTGTTACAGTCCATGGGGTTGCGAAGAATCAGATACGACTTGGTGACCGAACAACAATTTATGAATGTATACATTCCATTCTAGCCATGTTCAGATTAAAAAAAGGAGTGAAGCCTGGTCTGAAACGTGGTTCCTGTTGCTCGTGATGACTTTCTGAAATTAGAACACTTTCGTCGGTTATTCCGCCTCCAGGACAGAAAAACAAAAGTTTAAAAATAAAAGATACACTGTCTGATTATAAAATTTATTCTCTGATGTTGTTCTGCCGTCCAACATTTTTTTTTCCATTTCCACGGCCAGCTATCGAAGGTTGACGTTACGCAGCCGTTGAGACCGTTACAACTATTCATTTAATGGAAGCCCAAACGCCGGCAGGTTGCCTCCACCCCGGCACCCGCGCTGAGGGGAGGCCTCACTCGGGGAGTCGGCCGGGGCCGGACCCCGAACGCGCGACGCCGGGGAGAGGCGCTTCGCCCGCACGGGGGCGTTTCTGCAGGGCTTCACGCAGCTCGCGCTTCGTCACGTGCCCCTCAGGAGAAGGTCAGGAACGGCGAGGGAACGAAACGTCAAAAGTGCCCACGCCGCGAGATGAAAGGTCCGATTACCAAGCTGAGGCCCGGCTCCGTCGCCCTCGCCAGCTGACCCACGGCCGAGCCCTCCCGCCGGCGCGCGCTCCCCGAGCCGCGCCAGACCCGCATTTCCGCCCGCAGCCGCCCCGGCGGCCTCAGGCAGCGTGACGTGATCCCGGCCGGCGCGCTGACGTCAGAGGGCGTCGGCGTGGGCTTCGCGCGGGCGGGGAGCCTGTGGCGCGCTGGAGCCCAGCCACCCGACTGCCCCCTTCTGCCGGCGTCGTTGTTCAAGGGGCTGAGGCGGCTCCAGGAGCCGTTTCCGCGTTTGCTGCGTCGGCCCCGCGGTGAGTGCAGCTCCTACCGGGCCCCGCGGTGCGAGGCGGCTTGGGGCGCGCGGGCCTGTGGGGCTCGCTTCCCTGCGGCTGCGGTTGGGAGGATTGGGACGACAGGGCCGGGGCCCTTCGGCCGGGAGCTGGGGGGTTCGCAGCGAGCTCTCCGGGCTCCTCTCGCAGACTCTGTTTCATTCGGAAGCCCCAACTCCAAAAGTTGCAGTCGAAAGTAAATTTTTTAAATTGACCTGTTGGCAAGCCTCCGCTGGCCGCCGCTCACTTTTGTGGCCATTGGACTCAGCCCAAGATGTTGGTCAGGGGGTTTTAAACTTAGCCCTCGGTGGTGGTTTGTTTAGTGTGTTCGAAGGCGAACAGTTCTCTGGGAGCGAGGTCTCCTGTTTCAGATCGCTCCAGCCGCTCTCTGCCACTTTCGTGATCCGCTGTGTGTTGTGAGAAATAGCGCTGGGAAATTAAAATTCCGGTTTCCCTTCTTTTCCCTTGCAGTCTGTCTCTCGGCCTCAACCCCCGAGGCCACAAGTTTGCTTTAAGAGGGCAAACCACTGTAGGATGCTTGTGGACAAAAGTCTTTTAAGACAGAACGCCAAGTTCTGGTGTAACGGAAGCTTTCTTGCAAGGGGTCCCATTCCCAAGGCCATCGTGTCACAGAGGCGTTGTGGGGTGTGTTGTTTTTGAGCTGCTTTCTGTGGCTGTTCCTTTGGATTGGAAGGGCGTTGTAGAGTTAAAGGGTTATCATTTATTAATGAGTTCCTGACGCATTTTATTCTCACTGGTGAGTTTTCCGAGTTCTGGAGAGACTTGATATTAAAGAATAAAGAACATTGTGAGCGCGCACTCGTGTCCGATTCTTTGAGACCCCAGAGGCTGTAGCCCGCCAGGCTCCTCTGTCCATGGAATTTTCCAGGCAATACTGGAATGGATTGCCGTGTATTAAATCGTCTAAATAACTGCTGCACTGTTGTTGATGGGTGCCCTCCCATTCAGCACTAGTGCCCCTTTGCCTCTAGCAAACTGCCAGAGATATTACCCTTAAAATATGTATTAAAGTTGTCACCAGAGGAGGAGAGGAGACCAAGAACAGAATAGGTTTCTGTGTCCATCTTTCTTCAAAGTTGTACGTTAAAAGAAATGCATATTTAATGCTATGGGCAATATATTGCATTTATTTTAATAAAGAGCTTTTCTAATTAGTTTTGGTGACAAATTGCTGAAATTTAAGATGTTTTATCTAAAGTGTAAATCATTTTTAGAATTTATTGAATAAGTTGAAAAGAATATATAAATTGTATTCACTGTGAAAATGCAGTTTTCTAAAATAGCTTTTGTTTTTCCTTTTCAGATTTACAGCCCTGAAGAATCTACTTTTTTCCCCCTCATTTTTTCCCCTGCAGTAATAAATCCCATTATGGACATCCAGAAACTTTATAAAGGGATATAGTTTGAATTCTACAGAGTGTAATTTTGTGTATGACTTAATACTTTTAAAATATGAAGGGTTTTCAGAAACAAGGCTGCTGCTGCTAGTAGAAGTAATTAGTGGCATATTATGCATGAGCAGTGTTGGTGGTAGAGTATCTTGTTAGGCATTTGTGGTAATACTAGAACAGTCAAGCTGTATCTTGATAAACTTGATTTACCTTTAAATACAAAATGAGTGATACTATAGGTGCGTGATTCTTAAATGAAAGACAAGTTTTGTAAAACGGTTCTGCTGTAGAAACTTTATGGTTAACTAGTTAAGTTTATGAAGACAGTACCTTCAGTTGACCAAATATAATAAAGTGGTATGCAAAGTTAGGAAGAAAGACAACATAATATTGATGCTGCAGAAAATGAAAACAAATATAGACAGTATTAACAAAGATGAGTTAGCAGCTTGTGAGTTTTAACATCGTACACAGTATAGTAGATTTAGGTTCAACAATGCTTGTAGGTGTTGACATCCTCCAAAATTGTTAACTGAAGCTACTTTAACTTTCTTAAGTAAATACTATGATGATAAGCTATGTGAAATTAGCCTTTAGGTAATGTGACCGTATGAAGACTTATTGTTTACTAGAATAAAAGAAGATTTTTTTATAAAAAATATATTAAAGTGCTTGGAGGGAAAGAAGTCTGCATATAATTTTTTTCTCTTGTAGGATGGCCAGTAATTGGCTTGATATCCAGGCTTTGTAATTTGTAACCAAAAGCAAATTAAGGGCATAAGTATTGTGTCTTTGTTTAGAATTTTGGGAATATAAACTTCCCTGAAAAATCAAGGAGTGTTAACGTATTTTCAAAAGTGTCTCAACTTCTTTCAGTCTGTTTAGTATTATACCAAATAGTGAACAGAGATAGCACTTGAGTTAATGTAGTCCTAAAGAGTATTAAATAGTATTTTGATACTATAGGAGAAAGAGTCATCCTACCTGAGTGTAAATTCAGATGTAAATCCAGTAAAGAAGGTATAGTGAATTTTATGTAAGTAGGAGCCTATCGTTCGATTCTTTCTTATGGTAAAAAAAAAAATCTAATGTGAAGAGAAGAAAAATTTCATGTAAAGGATTTTTGCTGTCAAAAAGTAAAAATCACTCATGCACAACAAAACTACCTCCTAAAGACTTGTCCGGGATCCCTCGTATCGAAAAATTAAGAGTGTGATGGAAGATAGCACAGTCTTGTCAAATTGGACAGTTGGCAACAAACAAAAAATGACATACGACTTTTCATGTGAACTCTACCGAATGTCTACATATTCAACTTTCCCCACCGGTGTTCCTGTCTCAGAAAGGAGTCTTGCTCGTGCTGGTTTTTATTACACTGGTGTGAATGACAAAGTCAAATGCTTCTGTTGTGGCCTGATGCTGGATAACTGGAAACGAGGAGACAATCCTATTGAGAAGCATAAACAACTGTATCCTAGCTGTAGCTTTGTTCAGAATCTAGTTTCTGTTACTAGTCTGGAATCCACTTCTAAGAATGCTGCTTCTCCAATGAGAAACAATTTTACTCACTTATTATCACCCACTTTGGAACATGATAGATCATTCAGTGGTTCTTATTCCAGCCTTTCACCAAACCCTATTAATTCTCGAGCAGTCGAAGACTTTTCCCCATTGAGGACTAACCCCTACAGTTATGCCATGAGTACTGAAGAAGCGAGATTTCTTACTTATCAAATGTGGCCATTAACCTTTCTGTCACCGTCAGAATTGGCAAGAGCTGGCTTTTATTATATAGGACCTGGAGACAGGGTAGCCTGCTTTGCCTGTGGTGGGACGCTAAATAACTGGGAACCAAAGGATGATGCTATGTTAGAACACCAGAGAAATTTTCCCAACTGTCCATTTTTGGAAAATTCTCTGGAAATGCTGAGGTTCAGCATTTCAAATTTGAGTATGCAGACACATGCAGCTCGCCTGAGAACATTTATGTACTGGCCATCTACTGTACCAGTTCAGCCCGAGCAGCTTGCAAGTGCTGGTTTCTATTATGTAGGTAAGAGAATGTATAGCTGTACGTTTTATCTAGTTCATTTTGATTAATATATTAGAACACGTGTATTCAGTTATTCTTGTGTTTTCTTTAGGTCGCAACGATGATGTCAAGTGCTTTTGTTGTGATGGTGGCTTAAGGTGTTGGGAATCTGGAGATGACCCATGGGTAGAACACGCCAAATGGTTTCCAAGGTAATTGTTTTGAAAAGTATTTGTATACACAACTCTGTGTGTAAAAGATGTAGGCATGTTGGTGTGTTTTAAGTTTACATTTCAGTATAAGAAAGCTTCTTTATACCATTAGAGAATTAGCCTTTTAAGACACCAAATTGTAACAGTTATTTTGGTAGAAAAATGTAGAATATTCTGTAATTTTTTTTTCTTTTATAAACCATGTGTTCAGGATATAATTTAACTTATTCTTGATGCCTCATTCACAGTTGTGGCCATACGTTACATTTATGTATTTTCCATTTTGCTTAAAGTATTATAAAAATATGTAAAGTAGAGCAAAAAGGGGATATGTTAGAAAAAGATAAGGAAAAAGAAAAACAAGAAGGGACATTAAAAGAATCTAGGAATAGGACAAATATAAAAATGCATATAATAAAAACCTGATTGTATAATCAGTTTTAAATGATTATAATTATAAATTATTTTCTTCTGTACAATTTTATCTTTTTGTGATATGTCATGTATCTCTCTTTAGTCACTCTGTTTCTACCAGTATGTCCTATTTTTTTTTTTTTTTTTACTATAGCCTGGAAAGAATTTAGAGGCAGTGCTGTGGGTGGAATGTTACTGAGTAGTTATATGAACTTGGACAAGTCATGTGACCCCTTTGAGCCTTTCCTCATCTGTAAAATGAGGAAGTTGGAATAGGTAATACTGTCTTTTTAAAAAATTATAAAATGTACATAAAATTTGCTATTTTATCCATTTTTAAGTATACAGTTTTGTGGCAGTAAGTACATTCACCGTATTCCTCATTCATTACTACTGTCAATTTCCAAACTTTTTTTTAATCTTCCCAAACTGAATCTTGTATTCATTTCATTAATTCCTTATATTCCCAGCCCCTGGCAACCACCATTCTACTTTCTGTCTCTGTGAATTCAACTATTTTAGGTACTTTATAAGAGTGGAATCATATCATATAGATAATTTTTCGACTGGTGAGTGACTTTCCTAATAATGAGGAATCTCTAAATTATTTTTGTAGGAAAAATCATGTTTTATTGTCATAATTGTATTTATTTTTGGCATCTCCGTGTGGCTTCTGGGATCTCAGTCCTTATTCAGGGATTGAACCTGGGCAACAGCAGTGAAAACACCAAGTCCTAACTACTGGCCCACCAGGAAATTCCCAGTTGTCAGAATTTTAAATGACTTGATTGTCCTTGGCTCTACGAGATTGGCTTATTCTGTAATTTAGAATTTAATACTGTATTAAAAATACAAAAACAGCTTTCTGATTAACAGTGTTTCATTTGCTATAATTTTTCCTTTAGAAAGCAAGGCCAAACAAAATCTTGGTTTATTTCTGTAATTAGTGTTTTGCTTGAAATGGTTACATAAGGGAAAAGGCCAGAAGTACTTTTTGTAAACACTTCTGAAAACAACAAATTTCAATTGTGGATAGTCTTTCATCTCGGAAAATGAAAATCCAAAGTGGATAATCATTATCGTTGTATTTTAGCAGTTTATTCACTTATTAAATATTTGCATGCCTACTAGCTACTATTTTACTTCTGTTATTTCTCTCTTAATATTTTTATTCATAAGCATTCAAAAGAATTTCCTTTTAAGTACTAATATTTACACGACAGTGTAGAATCAAATGAAAAGTCAATCCAAAGCAAAATGAAGAAGAACCAAATTAAAGAGAAAGGCAAAAATTGTGGTACTATTATTACATATGAGGGTGAAAATAAAACTGGTAGATAAATCTGATTTGGCAGCAGACCAGTAAGAATACTGGGATCCTGTTGAATGACATGATAATTCATGACAGTCACAGCATTATCTGTCGGCAAGGGTCTTAGGAATAAGTAGTTAGAAGTAACAGTGGAAAATCGTGATGATCTTTTTTTCCCCCTTCTAATATCATTTTTTAAAAATTGAAATATAGTTAACATACATAATAAATATGTTTCAGGTGTGCTGTGTCCTGATTTGATGTTTGCATACATAATGAAGTTGTTACCATGATAAGCCTAGTAACCATCTGCCCTTATACAGTTATTGCAATATTTTTGACCATACTAAAAAATGTTTTTTTCTTTGAAGTATAAAAGTTGCTTTTGGTTTCCCTGGTGACTCAGACAGTAAAGAATCTGCCTGTAATGCAAGAGACCTGGGTTTGATCTCTGGGTGGGGAAGATCCCCTGGAGAAGGGAATGTCTGCCCACTCCAGGATTCTTGCTTGGAGAACTCTACGGACAGAGGAGCCTCGCGGGCTATAGTCCATGGAGTTCAAAGACTCGGCCACGACTAAGCGACTAACCCTTCAGCAACAAAGTCATAATTGCTTTTAACCACATTGTTTTTGCTGTAGGTATATTATGTCCCTATGGCTTATTTATTTTATCATTGAATTTTATATCTAAATCACTTTCACCTATTTCCCTCTATGCTTGTGAATACTACTTTAGATGCTGGAGATACTAACAGTGAATAAGACAAGACAAAAATCTTAGTCCTCATAGAATTTATTGGAAGGAGGAAATATGGAGCAGCCAATGTTCAGTATACTTCCTATCTTTAGTCATTATAAGTTAATCCCAGAATAAAAATAATTTAGACCTGTATTAAGATCAGGAACAATGACAAGCTGTGTTCTCGGCATGATGACTTGAGTCATGAACATGTTTACATGATCTCTACTAAATCTACCTCAGTCACCACTTGAAGGACGTTGGGTTGTTTCCAGTTTGGAGCAATAATGAATAAAGCCACTCTAAAAATTAGTAAACCTTTGTGAACTTGTTTTCATTTCATTTAGGTAAATAAATACTTAGAATTGGGATTAGTGGGTTGGATGGCAAGTTTTATTTACCATTGTAACTTTAGAAGAAACTGCCAGATTGTTTTCTGAAGTGGCTTTATCATTTTAAATTCACACCAGGAATATATGAGACCTCCAAGTATTCCAGATTCTCAGTGACATGTGGTAATATCTTTTTGATTTTAGCCATTCTAATAGATGTGTAGTGGTATTTCACTGTGATTTTAATTAGCATTTCCTTAGTGATTAATGATGTTTATTTGCTGTCTATATAAGTTGTCCCTCAGTGTCAGCAAGGAATTGGTTCTAGGACCCTCCTAGGGTTTCCCCTCAAGAAACCAAAATCCATGGGTGCTCAAGTTCCTCATAAGACATAGTAGAGTCAGCCCTTTGTATCTGTGGGTTCTTCATTCTTGGAACTGTGTTTTCTTTGATGAAGTGTCTCTTAAAGAATTTTTTTTTTAATTGCTAAGTTTTGAGAGTTCTTAATGTATTCTAGATACAAGTTCTGCATCAGGTGTGTTTTGGAACATTTCAGTCTGTGACTTGTTTTTTTATCTTTTTAACAGTGTATTTGATGAGCAGAAATTTTTAATTTTGATGATGTCAGTGTATCAATTTTATCTTTTATGGATTATGCTGTTTGTTTATTAGCTAAGAAATCTTTACTTAACCTTAGGACAAAAAGATTGTCTCCTGTGTTTTCTTCTAGAAGTTATATTGTTTTAGGTTTTGTATTTAAGCATGTCGTCCATTTTTAGTTTGTTTCTGTGTACAGTATGGACATAGATAAAGGCTAATATTTATGAATATTGAGTTGTCTATGTCCATTTGTTGAAAAAACAAAAGGGAAGAAACAGAAACAAATGTTATATGAACTTCCTGGAATAACCATTGAGAAATTCTAGTAATTTGAAAGCAAGTATTTGGGAAACACTGTCACAGTATATATAGATGAAAATACTTGTTACTCTATTTTTTTAGGGGATTTGTGCTTCCTGTATAATGGAAGAGTGGACAGTGGAGAAAGATTAGCAGTCATTTTGTGAAAGATAATATTTTAGGCATACCACATTACAGTTCCTGAAACTTACGTTAAACTCCCAAAGTAAATTGTCTAGAACAGCATTTTCCAAGTCTTACCTTTTTCTCCTTTGAGGTCCAGACTCCTTTATTGTTGTATTAATTGTATTAATTAATCAAATAAATATATCAGAATGTATCAATACATAGTAAAAATTTGTGATGTTTTATGAGAATTTTGTTTCTATTAGGTGTATATGTGTACTAGGTTGTGATGTAGAATGTTTATACTATGGGATATAGTCCAAGAGTTTGAAAACCGCTTTTCTAGAATGATCAGAGTATATTTTTGACATAAAAGAATTTAAAAATTTTCCCCTTAATGTTTTAGGTGTGAGTTCTTGATACACATGAAAGGGCAGGAGTTTGTTAGTGAGATTCAAGCTAGATATCCTCATCTTCTTGAACAGGTAAATATGTTTTTATAATTGGCAACATTGGATTCTCCTAGATAACAATTACAAAATGTGATTAAAAGTGATCTTTATATCTTTTTAAAGTTAATTATAGTTATATGTTTTATTTCTATCTTAATGACACTTTTAAGTCTTATTTTCAGACTACCATGTTTGTTCCTGGCTTTTAAAAATTATTTTTTAGTTTTTTGAAAAGTCACATAACCTGCCCCTATACAAATTTGTGGTAGGGTTGGAAAAGAGTCTTTAGTATCTACTCCATCTTTTTGAGAAAAATAAACAAAAAATAACTTTTTAGGAATTTGGAACCTCAGAGAGTGGTTAAGCTGAAATACAACTTTCTAAGTGGAATGAGAAACCAGTAATACTTTTTCCTGCTTTCCTGATACTTAAATTCTAATATGGAATTAACTGAAGTTTAAGGAAATATTTTATGGTGATTAAGATATAGCAAAGTGAAATATGTAAACTACCCAGTTTTCAAAGCATGTGCATAGTATTTAAGATAAACTTACCTTAATGTTGCTATGCTCAGATTGTTTGAGATTTCTGGATTTTACCTTTTTTTTTTTTTTTTTCCCCTGTTTCATAGCTGTTGTCAACTGCAAATACTTCGGGAGATGAAACTGCTGATCCACCAAGTATGTATGAAAATATCCCAAATAAAGAATAGGATTTTATTGAAAATAAAAGTTTGTATATAAAGGATTTCTGGGGTTATAGAAAAAAGTGCTAAAAAGTTAGCTAGTAAATATTATGTATGTTTTCTATTCTCTAGAGAAGGGAATGGCAACCCACTCCAGTATTCTTGCCTGGAGAATTCCATGGACAGAGGAGCCTGGCAGGCTGCATTCCATGGGGTTACAGAGAGTTGGACATGACTGAGCGACTGAGTGCATACACACACATCTGTCTTCTAAGATTCATGACATTTTTAGAGTATTCGTGGAAGTATTCTCGTTTTTGTTCTTAAAGTGCTCATATTCTAAATGGGGAGACAAAATAGGAATACCAAATGAGAGGAGCAAATAGTAAGCCCTCCATAGAGGGAAAGTTTGCTGTAAACTATCATGTTTGGAAAGGCCCAGGTTACATGATTTGAGAATTGGGTTAGAAAAGTATTTTCCTGGTATGTAGTATTTTAGTGCAAGGGTAGGAAATACATCTTCTGGTTATAGTTTATTATTTTAGCTACATCTGGCATTTAGTGTAAAGTGTTATTTAGTCTGCTATTACGTTATTAACTTTCTGTCTGGATGATCTAACCAGTGTTGGGAGTGGGATATTGAAGTTCCCTTCTATTTTATTCCTCTGTATTTCTCCCTTTAGTTATGCTAATATTTGCTTTGGATATTTAGATGTGCCAGTGTTTTGTTATATATAAGTTTACAATTGTTTTATGTATTCTTGATGAGTTGACCCCTTCATCACTGTATATAGCGATTTTCTTTGTCTCTTAGCACTAATTTTGACTGAAAGTTTATTTTATTTTATGTAAGTAGAGAAACTCCCCATCACTTTTGATTATCATTTGCATAGAACTTTTTAATCTTTTCACTTTCAGCCTTTTATATCTTTCCACTTCAAGTCTTTCTGTGTCCTTAAAGCTAAGGTGATTCTTTTGTAAGCCGCATACTATTCAGCCACTCTGTGTCTTTTGATTGGAGAATTTAGTCTATTTACATTTAAAATAGTTACTGATATATAAGGACTTTTTATTTTGTTTTTGTTACTTGTTTTCTGACTTTTTTAAAAAATTCCTTTGTTCATTTCTTCTCTTGCTGTCTTCATCTCTGACTTAATTTCTATAGTAGTGTACTTTAATTTCTCTATTGTATTTTCTGTATCTACTGTAGGTTTTTTCTTTGTGTTTACCATGAAGCTTACATAAAATATCTTACAGATATAATAGTCTGTGTTAAGCTGATAACAACTTACCTTCAATCGTTTAGAGAAACTCTACAGTTTACTTATCCTCACCCCATGTTCTACACTGTTCATGTCATACTTTATATCTCTATATTCTGCATCTAGTAACAAATTATTGGAGTTGTAGTTGTTAGTATTGTTTTTTATTTTTCTGTATTTTTCTGTAGTACTCCTTTTTAAACAAAATTTTATTGAAATATAGTGGATTTACAGTGTTACGTAGTTTCAGGTATACAGCATAGTGATTCTGTGATACTATATATTCATTGTTTATCAGATTCCTTTCCCATATAGTTTGTAGTAGAATATTGAGTAGAGTTCCCTGTGGTATACAATAGGTCTTTGTTGATTATCTCTTTTATATATAGTAGTGTGTGTATGATAATCCCATTCTCCTAATTTATCTCTTTCCCCAGAGTTTCCTCTTTGGCAGTCATAGGTTTGTTTCTGAAATCTATGAGTCTGTTTCTGTTTTGTAAGTTAATTTAAGTCATTTTAAAAAAACATTTAGATATCCCAGATGAGCAATATCATATGATGTTTGTCTTTCTCTGTCTGACTTAGTTTGTTAATCTCTGGGTCCATTCATGTTGTGTCATATGGCATTATTTTGTTCTTTCTTTGTGGCTGAGTGAATTCCATTATATGTATGTACCACATCTTCTTTATCCATTCCTCTGTCAGTAGACATTTATAGGTTTCTTCCATGTCTGGCTGGGCTTTCCAGGTGGCTCAGTGGTGAAGAATCCACCTGCAAAGCAGGAGATGCGGATTTGATCAGTCCCTGGGTTGGGAGGATCCCCTGGAAAAGGAGATGGCCACCCACTCCAGCAGAACTTTTGCCTGGGAAATCTCATGGACAGGGGAGCCTGGAGGACTACAGTCTGTGGGGTCACAAGAGTTGGACACAGCTTGGTGACTAAACAACAATGTCTTGACTATTGTAAATAGTGCTGCAGTGAACGTTGAGGTGCACGTATCTTTTTGAATTATGGTTTTCTGCAGATATATGCCCAGGAGTAGGATTATTGAGTCATTTGGTAGTTACAGTTTTAGTTTTTTAAGAAACCTCCATACTGTTCTCCATAGAGGTTATAACCAATGTACATTCCCACCAATAGTGAAGGAGGGTTCTCTTTTCTTCACTCCCCCTCCAGCATTTATTTTTGTAGACTTTGTTATTAGCTATTCTGACCAGTGTGAGGTGATACCTCATTGTAGTTTTCATTTCTGTTTCTGTGCTAACTAGTGATGCTCAGCATCCTTTCATGTGCCTTTCAGCCACCTGTATGTCTTTAGAAGATCTTCTGTCTCTTTTTGATTGGGTTTGTTGTTTTTACTTAGAGCTGCATGAACTCTTTGTATATTTTGGAGATTAATCCCTTGTCAGTCACTTTGCAAATATTTTCTCCCATTCTGTAGGTTGTCGTTTTGTTTTGTTTATGGTTTCCTTTGCTGTGCAAAATGTATTACTATTTTTTTAACTTACACTAGACATACAATTACAGTATAGTGTGTATTTGAATTTGACCTGCATACTTAATTTTACCAGTTTTATACTTTTATATGTTTTTATTTTATTACTTAAGGTATCTTCATTTTAACTTGAAGAAATCATTTTAGCATTTCTTAGAAAACAGGTTTCATGTCCATGAACTCTGTCAACTTCTGTTTGACTGGAATGTCTTTATTTTTCCTTCATTTCTGAAGGACAATTTTGCCAGTATTTGTTTTGCTGAAAGTTGTACTTTATTTTGGTTTCAAAGGATTCGTTAACAAAAGAAACTGCTTGTTGCACACAAATAAGCAGTTTCAATATTTAATATTCAATAATTAATTTGGCTTAATTTCAGTGTACAGTCATTAAAAGAAATAGAAACAGTAAACAGAAGTAATAGCATATACATCTCTGCTGCTGCTGCTGCTAAGTTGCTTCAGTCGTGTCCGACTCTGTGCGACCCCACAGACGGCAGCCCATTTGGCTCCGCCATCCCTGGGATTCTCCACGCAAGAACACTGGAGTGGGTTGCCATTTCCTTCTCCAATGCATGAAAGTGAAAAGTGAAAGTGAAGTCGCTCAGTCATGTCTGACTCCGCGACTCCATGGACTGCAGCCTACCAGGCTCCTCCGTCCATGGGAGTTTCCAGGCAAGAGTACTGGAGTGGGATGCCATTGCCTTCTCCGATATACATCTCTACATTGGGCCAATACCCACGTTAATCTAGTATTGAACAGTGCTGGAAGTCCCACGTAACAGCAGTCTAGAGTCCTAACTGGGAAAGGGTCCTGTCAGTACATCCACCACACAGGCCAGACTTCAGATTGCAGCTTTGGGAGCTCCTGCTTATGCTCCTAGGCCACAAACTGATAACAGTTTGCATGCAAAAATGCAGTTCAGGTTTTTCTTTAACTTTTACAATGCTGTTTGTTTCATCTAGTGAGTCATAAAGTTCTTTAGACTCTAGGGGCCTGATTAGGTTCCCAGGGGCTTAAGAAATTCTAAGGCTGGATTTCCCTGGTGGTCCAATAGTTAAGAATCAACCAGCTAGTGGTCTGGGAAGATCCCACATGCTGCAGAGCAGTTAAGCCCATATGCTATAACTATGGAGCCTGTGCGAAACCTGCACGTTGCAACTAGAGAAAGCCTGTGCAGCAAACAGACCCAGTGCAACCAAAAATAAATGAATAAATAAATAATCAAATATAAAGTACTTGTTAAAAAAAAAATCCAAGACCCACTCCCTTTCTTATCTGAAGTGCAGCTTGACTTGCTGGTAATGATTGATGTTCGTGCATGCAGGCAGGCATATAGTCCAGGCAAGGTCAGAAGTCGGTTAGAGGTATGCTCCCCTACTTCTGAAGCCTGAACAAGACTACCTTCATTTTTAATTTCCCAAAGTGTTCTTGGTTGGCATTTGTTTTTCTTTTAGTGCTTGGATATATTAAGTCTGTCTCTCCTAGCCTGGAAGGTTTCTGCAGAGAAATGTGCTGATAGCCTTAGGGGTTTCCCTTGTATGTAATAATTCATTTTTTCCTTGCTGCTTTCAAAATGCTTTCTTTGTCTTTTTATTTTTAATATTTTGACTATAATGTGTCTTGGAATAATCTCTGGCTTGATCTTGCTTGGGGTTCTCTGTACTTGCTATTTCTGGATATCCGTATCTCTCCCAAGATTTGGAAACTGAAGTTTTAAGCTATTATTTCTTGAAGTAAGCTTTCTACCCCTTTTTTCTGTCTTCTGGGGTTCCTGTGATGTTCATCTGCTTTGTGGTGCCCTGTAATTCATGTGGTCTTCTGTCACTCTTTTTTATTCTCTTTTTGTTCCTATAACTGGCTAATTTCAAATGATCTCCGTTTGGGTTCTCATTCTTTTTTTCTGCATGATCAAGTCTGTTGAATTTCTCTATTGATTTTCAGTTCTGTGCTTTTATTCTTCAGCTCTAGGTTTTCTGTTTGATTCTTTTTTCTTTCTCTTGATTAAACTTCTGATTTTGGTTTCTGTTGCTTGTTTAAACTTCTGATTTTGTTCATGCATTGTTATTTCATTTAGTTGTTTACCGTTGTTCTCTTGAATTTTATTGAGTTTCTTTAAGGTGACTGTTGAGTTCATTGTGAGACAAATCATAGATCTTCATTTCTTTGGGGTCAGTCTGGATGTTTATTAGTTTCTTTTGATGGTGTTGCGTGTGCCTGATTTATATATTTATATGCTATATGTAGCCTGGCCATAGTATCTGTACATTTGAAGGAGCAAACACCATTTCCAGTTTTTACTGATTGGTCTTGCCGGGTGAGGCCCTTCTTCTGTCAATTTTAATGGATACAGAGCTGTTTTGGGGTCTGTCGCTGGGACCATAGTCAGGGATTCAAGCACCTGGGTACAAGCCAGTCTTCTCAAAATCGCTCTCCTTGGTTTTGGAATACACAAGGCTTTCAGAATCTTATATCTCAATCACAGAACCTCTCACAAAGGCACTTTGGTCCTTGGATGGATTCCAAATTGTTGTTGAGTAGGGATCCAGATGGGAGACATCTTAATTAGCAATCTTGCTATCATTACTCTCTTGTATCCTTAAGGTATCATCCTCACTTGGCTTCCTGGACACCACATTGTTGATTTTTCAGTTTCCCTGGTTGATCATGAACAATTTCTTTTGGTGGGTACTCTTTTTTCAAACCTCTTAAGTGATGGAGTGCCCCTCAACATTCAGCCCAAAGGTAGTTATCCATTTCCTGAGCTGCAGACTAGCATGTTCAACTACCTGTTTAAATCTCTGCTTGTTTATAATGGATTTCTCAGAGTTAATAGGACCAGAGCAAACATTTTCTCCCTGCCCTTCGTACCTCAGATGTGCTTCTTCTCTGATCTTCCCTGCTCAGTTAATGGTTCCCACTTCCTGAGGTTGACTTGAGTTAGACATCATCCCTGATTCCTCCTTTTACTTTGTATATTTAAGCTATTAAAAGTCCTTTCATCTCTATCTTTATAATATGTCCCGAATCTTACCACTTCTCTTCATCGTCACCACTGTTAACCTGATTCAAACTTCTATCACCTTTTGTCATAAAATCCTAACACGTCTCCCTTGATTCCATTTTACCTCCCTAAAGTTTATCACAGAGCTGCCAGAATCATTTTTTGAAAAAAACAAATCAAGTTTTATCAGTTCTAGAATATTCTAGCAGACTTAAAATATAAACTCCTCACAAGGCTCTACATGATGTAGGCCTCACCCTGCTCTCTGACCTACTCTCTGACTCTGCACTGCCTTACTATTTCTTGAATAATATCAAGCTTTCCTCTTGACTTGAGGCTTTTATACTCGCTGTTCTCTTTGCCTGAAAGACTTCTTTCAGATATTCCGACACTCATTCCTTATCATAGAGTTGTTTGCTCTGCTGTTACCCATTCAGACAGGGTTCCACATACATTTGAGCAAGGGAGCACACACACAGTGTATATTTATGTTTATTATACAACAGTTTTCCAGCAGATGGCAGTAAAGTATCTTGAAGAATGATGTCTTTTTATAATTTTCACAAAAATGCCATATTGGCTGGCATAGACCCTGTTATCAGAAAATGCCTCTCTGATCACCCTATCCTGAATGTCCTCCTGCTGCTTCCTAGTTTGTCTTAACACCTTATTCTGCTTTATTTTCTTCAGAACATGTGTTGCTATCTGAAGTCATATTGCTTTAATTCTTTAATCACATTTTTAAAAATCACGTTTTTAGATGTATTCTGTGTGAATTAGTCTTCCACTTTACTGTTCTTCCCATCTTTGTTTTTTCTGCTTCATATATCCACCTCTTCAGGTCCTGTCTATCCTTCAAGTTCAAACTCTTGTGTGATCTTTTTCATTAAGTCTTTGTTGATTTCTCCCACGTTCCTAGCTGAATTGAGATTATTCTCACTTCTAAATTTGTGTAGCATCTCAGTTTCCAAAAATAACTGTACAACAGAGTCATTTGAGGAATTTTTAGGATATTCTTATGTTCCATCCCTAAAGACTCTAACTAAGTAGGTCTAAGATGTGGGAATTGGTATTTTTTTAGAGTACAGCCTGTTACTGGGCTTCCTTGGTGGCTCAGTGGTAAAGAACCTGCCTGCCAATGCAGGAGTCATGGGTTCGATCCCTGGGTTGGGAATATCCCTTGGAGAAGGAAATGGCAGCCCTCTCCAGTATTTTTACCTGGGAATTCCTATGGGCAGAGGAGCTTGGTGGGCTATCGTCCATGGGGTCACAGAAGAGTCAGACACAACTTAGCAACTGAACAACAATAACAGCAGCCTGTAACTGCACTCTCATTTGATCCTTATCAGGTTCAGACTTTGGTTGGAGTTATAGGTAACTTGTATATACAGCTCATCTCCATTACCAGGATATAATCACCGCTAGAATAAAGATTATGTCAGAGTCATTATTGTTCCCCATATTTTTATATTTATGGAATTTACCCAAATATATGTCTTTTAAAATAGTTGTTCAGTTTGGACCTGGAGAAAGTTCTTCAGACGATGCAGTCATGATGAATACACCTGTGGTTAAAGCTGCCTTGGAAATGGGCTTTAGTAGAAGTCTGATAAAGCGAACAGTTCAGAGTAAAATCCTAACAACTGGAGAGAATTACAAAACAGTTAATGATATTGTGTCAGCACTTCTCAATGCTGAAGATGAGAAAAGAGAAGAAGAAAAGGAGGAAGAGAAGGAAAGACAAACTGAAGAAACAGCATCAGGTATTTGGGAATGTTAGTCCCCTGGATTATTTCCATTGAGGTCTCATAGGATTGTCTCACGTGTTGCAGCCCAGTGAGTATCCCTGTCTCTCCACTAACTGCTGGTGGCAGCCAGCAGTCGTTTCCAAACCTCACATCCCCTTCACTGTGAGCAGTGTATTACCTTAGTTTGAGAATCACTGACTACAGTTTTTTTTTCTTTTTGAACATTTTTTTTCTCCCCAAGAAGATCCCTGATTTATGCTAATCAGAGGGTTTTGTCATAATTTCTTTCTTGAGCTATATTGCCTTTCTCCCTCTTACATTAACAGATTTAAACTGTTTAGAAGAAGTAAGATTTTAAAGCTGGGGGCCTGTCTCATTTCTACTTTTTTTTTAAAGTTCCTTTAAATCATATTTTTAACATGGTATTTTACTGTCTAATCCTAGCTTAGTGATCCTTATAGAAAAAATAAAATCCATGATGAAATTCTAGGATTTGATAAGAAGCACCTCCCCAATCCAAAGATCGTAGGGAACTGATTTTGGTATTTATCCATATTGTGTTAAGCTTCAGATTTCCACAACAAGTCTTCTGAGTAATCATTCCTTTAACAAATACTAACTGAAAATGATCACCTGTACCAAGTACTGTGCTTCTCATGGTGCTTACTTTCAAGGAGCTTAGAGACTAGCTGTGGAAACTAGTATGCAAAAAGATAGGGTTACAGGGCCAGTAGAGGTGAAGGTTGCATACATAGTGTAAATTTGACTGTCGGATTGACGACACTTTTTCTGTTTAAGCTTGTAAGTAATGATAGGAATAGTTTGAGAACTGTATCATTTGGCTGTGTAGCAAAATGTTTAAGGTCTGATTTCTAGTTGAGACAAATTTGTGTTTAAATCCTGGCTCTGTCAGTTACCGGCTTGGTGATTAATTTAACCAGAACTCTTGTTTTCTCACCTGTAAAACAAGGATGATAGTAGTACTAATTGCATGGGGCAGCTATAGGAATTAAATGAGATGTTACAAGTAAAACAGTTTAGCGCCTTTACCTAGCACATCAAAAATTTTTTTTAAGTAGATTGTCTTGGGAAGTGGGAGGGTCTTCATGCAAGAAAGGGCCCAGGGATAGTGAGATTATTAACCAGAGGGCAGGAGGAGAAGGGGAGGACAGAAGATGAGATGGTTGGATGGTCTCACTGACTAGTAGACTAGAGTTTGAGCAAATTCTGGGAGATAGTGAAGGGCTCCTGGAGTGCTGGGGTCACAAAGAGTCGGACATGACTGACCAGCTGAATGACAACAACAATAAAATAGACGTTAAATGAAATCACTCTAATAAACTTGGGCACTGTAGTTCTGTGACTTTCTTGTACTTTGTAAGGTTCAGAGAAAACTCTTGAATTACAGCTTGAAATTGTTTCTTAATAATCAAAAAAAGAATAGAGAGGAAGAGTTTAGGATGCTAATAAGAGAAGATAATTAAAACAGCTGACTGATACATAGATTAGAATGGGACATAAGCAAAGCCAGAAGACAACTCTTGTTAGTAGGGTTGGAAATAACATAGAGCTACAGCATCAGGTGAAGAACAAATCTGTTAGTAGTAAGGTGAATTATTTAGGCAGAAGGATATAAGTTGTGGGCAGAGAAGGGACTTTTACAATTTTGAGATGAGCAGTGTGTTTCACTTCTTGGTTGTTGTTCAGTCACTCAGTCATGTCCAACTCTTTGCAACCCCAAGGAAATAAATGGTCTTTTTTTTTTTTAAACAACTTTACAATAGACTTCTTTATTTTTCATTAAACTTGTAAATATGGAGATGTAAAAAATGCTAAAGCCTTTGACTGTGTGGATCATAGCAAGCTGTGGAAAACTTTTAAAGAGAGGGAAATACCAGACCATCTTACCTGTCTCCCGAGAAGCCTGTATGTGGGTCAAGAAGCATGACTGATTGGTTCAGGATTGAGAAAGTGCTGTCTGTTGTCACCCTATTTATTTAACCTATACCCTGAGCACATCATGAGAAATGCCAGGCTGGATGAGTTACAAGCTGGAGTCAAGATAGGCGGGAGAAACATCAACAACCTCAGATATGTGGATGAAATCACTCTAATGGCGAAGAGGAAAGAGGAACTAAAGAACCTCTTGATGATGATGAAGGAGAAGAGAGAAAAAGGTGGCTTAAGATTAAATATTAAAAAAACTAAGATCATTGCATCTGGCCCCATTACTTCATGGCAAATAGAAAGGGAAAAGGTGAAAATAGTGACACATTTCCTCTTCTTGGACTTTAAAATCATTGCAGATGGTGACTGCAGCCATGAAATCAGAAGATGATTGCTTCTTGGCAGGAAAGCTATGACAAACCTAGACAGTATGTTGAAAACAGAGACAGCAGTCTGCTGACAAAGGTCCGTATAGTCAAAGCTATGGTGGTCATGTACGGTTGGGAGAGCTGGACCATAAAGAAGGCAGAGCACCAAAGAATTGATGCCTTTGAACTGTGGTGCTGGAGAAGACTCCTGAGAGTCCCTTGGATAGCAGGGAGATCAAAGCATTTAGTCCGAAAAGAAATCAACCCTGAATATTTATTGGAAGGACTGAACAGCAACTTTTTTTTTTTTAAGGCTGAAAGCAGGCAATTAAATATTGGTGATTGGGGCATCAAAAGAGGAAGTTTTTGAAAAATACTTCAGGAATTTATGGATTTCGTGTGGTTTAAGGTTAAAGGAGAAAACATTACTTTAAAAACAAGACTAGGCTTGATTCATATGCATTCTTTTTAAATTGCTATAAACCTAGACATTTATAAAATATTGGTAGCCAACTATGTGCCAGCTACTGTGATAAATACTTCACATATATCTCATTTAATCCTTACAACTCTTTGAGAAAGGTACTATTATTATCTACATTTTACAGATGAGGAAACTGAGGTGTATGAAGGTTATGGCACATAGCTACTAAGTGGCTGTGCCTGTGTGGGCAGCTAGGTCTGTCCTAACACTGCAGCTCAAACTCTTAAGCACTGCTTACTGCTTTTATTCCCTGCCCCCCGACTCTGGGTCTTTGTTGCTGAGTGCAGGCTGTTCTCTAGTTGCAGCGAGTAGGAGCTGCTCTCTGTCGTGGAGTGCGGGCTGCTCACTGCGCTGTCTTCTCTTGGCGCAGAACACTGGCTCTAGGCCCGCAAAACACTGGCTCTAGGCCTGTGGCCTTCAGAGGTTGTGCTGCATGAGCTCAATAGGTGCAGGGCTCTAGGGTGCAGGCTCAGCAGTTGGGGAGCACAGGCTTAGTTGCCCTGCAACATGTGGAACCTTCCTGGACCAGGGATCAAACCCATGTCCCTTGCATTGGCAGGCAGATTCTTAACCAGTGGACCACCAGGGAAATCCTGTTTACTACTACTTAAATATGAAGTTGAAGATTCTACAACTGATTCTACAACTGATTGATTCTACACCTGATTGATTCTTCCTGTGACATTGGACAGTTCACTCATTCCTCCTGAGTCTTACCCTATCTGAAAATAAGAAACATTAATAACTGACTTGTTTAATTGATAGGATCTTTTTATCTAATGAGACAATTCATATGAAAATGCTTATAAACAACGTGATATAATGCAAAGAAAAGTCAGTATTTCACTGAGGCAAAGTATAGAGGTGGCACATTTATACTATCCTCTAAAATTCTCTTCCTACTTTCTGCAGGATAAAGCAGGATTCTAAGATATGTTAAAAGATAAAATGTTACAGAAAAACCCAAAGCAAGTTTTTGCCCAACCCAATATATAGACTTAAGTAGGTTACAAAAACAGGCCATATGTATACTACATACTATGCCATAGTATAGTATGTATACTATATACATACCAAATCTTCTGAAAGCTTTCCAAATGACAGACATGAAGATGCAGACAAGTAATTTTTTTCTTTTCTTCTAGCTCCTATTTAGTGTCTGAATTGTTCATTGGGTTGGTTGTTAGTGACTATGAGTGTGGTTGGAGCACACTCATAATAAATCTATAATCTTTTATAATCTAATACATTTTTTCTTTTTTTTTTTTAACATTGAAGATGATTTGTCATTACTTCGGAGGAATAGAATGGCTCTCTTTCAACAGTTGACGTGTGTGCTTCCTATCCTGGATAATCTTTTAAAGGCCAATGTAATTAATAAACAGGAGCATGATATTATTAAGCAAAAAACACAGATACCTTTGCAAGCAAGAGAACTGATTGATACCGTTTTAGTTAAAGGAAATAGTGCTGCCAACATCTTCAAAAACTGTCTTAAGGAAATTGACCCTACATTATATAAGAACTTGTTTGGTGAGTTTGTTGTACGGTTATTTTTAGAATTGTGTTCATCTTTGTGTTTGATAAATAAATTGAATCCAGTTAGCAAACTCTGTATGTACATTTACTTGTTCTAAAAAAGTGAAGTCTTCTATTGCCGAAGTAGCTTGGCTAAATAATATCCTATGATATATAACTAAAATCTATGTATTCAGTACATAGTAGGGGAAAAATAATATGTAGTAGGCAAAGCAGTCTTGTATTTGGTAGAGTAATGCTTTAAAAATTTTTTTTAATTGAGGTGTAGGTGGTTTACTTTATTGTGTTAGTTCCAGGCATACAACAGTTACTTAAAATTTTTTAGATTATATTCCGTTTATATTGGCTATTTTCTCGGTGCTATACAGTGGACCTTGTAGCTTGTTTATTTTATACATAGTAGTTTGTACCTCTTGATCTTCCTACCCCTGTTTTGCCCACCCCTACTGGAAGTAGTAGCCACTAGTTTGTTCTCTATATCTATGTCTGTGTCTTTTATGTCATGTTCACTATTTTATGTTTTAGATTCCACATATACATGGTAACATAGTGTTTCTCTGTGTAATAGAAATAAGTCTTAGTGACTTATTTCACTAAGCACAATACACTCCTGGTCCCATCTGTGTTGTTGCACATGACAAAATTTTATTTCTATGGCTGAATGTTAGAGTGATGTTTTTTTGTATGTTTTTCTTTCCTCAGTGGAAAAGAATATGAAGTATATCCCAACAGATGTTTCAGGTAAAACAAAATTAAGACTTGGGACCAACATATTACCTTTAAAAAATTATTTATTTATTATAAATAATAATAAATGTGCTGTGCTAGGTCTTTGTTCCTGCGCAGGCTTTCTCTAGTTGCGGCGAGTGGAGGCTGCTCTTCATTGTAGCGCACAGGCTTTTTATTATGGTGGCTTCTGTTGCAGAGCACAGGTTCTGGGGTGCACAGGCTTCAGTAGTCACGGTGTGTGGGCTCAAGAGCTGTGGTTCCCAGGCTCTAGAGCACAGGCTCAGTAGTTGCGGTTCCCGGGCTTCAGAGCACAGGCTCAGTAGTTGCGGTTCCTGGGCTCCAGAGCACCGGCTTCAGTAGTCGCAGTGCATAGGTGCAAAAGCTGTGGCTCCTGGGCTCTAGAGCACGGGCTCAATAGTTGTGGTGCACAGGCTTAGTTGCTTCACGGCATGTGGGATTTTCCTGGGTCAGGGATTGAACTTGTGTCTCCTGCATTGGCAGGCAGATTTCTTCACCACTGAGCCACCAGGGAAGCCCCTACCCTTTTATTTTTTTAATGGAAGGTAAAGTAGAAACTGAATTTCACTGATGTTTTTGTTGTTATAGGTCTTTCCCTGGAAGAACAGTTGAGAAGGCTGCAAGAAGAAAGAACTTGTAAAGTGTGTATGGACAAAGAAGTTTCTATTGTATTTATTCCTTGTGGTCATCTGGTAGTATGCCAGGAATGTGCCCCTTCTCTAAGAAAATGCCCTATTTGCAGAGGTATAATTAAGGGTACTGTTCGTACATTTCTCTCATAAAAGAAAAATAAGCTGTATGTTAGCTTATATATAAAAATCTTTAAAATGTTTGAAGTAAAAAAAAAGGAATTACTGACTCCTTAATTAGTAACATTTGTATTCTCTGCGCTCTTTGGTACTAGTACTCGTGTTTCCAAAAAATGGTGTCACATATAATATTTAATCTTAATCTCTGTTTATATGAAAAATAAGGTTTATGTTTGAGCTGTGTTAGTGAACATATGCGCATACAGGAGAAGTTAAAGAAGCAGTGTTAATGCTGTTATGTATTATTTTAGGAGTGACTGGATCTGGTATTCTTTCTGAAAGTATTGAGTACTACTTTAGAGTACAGTTGAAAAGAACTGGAAACTAGGAACCCTGGAGTTTATCACAGTTATATTGTCAGATGCTCATTGGTTCTTTTTCAGTTGTGTTCTTTTTCAAATAATGGTACAGCGTTGAGACAGGGTCCTGGTTCCTACTCAAAAAAAATATGCATAACAATGTCTTTGAGTTCCACAGAACTGGGGGCCCCACCCAGGTGGAGGATGGTAACTTCAGGCTGAACACAAGATTTCTGGAGCACGCTCTGTTGCCTCACCAGTAACCAATCAGGAAAAAGTCATACACCCTGAAGCCCTCATCCCAAATGTTGCCTCCTGTTTCTGGGGACCAGTGATGACCATCCTGTTAGGTTTCCTGTTTGGCCTCTGTCTATTTCATCTCTGAGAGGAGCCAACAGTGTCAAGCTAAATTGCTGTTATTACAAAGTGAATGCTGGTTTCAAGCACAGAATACACCTTAACTTAGATCAGGTAGAGAGAGATTTCTGCTTTGCTAGGCAGGCCTATGCCCATGCACAGCAGGAAGAAATTATAGAAGAAAGAGACTTCCACTCCAGTTCCCAAGAAGGATCTTAAGTTTGAAGTCTCTCAGCAGGAAGTTGTTAGGGGAAACACACTGACTGAAACTGCCCACCCTGGCCAGGCACCATAGTAACCATTTGCAAGAGTTTTATGACAGGAGGTCCTGGTATGGAAGACGGAACTAATAAGCCACCACCAACCGGAAGAGCTCAGGAAAGCTCAAACTAAGACAACACATGTTGAGCCACCTCCCAGAATCCTCACCTCTGGCATCAATCTTGGCTGAACAAGGCGTGCACCACCAGGAAGGACTCTGAGTCAGAATGATTGTCTAAAGACAATCGAGAAACTAATCCCATCACCGTAAAACCCCAGACTGCCAGAGCAGTTCTCCTGGGTTCCCTCACCCTACTGCTTTCCACCTGTTAGCAAAAAAAAAAAAAATGGTGTCATATATAATATTTAATCTTAATATCTGTTTATATGAAAAGTAAGATTTATGTTTGAGCTGTGTTAGTGTACATATGTGTACACAGGAGAAGTTAAAGGAGCAGTGTTAATGCTGTTATGTATCATTTTAGGTGTGACTGGATCTGGTATTCTTTCTGAAAGCCTTGAGTACTACTTTAGCGTATTGTTGAAAAGAATTGGAAACCAGGAACTCTGGAGTCTATCACAGTTATATTTCCAAATTCTCATTGGTTCTTTTTCAGTTGTGTTTTAAGATAAGGATTTTTCTCTTAGTGGTATAAAAGTTTTTCCCCAGTTTGTGAGAAACATCTTAATAAAAGGTCTTTACAAAGACTACATCAATTCATACCAGTTTTTTTGTTGTTGTTCTGCTTTATAATTTCCATAAACTTTCATAAAGTTATAAGAATGAGGTAATGTACATAAGCATAGTACTTGTCACATTGTAAGCAGTTCAAATGCTAATTATTAAAAAATTGAATTCATAAAACAAATTACCAAAGTTTTTTTTAATAATAATGGAATTTATGAGAATTTCTTTCAGATGACAGTATCTGTCTAGTTGCTTTGTATATTGTAGATACTATTTGAATTTAAAATCCATATCAAACATTCTTAACAAAATTACGTAAATCTTCATTTGGATTTAAGAAAATAGTGTCACCATTTTGTTGTAGAAGTGTTGGTGGGAGGTTGAATACAGCCAATGGTAAGTATATTCTTTGGAGCCCAGTCATATTTGACCTTTCCCAGATCTGGGTCTTTGATAGATCTGAGGCCAAATGAAAAGGAGGTCTAGTATAAAAAATTCTTATCCCCAAACTCCATTAGATTCTTTCAAGTAAAGAGTATAGTAGGAAGAAAAAATTTCTCTATCTTTTTTTTGAAAGTCAGACTTAATAGGTGCTGTTTAATGATGATTAAGTGAAAATAGGCAGGAATTCTGTAGGAAACAGTATCTGCAGGGCCCTGGTATGCACACTTAAGGGCCATGGAGGCAGGCCTTGTACCAGTCTGCCCATGGCACAACCCCTATCTCCTGTGAGTTGTGGGACACTCATCACTTGGCCTAGGCCTGGGTCCCCAGAAAGCCTGAGTCCTCTGCTGGGCAGAGAGCAGCCCTGCAGGCTCCATGATGCGTCTGTGGGCCCAGGTCTGTCCCTGGGAGGAATCTGAGGCTCCGTGTCAGGGAGCTACAGCAAGTGTTCCATCAGATAGGAGAGAGACTGAATGGTGGCAGTGTGTGTGGCAAGGCCTGGAGAGTGGTCCACCAGCCGGGCTGTTGCCTTCATTCATCGTGATGTGCTGTTGCATTGGTGTAAGTCTGAACACATACTTCTAGGTGCAAGACCTATGTCAGTAAGAGAAAGATTCTCCCTGCGATTATAGAAGGAATTTAAAGAGGGAATTAGATCATTTTTGAAACTCTACTATAGTAAAACATAGTACTCAGTATCCACTGTGTACCAGGCACTGTGGATTCTTCAAGAGATGAGAATAGCAGACCACCTTATCTGCCTCCTGAGAAATCTGTATGCAGGTCAAGAAGCAACAGTTAAAACTGGACATGGAACAACAGACTGGTTGCAAATTGGGAAAGGAATCTGTCAAGGCCGTATGTTGTCACCCTGCTTATTTAACTTATGTACAGAGTACGTCATGAGAAATGCTGGGCTGGATGAAGCACAAGCTGAAATCAAGATTGCTGAAGAAATACCAATAGCCTCAGATATGCAGATAACACCACCCTTATGGTAGAAAACGAAGAGGAACTAAAGAGCCTCTTGATGAAGGTGAAAGAGGAGGGTGAAAAAGCTGGCTTAAAACTCAACATTGAAAAAACGAAGATCATGGCATCCAGTCTCATCATTTCATGGCAAATAGATGGGGAAACAATGGAAACAGTGGCAGACTTTATTTTCTTGGGCTCCAAAAATCACTGCAGGTAGTGACTGCAGCCATGAAAAGATGCTCCTTGGAAGGAAATCTGTGACCAACCAAGGCAGCATATTAAAAAGCAGAGACATTGTTTTGCTGACAAAGGTCCATCTTGTCAAAGCTGTGGTTTTCCAGTAGTCATGTACGGATGTGAGTGTTGGACCATAAAGAAGGCTGAGCATTGAAGAATTGATGCTTTTTAACTGTGGTGTTGGAGAAGCCTCTTGAGAGACACTTGGACTGCAAGGAGATCAAACCAGTCAATCCTGAAGGAAATCAACCCTGAATATTCATTGGAATATTGGATGCTGATGCTGAAACTCCAATACTTTGGCCACCTGATGCGAAGAGCTGACTATTAGAAAAGATCCTGATGCTGGGAAAGATTGAAGGCAGAAGTAAAAGGGACAAACAACAGGATGAGATGGTTGGATGGCATCACTGACTCAATGGACAGGAGTTTGAGCAAACTCAGGGATATGCTGAAGGACAGGGAAGACTTGCATGCTGCAGTCCATGGGGTCGCAAAGAGTTGGACACTACTGAGCAAATGAACAACAGCAGCAAATCTATGTATGATCACTTCTTTACTTTTTATTGTTTCTGCACTTGGCTAAAAGAGGTATTTATTGTTATTGGGCTCCACAAACCCACAACAGATAGTATTTCTTGGGTGGTCAGTTGGGAAAGACATGATTAACTCAGTGGAAATAGAAAAACCATGCTAATAATAGATAATTAGGAGACATACTGTTATATTATGGTATAATTGTGTCCAACAGGTTTTAACCAGTGAATCCTTGGTACTTTTAATCCTTAGCAGTTGTGATGACATAAGGTAAAATTGCATAATTATCCAAGATAATTGGATAATTACCTTGTAAGCCAAGTGACCATATATTGTGGTATTGTGAAAAGAGCCTAGAATTTCAAATCTGAAGACTTTACCTCTAAGCTCAGTTCTACCATTAAACAAGGATCTTCAGTTCAGTTCAGTCGCTCAGTCNATCTTCCCAACCCAGGGATCGAACCCAGGTCTCCTGCTTTGCAGGTGGATTCTTTACTGTCTGAGCCACCAGGGAAACCCAAGAATACTTGGAGTGGGTGACCTATCCCTTCTCCAGGAGGACTTCCCAACCCGGGAATTGAACCTGGGTCTCCTGCATGGCAGACAGATTGTTTACCAGCTGAGCTACCCGGGAAGCCCAATGATTGCTATTGTCAGGACTAAACTCAGACCTCCCAGTTTTGGGGCAGAGGGTGTGTGTGTTGGACAAGTAGTAACACATTCTCAGGTCTGACTTCTCATGTAACAGCTGTCTTATCATTTCCACTCAATGACATCATGATGCATCTCATTCCTTCCCAGGTGAACTCAGGGGCACTTACTGGTAAAGAGAGTGGTTAGGGATTTCCCTGGTGGGCCAGTGGCTAAGACTGGGTGCTCCCGAGGCAGTGGGGCTGGGTTCAATCCCTGATCAGAGAACTAGATCCCGCATGCCACAACTAAGGCTCAGTACAGCCAGATAAACAATAATTAAAAATAAAACACAGTGGTTAGCATACACAGGGCCTCCAGATAAACCACCCCTCCTCTAAAGGTGAGATCCGATTTCTCCTGGAAAACCATTTGAGAATTCCCTGACATCCTATCTTCAGATTTACACTTGGCAACATGTGCTTGTATTCAGCCAAGTCTACTTCAATAATACCACCACTGGGCTTTTGCAGGCAAGTTCCAAGTCACATCAAATGCTTCGTACATTTGTAATTTCCCTTGTGAAGTGCTGGGATAATCACCCAGGAGATGGAAGCTAGCTCATTAGCTTTGATATTCAGCAATTCGCATTTGCAGCCGTGGTTGATAATAGACTACATTCCAGATAAATCAGGTAGTGGCTTATGTGTCATGGAACAAATATCATGAAACCCCAGATGAAATGACTATTCAACAACACATTAAATCTGGTGGCAGTTTATATGTCTAAGAAGTGAGCTGTGCCCAAGTGCAATCAAGCAGATCATTCCATTTCCCCAAATCCATAAATTCTAATGCTTCCCTTTTTCCTAAATTCTCCTGCACTCATACCACTTCACTCAGTCATAAAAATAAGATATTTTCCCTAACTCACAAATCTCAATGGACTTTATTTTACACAGGACATGCCTCAACTAAAATCTTCCTTTATTATAGTTAGATTTTTTTTTTTTTTTTAGTAGAGTAATAGGAACTTTATCCAAGAAACTTGAGGTTTTGTTCAAAAAAATTGCCTAATCTTGGTGACTAATTCTATTTAATAAAGCTTGGGTACTTTTCTCCCATATGGTACATACTCTGAAGTTACTTTTCTTTGTATGGAAGAAGAGCACATTTGGTTACCTGGTTTCCCATTTTATAGCTGATTAGAAGCATGAAAACAAAATAGTTTGAGGGGATAAAAGCTGAACAAAGCAGACATACTTAGAAAAATGAAAAATCCAACCTCAAGGGAGAAGAGAAAATACTAAAACAAAGGATGAGAATCCAAAAGCATAACTCACTATACCTGTTAGTCTAATGCCAAGTAACACAATATTCATTGGTGGCCCTGAAGGCACCAGAATTTACATAATACCAAATAATTTTTGTACTTAATAATAATCTATATAAGGGTGCTCATCACATAGTATTCATAAAAAGGAAAAAAATGTTGAAATAGACTTATCATCAAACAATGGAAAAACTATTAGATAAATTATAAAGTTCCATTCAGTTGAATATTCTACAGTCTTTAAGTGGTGTTAACAAAGAAATTTTTAAAAGATAAACATAAAAGCATTCTGAAAAAAGTTGAAACCATGTCCTATAAATTCCATTCAACCAAGCTGAGAAGTATAATAAATTCAAAGATACTGTTCAAGATGGTTAAAATTTTAAAGGTATAATAATTAAAGAAACACAGTTTGAGTCCTCATAAAATCCTGTTATGTGTAATAATTCAGTTTTTCAAGATGCAAGCTAAATAATGCTGTCCTAGGCAGTGGGCTAATCATAATGTGATTTGCTCTCAGATCATTTCCTAAGCTTTCTTAAATTTATCCTAGTAAAACAATAACTGCTGCTGCTAAGTCGCTTCAGTTGTGTCCGACTCTGTGCGACCCCATAGACCGCAGCCCACCAGGCTCTGCCGTCTCTGGGATTCTCCAGGCAAGAACACTGGAGTGGGTTGCCATTTCCTTCTCCAATGCATGAAAGTGAAAAGTGAAAGTGAAGTCACTCAGTCGTGTCTGACTCTTAGCGACCCCATAGACTGCAGCCTACCAGGCTCCTCCATCCATGGGATTTTCCAGGCAAGAGTACTGGAGTGGGGTGTCATTGCCTTAATTTTAAATAGAATATTTAGATATAGCAATCACAGCAAAGATGGCTTTTGTCTTAAAAAGACATAAGAAATACTGAAAATAAAGTAAAAAAAATGCCAATAATATGTTTAACCACGTATAAGAATCAGATGGCTGGATGGCATCCCCAAAGCAATGGATGTGAACTTGGGCAAACTTCAGGAGATGGTGAGGGACGGGAACGCCTGGTGTGCTACAGTCCATGGGGTTGCAGAGTCTGACAAGACTGGGTGACTGAACAATGATCAACTAGAATCAGAAGCATGTTGCTTCACATAGTATAGAAAAGTCTGGGTCACAAACAGGCATTTATCATCACAACCATATATGGTCCATCTGAGATGGAGAAATTGTAGGACCTCAAGTGTCCCCTCCAACTCTTACTGTCTGTAATTCGAAGTGTCTCACACAAGGGAAAGCCTGTTTGGGGAAGTTCATCAACATAAACAAGATGAATGAACTCTGCTACCTCTATTACATCTCAGTTCAGTTCAGTTCAGTCGCTCAGTCGTGTCCGACTCTTTGCGACCCCATGAATCGCAGCACACCAGGCCTCTCTGTCCATCACCATCTCCCGGAGTTCACTCAGACTCACGTCCATCAAGTCCGTGATGCCATCCAGCCATCTCATCCTCGGTCGTCCCCTTCTCCTGCTGCCCCCAATCCCTCCCAGCATCAGAGTCTTTTCCAATGAGTCAACTCTTCTCATGAGGTGGCCAAAGTACTGGAGTTTCAGCTTTAGCATCATTTCTTCCAAAGAAATCCCAGGGCTGATCTCCTTCAGAATGGACTGGCTAGATCTCCTTGCAGTCCAAGGGACTCTCAAGAGTCTTCTCCAACACCACAGTTCAAATCCATCAATCCTTCGGCACTCAGCCTTCTTCACAGTCCAACTTTCACATCCATACATGACCACAGGAAAAACCATAGCCTTGACTAGGCGGACCTTAGTCGGCAAAGTAATGTCTCTGCTTTTGAATATACTATCCAGGTTGGTCATAACTTTTCTTCCAAGGAGTAAGCGTCTTTTAATTTCATGGCTGCAGTCACCATCTGCAGTGATTTTGGAGCCCAAAAAAAATAAAGTCTGACACTGTTTCCACTGTTTCCCCATCTATTTCCCATGAAGTGATGGGACCGGATGCCATGATCTTTTTCTGAATGTTGAGCTTTAAGCCAACTGTTTCACTCTCCTCTTTCACTTTCATCAAGAGGCTTTTTAGCTCCTCTTCACTTTCTGCCATAAGCGTGGTGTCATCTGCATATCTGAGGTTATTGACATTTCTCCCGGCAATCTTGACTCCAGCTTGTGTTTCTTCCAGTCCAGTGTTTCTCATGATATACTCTGCATATAAGTTAAATAAGCAGGGAGACAATATACAGCCTTGACGTACTCCTTTTTCTATTTGGAACCAGTCTTAGCCAGCCCTTTAAAACTTTCTGCCTTCCTTATTCCTCACAAGGTTATATTGGAGTCTAATGTGGGGCTACACATAAGAACTGTGTTCTCTATTAGCAGGCAGTGCTGATGACAGTGTCGCTGGTCTCATCCCTAAGTGGCAAGCATCTCCTTTGACATCAGACCCAGATAAACTGAGTCACAGCATTGGGCTCCATTCAGTGTTTTTTGTTGTACTCTGTTTTTTGAAGGCCAAGTAATACTTGAACTCTAGCTGAGCTATTTCAGTCTTAAGAGATGATGCTGTGAAAGTGCTGTACTCAATATGCCAACAAATTTGGAAAACACCAGTGGCCACAGGACTGGAAAAGGTCAGTTTTCATTCCAATCCCAAAGAATGTTCAGACTACCACACAATCTCACACATCTCACATGCTAGCAAAGTAATCCTCAAAATTCTCCAAGCCAGGCTTCAACGCTACGTGAACTGTGAACTTCCAGATATTCAAGCTGGATTTAGAAAAGGCAGAGGAGCCAGAGATCAAATTGCCACCATCCGTTGGATCATCAAAAAAAAAAAGAATTCCAGAAAGACATCTGCTTCATTGACTATGCCAAAGCCTTTGACTGTGTGGATCACCACAAACTGTGGAAAATTCTTAAAGAGATGGGAATACCAGACCACCTGACGTGCCTCCTGAGAAATCTGTGTGCAGGTCAAGAACTGGACATGGAACAACAGACTGGTTCCAAATTGGAAAAGGAATCTGTCAAGGCTGTACATTGTCACCTTGCTTATTTAACTTATATGCAGAGTACGTCATGCGAAATGCTAGGCTGGATGAAGCACAAGCTGGAATTAAGATTGCTGGGAGAAATATCAATAACCTCAGATATGCAGATGACGCTACCCTTATAAAGCAAAGAAGAACTAAAGAGCCTCTATGAAAGTGAAAGAGGAAAGTGAAAAAAAGGACTTAAACTCAACATTCAGAAAACTAAGATCATGGCATATGGTCCCATCACTTCATGGCAAATAGGGAAACAATGTAAACAATGACAGACTTTATTTTGGGGGGACTCCAGAATCACTGCAGGTGGTGACTGCATCCATGAAATTAAAAGACGCTTACTCCTTGGAAAGTTATGACCAACCTTGACAGCATATTAAAAAGCAGAGACATTACTTTCCCAACAAAGGTCCGTCTAGTGTAGGCTATGGTTTTTCCAGTAGTCATGTATGGATGTGAGAGTTGGACTATAAAGAAAGCTGAGTGCTGAAGAATTGATGCTTTTGAACTGTGGTGTTGGAGAAGACTCTTGAGAGTCCCTTGGACTGCAAGGAGATCCATGAGTCCATCCTAAAGGAAATCAGTCCTGAATATTCATTGGAAAGACTGATGCTGAAGCTGAGACTCCAATACTTTGGCCACCTGATGCAAAGAGCTGGCTAAGTAAAATGCACAAGTCCTTAATTTCTCTTTACTGCTACTTTCAATCTTCACAGGGCTAATCACCTTTAAATTTGCTATGTATTTAATGTGTGTGGTTGTGCATATGTATATATGCAGAGATAGTATGAGTTTCTTCAGGTTTTTTTTTTCGTTTGAATATGCCTTGAAGATCTTTACTTTTCCCTACTTTTCCAAGTCTGTAGGTACATACTCTGATTTTTCTGTGCAAACAGAAATCATAATCTTGGTTTCAAAGTTACAAGGAAACTAAAGGTTTTCTTGGTCTTTATTTTGTATTTGGGGCTTCCCTGGTGGCTCAGATTGTAAAGGGTCTTCCTTCAATGACAGAGACCCAAGTTCAGTCCCTGAGTTGGGAAGAACCTCTTTAGAAGAGAATGGCTACCCACTCCAGTATTTTTGCCTGGAGAATTCATGGACATAGAAGCCTGGTGGGCTACAGTCCATGGGGTCACAAAGAGTCAGACACAGCTGAGCGACTAAGACTTTAAGTATCTGGTATATATAATCTTGATAACACTTCAGGTGATTACATAGACAATCTGTTTGCACCAGAACTCACTGTCTCTTGAAGCTTATTCATTTTGAAGCTATTGCGATTGAGAAGGTAATTTGTAGAACAATGTAATTTGGAATAATTAGGATATATGCAGATACCAAAGGCGAAGAAGCCTGGGGGCAGGCATGGAGACTGGTGACAAGTTTGGCATATGTAAAGCACAGAGGTTCAAAGGAAGAAGACAGAGGCCCTGAGGCCCTGTTAAATACATTTTAATTCAAAGTAGACAATAACCGCTGTAAGAGAGGTTCAGATAAAGTACTCTGGGGATTTTTAAGAAGAATCTTAACTAGGGTAGTAATCAATTGGATATTGAAGATTAAATAGGATTAAAGTATATAAAGTTGGAGAACAGAGGTGTTGGGAAGTATTTTCCAGGCAGAGGGAAAAATCCGAAGAAAGATAAAAATGCATGAAGTATTTTTTTGGAAAAAGTAGTTATAGGTCAATGAGAATAATGGGAAACAAGTTTAAGAAGTTAGGATGGGAACCAGATTTAAAAAGATACAGATATTGAGCTTTGCTGTCTAGACATCATTCTAAAGATGATGAAGAGCTATTGGTTTCTCAGCAGAGTAGTTCTGTGATTATAGCTGTTATAAAGAATAATATAGTGGCAGAATTGAATTTAAAGGAGTTTGGGAAAGCTAGTTGATGGGACTTGAAGTTCAATTCATAAACACCATAAATAATATAAAAAATAATATTTGTGCTAAAAAATGGAGAAGAGGGTTGCAACTTATGTAGATGACTAAAGCCAAAAGAGAATCTTGTCCTCTGAAGCTGTCAGTCTCCATACCCTCTTCCCCACTGTTCTGGCAAACAATTTGCTTTTTGTCTCTGGCTTTATCTATTTTGGATATTTCATATAAATGAAGTCAATATGTGGCTTTTTGTGCCTGGCTTCTTTCACTTTGCATAGTTTTTGAGGTTCATCACATTATAGTGTGTATCAGTACTTCATTCCTTTTTATAGATGAGTGAAAGAGGCTTACTCCTTGGAAAGAAAATTATGACCAACCTAGACAGCATATTAAAAAGCAGAGACATTACTTTGCCAACAAAGGTCTGTCTAGTCAAGGCTATGGTTTTTCCAGTGGTCATGTATGGATGTGAGAGTTGGACTGTTAAGAAAGCTGAGCACCAAAGAATTGATGCTTTTGAACTGTGGTGTTGGAGAAGACTCTTGAGAGTCCCTTGGACTGCAAGGAGATCCAACCAGTCCATCCTGAAGGAAATCAACCCTGAATATTCATTGGAAGTACTGATGCTGAAGCTGAAACTCCAATACTTTAGCCACCTGATGTGAAAAACTGATTCATTGGAAACGACCCTGATGCTGGGAAAGATTGAGGGCAGGAGGAGAAGGGGACAACAGAGGATGACATGGTTGGGTGACATCATCCACTCGATGGACATGGGTTTGGGTGGACTCTGGGAGTTGGTGATGGAGGCCTGGCATGCTGTGGTTCATGGGGTCGCAGAGTCCGACATGACTGAGCAACTGAACTGAACTGAATACTACATTGAACATATATACCATTTTGTGTATCCATACACCTAATGATGGACTTGGGGTACTTTCTACTTTTTGACTACAGTGAGTAGTGCTGCTATGAATGTTATACAAGTATTTGTTTGGATACCTATTTTCAAGTCTTTTGGTTATGTACCTGGAATAGGTTTAACTTATTTAGGAACTGCCAGGCTATTTTTAACAGCAGCTGCACCATTCATTTTACATTCCCACAAGCAGGCAATACACAAGGGATCCCATTTCTCTACATTCCCTGCAACACTTGGTATTTTCTGTTTTCTTTCTCTCTCTTTTCTGTAGCTGTCTTCATGGATGTGGAATTGGTTTGTATTATGATTTTCATTTGCATTTTCCTAATGGCTAATATATATTTTTGGAGAAATGTCTATTCAAGCTCTTTGTCCACTTTGAAGTTGGGTTGCTTGTCTTTTTGTGTAGGAGTTCTTTATAAAATATATGCTGTATACTAGACCCTTTTTAGGGCTTCCCTGGCGGCTCAGAGGTTAAGGCGTCTGCCTCCAATGCGGGAAACCCAGGTTCAATCCCTGGGTCCTGAAGATCCCCTGGAAAAGGAAATGGCAACCCACTCCAGTTTTCTTGCCTGGGGAATCTCATGGACGGAGGAGCCTGGTAGGCTACGGTCCATGGGGTTGCAAAATGTTGGAGACCCTTTTTAGAACTATGACTGCAAATATTTTCTTGTGTTCTATAGGTTATCTTTTTTACTTTCTTGCTAATGTCGTTGGTGTGAAAGTTTGGTTTTTAATTTTTTTTCACTTAATTCAAAATGAAGACAATGTAATTTTTGGTTTTTGGGTTTTTAAAATATAAATTTACTTTAATTGGAGGCTAATTACTTTACAATATTGTAGTGGTTTTTGCCATACATTGACATGGATCCACCACGGGTGTACATGTGTTCCCCATCCTGAACCCCCCTCCCACCTCCCTCCCCATACCATCCCTCTGGGTCATCCCAGTGCACCAGCCCTGAGCACCCTGTCTCATGCATTCTTTCTTTATTCTGAATACTAGACAATATCAGATATATGATTTGCAAATATTTTCTCTCATTCTGTGGGGTGTATTTTTACTTCCCTCTAATGACCTCTGATTCACAAAATGTTTTAAATTGATAAAATCCAAATTATTTTTATTTTCCTACTTTTACTTTTGGGGTCATATCTAACAAATCATTGCTAAATCTAAGATCATGAAGATGTATACCTGTTTCCTTCTAAGTGTTTTATGGTAATAAATCTTTGATCCATTTTATTTAAATTTTATATATAGTAAGAGGAAGGGGATCAACTTCATTTTTTTTGCATGTGAGTTTCTGTTTGTCACAGCACCATTTGCTGAAAAGACTATTCTGTCCAGTTGAATAGTCTTGCTGATTTCCTTCTAAGTGTTTTATGGTAATAAATCTTTGATCCATTTTATTTAAATTTTATATATAGTAAGAGGAAGGGGATCAACTTCATTTTTTTTGCATGTGAGTCTCTGTTTGTCACAGCACCATTTGCTGAAAAGACTATTCTGTCCAGTTGAATAGTCTTGCTGCTGCTGCAGCTAAGTTGCTTCAGTCGTGTCTGACTCTGTGTGACCCGATAGATGGCAGCCCACCAGGCTCCCCCGTGCCTGGGATTCTCCAGGCAAGAACACTGGGGTGGGTTGCCATTTCCTCCTACCCATGATAAAAATAATCAGGCCATACATACACTGGTTTATTTCTTGGCTCTCAATACTGTTTCTTGGCCTATAATTTTATTCTATGCTAGAAACACATAATTGTGAATAAAGTAAACTGCTATTAACTTTTAAAATGAGGAAATGAGAGACCTACATCGTTTTGCATTCTCTGACAAGATTTATGGCCTATTTTGGTTATCTTCAATTCTACATGAATATAAGGTCCAATTTCTCCATTCCTACAAAAAAAAAAAAAGAAGAAGAAGAAGAAGAAGAAGAAGACCATGGGGATTTTGATAAGGATTGCACTGTATCTATGGATCACTTTGAGGAGTGTTGCCATTTTAGTAATAAGATGTATTTCAGTCCATAAACAAGGAATGCCTTTTCATTTTTTAAACCTTCTTTAATGTCTTTCAGTGATGCTTTGTAGTTTTCTGTGTATAAGTCTTACAGTCCCTTCATTAATTTATTCTTAATAACTTTATTATGTTTATGCTTCTGTAAATGGAAAAATTTTTAAATTTCATTTTCAGCTTGGTTACTGCTGGATGTAGAAACACAGTAGAGTTTTGACTCTTATTCTTTTATCTGCAGTTTCCCTGAATTTGTTTATTAGCCCTAATAGAAAATGTGTGTGTCTGTATTCTTAGAATTTCTTATGTGTAACATCAAGTCATCTTTGAATTAAAATATTTTTATTTCTTCCTTTTCATTAAGAATAACTTTCATTTTTTTTCTCAGTGCCTAATTATTCTGGCTAAAAATTCCAGTTCAGTCTTGAATAAAAGTGATAAAAGTATGCATTCTTGTCTTGTACCTGATTTTAGAAGGAAAGGATTTCAGTGACAATGAGCATGATGTTAGAAATTAGTTTTTCACAAACGTCCTTTATCATATTAAGGAGATTCCTTCTTCTTCCTAGTTGACTAAGAGTTTCTATCATGAAAGGGTTTTGGATATTCTGAAATGATTTTCTGCATCAATTTTGATGACCATTAACTCCTCTATTCTATTAATATAAACTGAGAAAGTTTAGTCATTCAGTCGTGTCCGACTCTTTGAGACCCCATGGACTGTAATCTACCAGGCTCCTCTGTCCATGGGATTTTCCAGGTAAGAGTACTGGAATGGGTTGCCATTTCCTTCTCCAGAGGATCTTCCTGACCCAGGGATTGAACCCAGTCTCCCACATGTTGGCAGACACATAAACTGCTATTTCCTAATATCCCTTTAAATTTCTTCTTTCACTTGTTAGTTCTTTAGAGTTAATTTCCACATATTTGTGATCTTCCAGTTTTTTGTTATTGAGTTTAACTTCACTATTGTTGGAGAAGATGCTTAGTATTAGTTCAGTTTTTACAAAATTGATAGGATTTGTTTTGTGGTTGAAACACATGGACTATCATAGTAAAGTCTCATGTATTCTTAAAAAGAATATGAATTCTGTTTTGTGGGTGGGATTTTGTAGCATTGTCCAAGTCCTCTACTTTCTTTTTGAAAAATCTGTTTGCTTAATCTGTTATTGAAAGTGTGATATTTGTCTCCAACTGTTGTAGAATTTTCTCCCTAGTTCTGTCAGTATTTGCTTCACATGTTTTGGAACACTTTTATGAATATATAATGCCCTTCCTTGTCTCTTGTAATTAATTAAAAGTTTGGTTTTTTTAATCTGATATTGTTAGNACACATCTAGATGTGTATAAGAGACAGGTTATTGAAAGTGTGATATTTGTCTCCAACTGTTGTAGAATTTTCTCCCTAGTTCTGTCAGTATTTGCTTCACATGTTTTGGAACACTTTTATGAATATATAATGCCCTTCCTTGTCTCTTGTAATTAATTAAAAGTTTGGTTTTTTTAATCTGATATTGTTAGTAGTATAGCCATCCCAGATCTTTTTGTTACTCTTTTCATGGAAAATAATTTTCCATTCTACATGTTTCAACATAGTTTTGTCTGTGGATCTAAGGTGACTTTTTTGTAGACAGCATAGAGTAGATCATGTTTATTTTCTTTTTAAGAATCCAGTTTGCTCTTATATAACTTTAATTGCAATGTTTAACCATTACTACTATGACTCTTCCATATTTTCTATTTGTCTTCTGTACATTTTGTATTACTATTGTTCTTCATTTCTTCCATTAATATTGTCTTTTGTACTGATTTTTTATAGTGAAAATTTTGTATATCTTATATTCATTTCCTTTTTCATATTCTCTTTAGTCATTTTATTAGTGGTAGTCCTGGTGATTATAATTAACATCTTAAGACAAGTTAGTTTCCTTCAACATTTCTTTAATTTTATTTATATATTACTATTGTTCTTCATTTCTTCCATTAATATTGTCTTTTGTACTGATTTTTTATAGTGAAAATTTTGTATATCTTATATTCATTTCCTTTTTCATATTCTCTTTAGTCATTTTATTAGTGGTAGTCCTGGTGATTATAATTAACATCTTAAGACAAGTTAGTTTCCTTCAACATTTCTTTAATTTTATTTATATACAAAACCCTGAATCTACACTACTCTGCCCCTCCTTCTTTATGTTGTTGTTTTCAAGAGTTATGTCTTTATACAATGTGTTCCCAGAAACACAGATTTATAATTAGTGCTTATATAGTTGTCTAAGAACTAAAAAGCAACCCCAAATACAATAATACATGCTTTTATATTTACCTAAGTAGCTTCTTTTACATGAGTTTTTAGGTATTCATATGGCTTTTTATACAAATTATGTAAGTTTTGAGAGTTTTCTTTTCTTTTCCTTCTTTCTTTCTTTTTTTTTTTTTTAGGATTTTGTCCAAATTCTAGCTAGTGTCCTTTTATTACAGGCTGAAGTATACCTTTTAGAATTTCTTATGTGGCAGATTATAGTAGCACAATCTTCCTCAGCTTTTAAAATCTCAGAATGTCTCAATTTTGCTTTATTTTTGAAAGGTCTTTTGGGGGGAGAAAAAATTCTTGGTTGATATGTATCTTCTCTCAGCACTTTGAATAGGTCATCCCATTGTCTTCTAGGCTTCATGGTTTCTGATAAGAAATGTGTTGTTAATCTGACTGAGGCTCTTTTATGCTGCTCTTCTGATTTTCTTTGTATTTTGGCTTCTGACAGTTTGATTATTGTATGTCTAGATGTGGATCTCTTTATTTGTCCTTAGAGTTTGTTGAGGTCATTGAATACACAGAATCATGGGTTTCAATAAATTTGGAAAATATTTGTTTTTCCATTGTTCTTTTAATTACATTTCCTGTCCCATTTCTCTCTTTTCTTTCTGTTGGTGACATCTGCAGCATGTATGTTGATATATCTCACAGGTCTGTTAGGCTCTGATTAGTTTACTTAATTCTCTTTATTCTTTCTTCAGATTAGATCATTTCATTCACTTTTCTTCAAATTTGCTTATTCTTTCTTTGGCTTGCTCAAATCTGCTGTTGAAATCCTGTAGCAAATGTTTCATTCTAATTATTGTAATTTTGGCTCTAAATTTTTTTGTTCCCTTTTAACAATTTATACCTATTTATTGATATTCTATATTGATATTGATATTCTATATTTGTTCATATGTCATTCTCTGGTTTCCTCTAGTTCTTACCTATGTTTTTCTTAAAACTGAACAAAATAAGATAGTTGAACAAAAATGATAAGTCACTATCTAGTAATAGTCAAAAACTTTGTGTACATTACAGATCACAACATGTCCTGTTGGTCCTCTAATATTCAGTTACTATGTATTTCCTACTTATGCTTTGAATTTAATCTTCCATCATCTCCTCTCTTGATTCAATATAAGGATGCTTTGTATTACATACATTTTTCCTTTAATTTGATATCCAAACATATTCTTGTATCTTAAGGTTTTTTTTTTTTCAGTATAGTTTTCAGAAGATGACTCTTTATATGTGCCTTTTTATTGAAACTCTAACCACAGTCCCTACATTTATCTATTCACTTAGTAAATGCATATTTAAGACTAAAATGATGGTCAGTAATTATAATGAGATCTATCTGAGCTTTCAATCTAGAGCCCCTACATTTTGTTTTACTATTGAACAAATATATATTTGTTCTTTCTGTTCAGTCACTCAGTCATGTCTGACTCTTTGTATCCCCAAAAATGGTAACCTGCCAGGCTTCCCTGTATTTACTGCATCCCAGAGTTGCTCAAACTCATGTCCATTGCGTTGGTGATCCCATCCAACCATCTCATCCTCTGTTGCCCCTTTCTCTTCTTATCCTCAGTCTTTCCCTGACATGAAGGCATTTTCCAGTGAATCGACTCTTTGAACCAGGAAGCCAAAGTATTGGAGCTTTAGCTTCAACATCAGTGCTTCCAATGAATATTCAGGTTTGATTTCCTTTAGAATTGACTGGTTTGATCTCCGAGCTGTCCAAGGGACTCTCAAGAGTCTTCTCCAACACCACAGATCAAAAGCATCAATATTTTGGTGCTCAGTCTTCTTTATGATCCAACTCTCACATCCATACATGACTACTGGAAAAAACCATAGCATTGACCATATGGACATTTATCAGCAAAGTGATGTCAATACTTTTTAATATACTGTCTAGGTTTGTCATAGTTTTTCTTCCAAGAAGCAAGCATCTTTTAATTTCATAGCTGCGTCACCATCCACAGTGATTTTGGAGCCCAAGAAAATAAAGTCTCTCACTGTTTCCATTTTTCTCGAATTTTTGTTTCCCCATCTATTTGCCATGATGTGGTGGGACCAGATGCCATGATCTTCATTTTTTTAAAGTTGAGTTTTAAGCCAGCTTTTTCACTCTCCTCTTTCAACTTCATCCAGAGACTCTTTAGTTCCTCTTCACTTTATGCCATTAAGGTGGTGTCATTTGCATATCTGAGGTAGTGATATTTCTCTGAACAATCTTGAATCCAGCTTATGCTTCATCCAGACTGGCATTTCACATGATGTACTCTACATATAAGTTAAATAAGCAGGGTGACAATATACAGCCTTGATATACTCCTTTCCCAACTTTGAACCACTCTGTTGTATGTCCGGTTCCAACTGATACATCTTGACCTGCATACAGGTGTCTCAGGCAAGATGATCTGGTATTCCCATTTCTTTAAGAATTTTGCACAGTTTGCTGTAATCCACAGAGTTAAAGTCTTTAACACAGTCAACAAAGTAGATTTTTTGTGTGTGGTGGGGGGAGATGGGAGGGAAGGTGAATTTCCTTTCTTTTTCTGTGATCCAGCAGATATTGGCAATTTCATCTCTGGTTCCTCTGCCTTTAAGTTCTCAGTTCACCTATTGAAGTCTTGCTTGAATGATTTTGAGCATAATCTTGCTGACATGTGAAATGAATACAGATGGATGGTAGCTTGAATATTCTTTGACATTGCCTTTCTTTGGAATTGGAATGAAAACTGGTCTTTTCCAGTCCTGTGGCCACTGCTAAGTTTTTCAAATTTGCTGAAATATTGCATGCAGCACTTTAACAACATCATTTTTAAAGATCTGAAATAGCTCAGTTTGAATTCCATCACCTCCACTGGCTTTGTTCATAGTAAAGCTTCCTAAGTCCCACTTGACTTCACACTCCAGGGTGTCTGTCTCTAGGTGAGTGATCATACCATCATGATTATCCAGATCATTAAGACCTTTATTTACCCCTCTTCTTAATATCTTCTGCTTCTATTAGGCCCATACTGCTTCTGTCCTTCATTGTGCCCATCTTTATAAAATGCATATAATACATATATAGTATATATGCATATGTTTACAATTAATGCTATATATTTATTAAACATTATCACAAAAATAAATAATACTCATTGAATGGAAAAAATTTACAAAATTGAAAACAAAACAAAATAAAAATTAGTCCAATCTTTGACCAAAGTTACCTTTGGGCATATTTATCTTTGTGCATATTTATCAGTGCAGGTAGGGGCTTTGCTTATTTTATGGTTAGTAATTTAATGATACTATTCATACAATATTGTGCTTTTTTATATAACTTTACTGCATATACATTAATCTTAAATCAATGATTTATACTATATTTTCATCATGTGTATTCTATTGCATTAGGTGGCTATATCATCATTTATACAAATACAAATTATTTGTAAATCTTCACTACTATATATAAAATATTATGCATACATTTCTGAATTGTTTTATCTATATTTATTATTATTTTTTTAGGGTAGTCAACTTGGATATGAATTATTATTAAAGAGGACATAACAATGGCACCCCACCCCAGTACTATTGCCTGGAAAATCCCAGGGATGGAGGAGCCTGGTAGGCTGCAGTCTATGGGGTCGCGAAGAGTCGGACACGACTGAGCAGCTTCACTTTCACTTTTCATTTTCATGCATTGGAGAAGGAAATGGCAACCCTCTCCAGTGTTCTTGCCTGGAGAATCCCAGGGATGGGGGAGCCTGGTGGGCTGCCGTCTATGGGGTCGCACAGAGTCGGACACGACTGAAGCGACTTAGCAGCAAGTGTGTGAAAGATCTCTAATGCTAATTACTAATTATTTTCTACATGCAATTACAAGGCTTTTAGCAGTATAAGAAAGTGCCAACTTCACTGAACATTTTTAACATTATGTATTCCTAATTTGTAAAATGAATGTAGCATCTCACTTCTTTAATATTAGTTAAAAATAAAAATCCACACAGAAATACATACAATAGTAAGTAAAGGACTCATAGTGCTTTCTCTTTAAAAGAAAAGATAGACTGGTGAATAATCTTTCAGTTCATGTATGAAGCAATTACATACAAGTACTTAAAAAAAACCAATATCCTTTTTAAACTGGTGTATGCCTGTGTGCTTCTGTGCTAAGTCTCTTCAGTCGTGTCCAACTCTATTTGACACTATGAACTGTGGCCTGCCAGGCTCCTCTATCCATGGAATTTTCCAGGCAAGGATACTGGAGTGGATTGCCATGCCCTCCTCCAGGGAATCTTCCTGATCCAGGAATCAGAACCACATCTCTTACATTTCCTGCATTCGCAGACAGGTTTTTTACCACTATTGCCACCCTATGAAATGCAGACTGGTGTATACTTGTTTAAAAATTAGCATTTTTAGATATTCTTCTGTGTCATTACTAATATGCTGTCATTTTTATAACTGCAGAATGAGATTTCAATTGGTAGATGGTTTATTGTTTATTTTTATTTATTCTATTATTCCTCTATTTTATGAAGTTTAGATTATTTCTAATTTTCGTAACTATAGCCAGTGTTCCAGTGAAAATCCTTCCAGATGACTACCTTGCAGTATTTATGGGCACTTATTAAGGGAAGATACTGACATTATCGCTTCATGAAAGGAGAGTCATGTTTTAGTTTGGAAAATAAAACCAAAATATTCTTCAAAAAGAGTAAAACAATTATGCTTCTACCAATAGTGTGCAAGAGAACACACTTAATCACATCCTTACTAGTGTTGGATCTAAATACACTTTATTATTGTTATCAATAGATTGATAAAATAAATATCTTGCTTTTTAAAAAAATATACACCTAATTAAGAAGTTTTGAATCATCTGACATTTGTAAGCTATTATATTTTCCCTTTATGTGAGGAATAACTTTTTATTACTCTGCTAATTTTTTTTCTTCTTTCTTTTTTCTAACTTTAGTTATTCATTATATAATCAGGATATTAATAGGTTGCATTAGCCATTTTTTTTTTCAAAATACAGTCATTTCTATCAAGCCCCACCTTTTGACTTATCAAATGTGGGGTCTTGCTTAAAAAGGCCTCACCTTCTCCAGTTTAAATATTTGATGTTTTTAACAGTAATACTGTTACCATACTTATCTTTTAATATTGTTCTTTTAATATTATTATAATTAGTGATTTTTCACTGATATTATAATTTTTTTTCATCTATCTAGATATTATTTTGTATCAGACATGAGATATATACTTATCAAATGTGGGGTCTTGCTTAAAAAGGCCTCACCTTCTCCAGTTTAAATATTTGATGTTTTTAACAGTAATACTGTTACCATACTTATCTTTTAATATTGTTCTTTTAATATTATTATAATTAGTGATTTTTCACTGATATTATAATTTTTTTTCATCTACTAGATATTATTTTGTATCAGACATGAGATATATATATTTTTTCTTGTTAAATAGCTGACAACACTATATATTATGCATATTTATTATAGTTTTAATTCACCATGTGACATGAGTCTGTTTCTGAAATTTTTATTCCATTCCACCAATAATTTTCTGTATTGATAAAACACCATTAGGTCAAAACAGTTATATTTGAAAAATAGAAAGAAAGTATTAGTTACTATAATGATAAAAATTAAGACTTAAGTGGATTAAAAATTACAAAGGAAAAGTAAGAAGTTATCCATCTTTACAGATGATATTATTAAAAATAGATAACACTAGAAAATCACCTGTAAACTGATGAAAAAATAAAATAATTTAGAATGTTAAGTGTCCTAAGAGTAATAATCAGAAATCAGTAAATTAATATATACACCAACAAAAATCAATCAGTAGAGGTAATGGAAAAAATAATCTATTAACATTAGCAACAAAAAGCATAAAACACTTATACATATATCCAAGAAAATATGACTTTTTTCTTGATATTAAAGTTAAAAATAAATTAAATAAATAGAAATACATATCATATTGCTTTTTAAAATGCTAAAATTCCATTACTTAATGGATAGATTTGATAAATCTCCTCAAAATATCCACATTTTTTAATTAGATGAGCTGATTACCAAGCATAAGATAAAAATACTAATCATGTTATAACTTGGTAAACTATAAACTTTATGGAACATTATGCATACAAAATAGCCAATAAATTCTGAGGAAAAATGTGAAAGATTCATTTTCCTGGATATTTATACATATTTATAGGGTCTATAAATAAAATAGTGCAAAATGTATGCTTAAGGAGAAAGGCTGATGAAATAAATAGAACACTCAGACATAAACTAAAGGCATGTGACCAACAAACAGCATTCTGAATTAGTGGGAAATGATGGAGTATTCAGTACATTATTCAAAATATTACCTTATATAATGGACAGTTATAATAAAGGTCTCAGTGAGTAGTCTCCTAGCATCAATACTTTTGGATGGCCCCCTTCCACATTGACCCTAGGCTTGACCCTTAATATCAAGGGACAAAAGCAAACATGAGGCAAGCAGAGACTTGACTATTTAGAGATTTCCCTGTTAGAATGCCACAGTCATCTTGGGAGAAAGTCTTGTGTAGCATCCTTGAGGGTAGAAAACCACACTGAAAGAGGGAGACCCAGCCACCCCAGGCTTCCTTACTGTGCTCAGCCACCAACCAACCCAGCAGTTGAATGAAGCCGCATGAGTACACACATCATGGTATAGAATAAGTGAAATATGGTGACTCATAAGGCAGATGCCTCTGAACAACTTTAAAGCAATAGAATAAATATAAATACTACACAGTGCTACTGGAACATATCTGCAAAATATAGTGTTGAAAGAGAAAAACTAAGATATAACATGAGATACCTATCTTATGATTATTAATATAAATAAAACATGCAAACCAAAGAAAACAGAACAAAGCTCTTTCCTTTACCTTACCCTTGCATACCCAAGAACACACACATGATAATACAGTGTTTAAATACTAAATCCAAATAAATTTCAGAATTTATGTTATAACTCCTTAGTCTGTTAAAAAGTAGTTACTCGTGAAGTTTTAGTCTTGTCTGAAGAAAACGTAAAAAGTGATGGGAAAATAATTATACTACTACTAACATTAATCATATGTGTACAACTTTTACTCCATGATTTCTATCTTAGTTCCATTAGTTTAACAAAATACTATGGACCAAGTGGCTTGATCAAAAGTTTATTCCTCATTCTTAAGAAGCTGGAAAGTCAAAGACCAGGTGTCAGCATGCTCGGCTTCTCCCTTGTTTGCAGACCAGCATCTTGCAGTGTCCTCCCATGGCAGAGAGAGAGATAAACTTTCATGTCTCTTCTTATAATGGCACTATTCCCATGACTTAATTTCCTCCTAAAGTCTTGACACCCAATAGAAGCACATTGGGAATTAGGGCTTCAACATGTGAATTTTGAGGGTGAACACAAAATACAGTGGTGGAGCAGGTACAGAATGCCTGCTCCATTCCAAAAGGGAGAAATAAGAGAAAAGAAAATCGTGATGAGTCCCATGCAACTCTGATACACAGCATGGCAAACTCCATGAAATTTTGGTCTCAAGATATACTCTTTAGCTTGATGTTGTGCCTTCCAGACCTACTGGAATGGCCATGCTGCCTCTGCAGCTGTGCAAAGTGAGGGATTGTATCCCTAGGGCTTTGGATGGTCCTCCCCAGTTTTCAATGATATTTCCTCACTATCATCTGAGACCTCATCAGAATGACCTCTATCGCCCATATTTCCACATTCTTTCATGATTTCTGTTGTATACCCTAAGAAGACAGAGGCTTTCTCTCCTTTTTTTCATTCCTGGGCTTTCATGAAAGTTACCTTTAGCAACCACTTCATAGCAATATTGACTTTTTCTCACATGAACTCATAACTCCCCCAGCCTCTAGCCATGACTCTCCTTTAAAGTTGCTGTCACACTTTTATAATAGCATCCCCGCTTCTGGTACCAAAGTCTGTCTTAGTCAGTTAAAATGCTTTAAGAAAATACCAGAACCTGGATAGCTTTAACAGTGCAAATTTATTTGTTAACATTCTGAGGCTGGAAAATCAGAGGCCATGTATCAGCTTAGTTGGGTTCTTCCTGGTTTGCAGACCACTATCATCTTGCTGCATCCTCACACAGCAGAGAGAGAGAGGGAGATCATCTCTCTTATGTTTCTCATAAGGCACTGTCTCATTCATCCGTGCTCCACCCTCATGATATAATTCTTTCCAAAAGTCCCTTCTCCAGATGCCATCACATGAAAAATTAGAGCTTCAATATGTGAATTTGGAGGGAATGAGTGTATGGGACACACACATTCAGTACATGGCAGTTATTAAAAGTATTTTAATAGTAACTAAAATTTAGAGACATTTTCCACACCTTTCCCAGAAGAAAATGTTATGCAAAGAAGCATTCATTTCAGGCAAAAAAGTCAAGAAGTTTCCTTATCTCAACTTTCAAATGTACATATTTGTTTTATATCAATTGTCAAATGATCTCAATTAGAAATTTATGTATGTTACAGTCCTCACTCCAGGCAGTTCTGTTCATTCACTCAATGTTTTTTTTCAGCCTCTTTGGCCGAGATAATGTGTGCTGCTGTTTTGTAAAACTCTACCTTTCTCCTCCTTTCTCTGTCCCAGGGGTCTGGGTAATGTGACTGGCTGGTTTTTCTGGCCAGTAAGAAACCAGGCTGGAGGTTGCATGCAGAAGACAGGACAAGAGCATAATATGTCTCCACATACACCCTGCCCTTAGCACCTTGTCTGCTGATTTCTTGAAGAACAGCTGTTTCTTAAGATATAAAGTCCCAGCGTCTCACAAAACATACCTCTCCACATAGCTCCTTCCTTCCAGAACACAGCAATGACAAAAACTTTACTGTTGCTCTACATACAATACTGCCCTAACCTGTAGTCAATTTCCATTGCTTTGTAAACCCCTTTGATTTATTCTAATTAGAGTTTGTTCTTTCCCTTTTGGGATCCAGACAGATATACTCTCTCTCTTCAAGTGAAAGGTGAGCATAACAAAAATGCAAGCTAATAACTGTTACAGGGATGTAACTACACCCATCTTTTCTCTGAAGCATTTCCCTAAATACACTTTGCAAGACAAGGCACACAATTAAAAGCATCCCACTACTTGACCTTAAGGATAATTTCCTTGAGGAGAGAAACCATTTATTTCCTCCCCCTTTTCTTCCTAAGGTTTTATAAAGTGTGCTGCACATAGTAGGTTGTGAGTAATTACTGGATTTGATCACATAGTCTCCAGATCCCAAACCATGCCAAACATGGTTCCTCATGAAACTTTTTTTTTTTTTTTCACTTCTTTTTCTGTCTTACAGGTATACAGTAGACATTTTGGCAATGTTTTTAATTGATTAGAAAGATTTTAATTTGTTTTTTTTTTTTTTGCCTTTCTTTTATCTACTTTTTCTAGTATCCACTCTATGCTTAAAAATTATTTCTCACTCTGCTAATTACTAACTCGACTTCTGGTATATCACCTCTGATCCATTTACTAACTTTTACATGAAAAACATTCTAATCAGAAGAACAGGTAAAGTCAAAGAGGTTGCTCTTTCAGATTTTCATGTTGTTTTCCAAAACCAAATAGGGGAGAGTTCAGTTCAGTTCAGTTCAGTCGCTCAGTCGTGTCCGACTCTTTGTGACCCCATGAATAGCAGCACGCCAAGCCTCCCTGTCCATCA